>PVLC010000108.1:99414-177237 GCA_004027655.1 Graphiurus murinus | reverse complement strand
AAGATTCTTTTTAAAAAACATAATCCATTCTAAATCTAAGGGATGCTCTCAACATCTGCTTAAGGGAATTCAATAACTGTTATGAACCAATGGCTGGTATATATCTTCTATTCTCTCCTTATACAAATGAAAAATTATATTATTAGTATCTTACTCATATTCCATCAGTGTATATTGGGCTTACTTATGTTCCAAAAAGCTTTTCAGTTCTCTAAATCAAGCAGAATTGCATCCTCACCTGTCACAGTGATTCTTTTGCTTTATGGAGAGGTCCTACACCTTGAGTTCAAAGGAGACATTGTTTGGAACTTTTAGGCTTATCTAAAAGTATGAATACATTCTAATTGTATGAAGTTGAATAAGCCAAGTACTGGAGAAAAGAAGAATGGTATCCTTAGACCATATTACTCTTCTTCAATCTCCAGTTTACCCTTTTTTCAGAAAGATTTTATTTCTCTTGCCATTTGAATCCATGCAGGACCATGTGACATTTTTTTTGTTTAGAGAGATGTGAGCAGAAGTGATGTGTCATTTCCATGCAGAAGCTTTAAGAGGTAGCACATACTTAGCCAATTTTCTTCCCACTCCTCACCTTTTTCTGCCTAAATCAAACAAAATTCCATACAGTAGCTTCTGTGCCAAACTTATCAAAGTAAGGATGGCAACTCAGATAGTGAGTCATCAGCCAATTTGCAATGGACATGAAACATGAGTGAAAAATAAACCTTTGTTGCTAAATGAATACATTTGAAGCCAACATTTATATAAGAAATAGAATCTGAGAAGCTCACTCATACCCCTTCCTCATTGCTTGCTTCCTGCTCTTATAGATTATGCCATGTTATTTCTTAGAGTTTCTTTATAATCTACCTAGGGAGGATGAAATGTCCAAACACTATACTCTGATTTTTGCCTGTTTGGAACTTCACAGAAATTGAATTGTTTTATAGCCATATACTAGAATATGCCACAATAATTAAAAGGAAAACACTTTGCAATGGCAAGGATAATTTTCATGAACATAATATTGAGATAAATAATGGATATATTCTATACAATGCAATTTCTATACAATACAATATTGTATTGTACATTCTATACAATACAATAATGGATATATTCTATACAATGCAATTTCTATGTGGTTATAGACAGGTAAAACTAGAGTATAGTGATTGAGCATGTGAGCTTATATAGGTGTTTTATTAAAAAAAATCCAAGAAATAATTAACCCGGTGGTTATTTTTAAGTGACAGAGAACATTAATTAATGGCAGAGGAATGTGAAAGGGACTAGTCAGATTTTTTCTTGATGTAAATGTTGGTTCCAAATGTATTTGTTTAGTGATAACTTTGTTTTAGAGCAGTTCATTTCAAATTAATTTTGAAAAGTGAGTCCACAGATTTGGAAGTTAAAGTCAGTTATTAATTATATTCTTACATTTTAATACCTCATAATTCTGGTATCCTATTAACATATGCAAGAACAAAGAAGTAGATTAATTACCAGTATTGGCTCATAGACACATAAAGAAAGGAAATGCTAAACACCTGACCTGGTTTCAAAATTACCAGTGAATTTCAAATATGTTCTGACCCCTTAATGATTGCTTTGAAGCTCTAAAATAGATATTATAAGTAAGATTAACACAGAGCCGCATTCCAAGTCAGTTTCTTTTAGTATACAAGCAATAATTTTCAACCATTAAATGAAGAAAAGGTCACTATTTGTTTTCCACTATTGACTAGGAGAAATCAATAGGTAATTTTTTTTAAACAACCGATTTTCCCACAGCAAACTCTCAGAATATTATTTATATCTTCATGTCATTTATGTCCATTAGTTAGTGAAAAACTTTGTCATGGAGAATTGTGACTGTTGACAGGTTTCTGTTAAATTAATCATAAAAATATATTTCAGTGCACTAAAATCAAATGAACAAACTCTGGTAATGGCTAGGTCAAGTCCTATTACACATTGGCAGGAAACTTCATAAATGATCCCCTGCTTCCAAGAGGAGTCCTATCACTTCCCCTTATTTTTAAAATATCTTTTATTGGTCCATTGTAATCATACATCTTTGTTAGGTACTTGCTGGTAGAGATATAAATTCCCATGTCCCTCATTTAACCCTTCCCCAATTCCTGCCCCATTCCATCCCCCATCCCTCCTTCTCAGGTTCACTTTAGTGATTGACTTTGATATGTTTGAGAATGTACATCATGTGCATTAGGGTGTTTCCTTCTCCCCACTCCCATCACCTTCAGTTAGGTTACCTTCTTTGCTCATTAAAGTTTTATCTTCTTCATTTAGAGCCCCTCATCTTATGGCCCACTTTCTTCTTAGATTTGCATATTAGGGAGAGCATTTGGTTGTTTACATTTTGTGACTGACTAACCTCACTTAACATAATGTTTCCAGTTACATCCATTTTCCTGCAAATGACATGATCTTGTTGTTCTTTATGGCTGAATAAAATTCCATTGTGAACATATCCCATCATTTTGTAATCTATTCATCTATCGATAGACATCTTGACTAGTTCCATAGTTTGGCAATTACGAATTGTGCAGCTATAAACATAGATACATGTGCATTGGTCTGGTAGTTTGGTCTCCATTCTTTTGGGTCACTTCCCCTTGTATTTATTTATTTATTTATTTATTTATTTATTTATTTATTTATTTATTTATTTTTGTGGTGCTGGAGATTGAACCCAGGGGCATTCTACCTCCAAGCCACACCCCCCACTCCTATTTTTTATTCTTTATTTTGAAACAGGGTCTCACAAAGTTGCAGAGGGCCTAAGTAGCTGAGGCTGGCTGCATACCCAAATTCTGTAGTTTTAGCCTCCCAAGTACTGGGATTATAAGTATGAGCCCCCACACCTGGCACTTCCCCTTATATTTCAAGCTACCAAAATTTGAACAAAACCTGTGCTTCTCTTTTTAGTTTCTGGCACTAATTATCACATACACTATTTATTCGGTGTCTCAATTAGCATTATCACTGATACAATGCAAAACAACTGACCACACAATTTAGAGGAAGGAAGATGTATTTGCTCACAGGTTTTGGAGATTTGAGGGTTCAATCCATGTGAGGTCAAAGTCAGAGGAGCTCAGAGCGTGAAGACATGAAGCAGAGAGAAGGAGAGAGCAAGGCTTTACTCTCACTTCACATGGGGACGTGAAGCAAGAGAGCAAATAAGCAAGAAGATTCAATGACAAAAGCATAGCCCCTAAGGCCACACTATCAGGGACCCAATGTCTCCAGTCTCCAGCCACACCCACCTGCCTAGGTCACCCCCCAGTAAGTCCATTATAATGGATTCATTCAGTGAGATTCAATCCATGAGATTTTAACCCTCATGGTTTAACTATACCAACTCAGGACATTAAAGCATGAGCTCTTCAGGCACCATTATGTACCTAACCATAACATTCAGCAAAACATTTCTTTGTTGAACCATGGATGGATATACTCTACACATTTATCCTATGAATTTCTATGCTTATAGCTTTGTTACACATATCATATAAAACTACCTATCTGCTATTTCCTTGCTAAAAAGGCCAATGGAACTATTTTCCTTAAATCAGATTAAAACATGTGATTACCCCAGTGGAAATTAGATGATAATTTTATTGTAAATGATGTTCGTAAAAAGCCATGAAGTGGTTTCTTAAGATAGCTTCTTGAGTGTAAAAGTAACTCCCATGATAAGCTTTACAAGAACATGATCCATTCCTCGTTTATTTATAAGTGTCTACTGTATTTCAGGCATTTTTCTAGGTCCTAGGAATAGGGCAGAGTACAAATAATACACAAAGAATCTCTGCTCTCATGACAGTTGCATTGCAGTGAAGAATAAAAATAAGTGAAAAATAAGGAAGCATATGAGTAAAACATATGTTAGATGTTGGTAGACATATCTGAGAAAACAATGCGAGAAAGATGTAAGGAAAGTTGAGCATTTCAAACTTAAATAGTAAGAGAGATGTCCTGCATTTGAGTAAAGTTCTGAGGGAGATGAGGACATGAGCCATGTGGATATATAGGGGAAATTTTTTTTCTCTCTAAGCAAAGGCAGAGGGAACAGGGAATGTAAAATATCTCATAGTAGGAGTGGGGCTTGGTGTTTTGGACAGATCTAGGAGATAGACTAGCTAAAAAAAAAAAACAATGTACAAGGAACTGATTCTAGGAGAAGAGATCAGAGAAATTAATTGATCTCAACTCTCATACATTTTGGTTAGGAATTTGTCTTTTGCTCCATGAGAGGAGATGGCTGCTATGGGCTGGATATTTGTGTCCTTCCAATGAATATTTTGCAGTTCTAATCTTCAATGTAATATTGTTTGGAGGTAGAAATTTTTGTAAGTAATTAGGTTTAGATGTGGATATAAACAGGGGAACTTCATGATAAGCTTGGTGCCCTTGGAAGAAGAGGAAAATCAGGAACCTCTTCCTTTCCCTTCCTCTCTTCTATGAGACTATAGAGCAAGAAGGCAGCTGTCTGAAAGTCTGAAAAAGAGCCCTCTTTAGTCACTGATGTCAGCACCTTCCTCTTAGGCTTCCCAGTGATAAATAAATGGTCTTTGCTTAAACTATGAAGTATGTGACACTCTGTTTTAGCATCCTAAACTGATTAACCCATTATGTACCACAATCCTATATGTAGCACACCTATAAAAACTTGTAAAATTTTATAGGACACCTATATGATTGCTCAATTTAAGTTTTTATAGGTGTTCTATGTATGGGATGATTAGACATAATGGGCTAAGTTAGCAGTATTGGAAGGTTGTGAGTGACAAAATGGCCCATTTGACTTAGTTTTAATAGAACCGGTTTGACTCTTGTGTTGAGAATAGACCAGAGATACCAAGAACAGAAGCAGGGAAGTCAAGAGAGGAAGGTGTTTTGGACCAATCTGATAAAAGCAAAGACAGTAGCACTGATTGGATTTGAAATCACATTTGGGGGCAGAATGTGTTGGTGCACACCTGCAATCCAAGTACTTGGGAGACTGAGACAGGAGGATTGAAGGTTTAAGACCAGCTTCTACAAGTTAATGAGGCTCTCAGAAACCTAGCAAGACCCTGTTTCAAAATTTAAAAAATAATAATAATAAAGGAGTTCGGAGAGTAGCTCAATAGTAGAAACTCCTGGGATCAAACCAAGTATCACACACAAAAAAAAACAACAATTTGGGGTACTTCTGGCAGCATTTGCTGAAGGACTCATTGTGAAGTGTAAGAGAAGGGGAAGGAATCAAAACTAACTCCAAGTTTATTTTCCAGCTATTAGAAAGATTGAGTTGGAGTGAGGACATGAATGAATGTTTGAGAAATAAAATACTTGAAGTGGAGTTTATGAAAAGATTATGCACTTCCCCAGTTTTCATAATTAATATGAAAATAAAAATGAGAGGCCTAAGTAAGGGAAGAATACGATAATTCAGGGAAAGTAGGTTAAGGGCCTGATAGACTAGATTATTGGAAGGTCAATCCACATAAAGATTGAAAGTATCAAGAATTATGAAGGGAAGTATTTTGTGGTGATATCCTAAGAGGTAAATCTTGAATGGAGAGGCATTCCCTAAGGACTGGGAGATCATGCCAACAAAGGAGCAGAGTAGGTAGTATAGTCGGATGCATAAATGTCAAAACTGGAAATGCTGGGAAGAGGGCATCAGGGCAGGAGGCTGAGGGGAAGATGGAGGACATCTACTCTACTCCAGGTCTGAGGTATGAATCATGTAGGAGAAATAAAACATCACTTACTAGAAAGTACAGCATGGAAGTACTGGAGAAAGTAAAAGGGGCATTCAGAGAAGAAGACATCATCATGAATCTTGCTAATCACTGGCTATGAGGCCCAGGGGGATAGTTCTAGGAAATAGGTTCCATTCCTGTATGGTAACCAATATGTGTGTGTGTGTGTGTGTGTGTGTGTGTGTGTGTGTGTGTGTATGTGTCTGTCTGTCTCTGTATGTATGTGTGTTATAATTATGAATCATAATGAACTATAGAGTGATAGGAATATGCAAGTACAAAACATTTGGTGTGTCTCACTCTGGATTCCACCCCATTCTCCCTGTACATGTCATTGTAATTGGTATTGAAAATTTCATACATGCACATGACACTATTTGAACTGTTACCTTCATTACCTCTCTATCCTCTCTCCTCACTACCCTAAACCCTTTTTATCACTCCATTGGAATCTCTAATTCCTTTATCTGAGGACCTTTTTGTTACCAAGTCTCTCTTTGGCTTCTATATATGAGAGAAAATATAAAACTATGTTCTACATTGGCTAATCTCACTTAGCACAATATTCTCTAGTTCTGTCCATTTTCCTGCAAATGGCATAATTTTGTTCTTTTTTAATTGCTGTTGGTATATGCCACAGTTATGCAATTCATTCATCTCTTGATGGACACCTATAGTTTTACAGAGATTCTGAGGAATGAAGGATGTTCTGAAACCTCTAATGTCTTGGAATTACTGTCATGAGATTAATTTGAAAGTTCTCTAGACATATGATTTTCCAGGGCTATGCACTTGAAGGGGAGCAGGAATAGGAGGTCTTCCCAACTGAACACAAAACTTTGGTTCTCCTGTTTGACTTTGGCTGAGATTTACAAATTGACAAAAAAGACTCTTATCCTCCAAGTATTAGTTGTTTATTGAATTCTTGCCATAGAAGATTAGGCAACTAACAAATTCATTCATTCATTTTACAAATTCTTTTTGAAGGTCCCAGGGGCTAAGGGTAAAGTGGTAAGCAAAACCAGAGAGCATTACTGCTATTAATTAAAGAGCTTACATTTTAGTTGGGAAGTTGGTGATAGGGAGTTTGACATAAAGACTCAAATGAAAAGAAAATATCAGATAGTGATGGCATGAACCTAAAGTGGGATAAGTGGTAGTTGCTCAAAGTCAAGCTATTTTAGACGGTGAGAGCCAGAGGAAGCCTTTCTGAAAAGCTGTCTTTTAATACAAAATTGAATAAGCTATTTTATTTATTTAATAAAATATGAGCTAGTTTATTTAATATGAAATTTATATGAATGTAATTCAAATTCATTTAATACAAATTTAATTTAACACAAATTTTATTCAGTATGATTTTATATGAATTTCTCTTTAATATAAAATTTTATTTATTGAATTTATTTAACACAAATTATTTATTTAATAAAACATGAGCTACTTTATTTAATACAAAATTGAGCGTTTGAGTAATGAAGAATATTCTGAAAACTCTGATGTTTTGGGATGACTGTCATGAGATTAATTCAAAAGTTCTCTAGACATAATTTCCTAGGGGAGCAGAGGAGCAGAGGGTGGGAGGTCTTACCAACTGGACACAAAGCTATGGTTTTATATTTTTGCATTTTATTTATTTCATATTTTAATATGAAATTGAATGAGATATGCAAAGCCTAGGTTAAGATTTGCAACTGAAAAAGGGCGCATGCAGTGGCCCCATGAGGGCGCTGTGTTTCTAAAGTGCGAGTAAGAGTGAAGGCGAAGGTGGGTAGAAAGGAGTGAGCTAGGAGAAAGTGGTGGTCTCTCATTCAGAGAGCAGTCAGTCTATACCACCGGATTTTCCAACCTCCGTACTGTAGACATTTGAGGTTGTTCTGCGAATTGTAGCATATTTGGCAGCAGTATCCCAGATCTGCACTCACAGGATGCCAATAGCATCCCTCTTCCAGTGAGAAATGGTTGGCGTGAGAATATCTTTTGAAGTTAACCACCAGCACAATGTGTGACATCTTGGATAGAGCACTAAGGGGAAGCATGTCTCCAAGGCTTTTTACCTTGACAACTAAGTATTATTGACTAAGATGTGAATAACTGGGGAGGGGCAGGGGAGCAAGATTAGAGTGAGAATGGAGGAATTCAAAGATGGATTTAAAATACCAATTAGTAATCCCAGAACTTGGGAGGCTGAGACTGCAGAATTGCAGATTTGAGACCAGTCTCAGCAATGTAGCAAGACTCTCAGCAACCTTTCAACCTTTCAATATCCTGTTTCAAGATAAAATTAAAAAGGGCTGGGGGTGTAGCTCGGAGGTTGACTGCTCCTTGGTTCAATTCCCAGCAACACACACACACACACACACACACACACACACACACACACACACACACAGATGTGTGCTAAATAGAAACCCAACTGGACAATTGCATATGCAGGAATGGGTTGGGGATGCTGATGGAGTTGGAAACATCAAATTGGGAGCATATCATTTCAGATCAAATCTGTCTTACTTTCCTGTGCTGCCATAACAAAGTGCCACCAAATGAGTGGCTTAACCCACAGAAATTTATTGTCTCAAGACTCTGGAAGCTAGAAGTCTGAGATCAAGGTGCTGTCAGGGTTGGTTCTTTTTTGATTTATTTATTTATTTATTTATTTATTTATTTATTTATTTATTTATTTATTTATTTATTTAATGGCATCAGGGATTGAACCCAGGGCCTTGTGCATGACTGGCGAGTACTCTACCATTGAACTATATCTCCAGCCCACACGGTGGATTCTTTCTGAGGGTTAAGAAGAAGACATTCCGTATGTCTCTTCTCTAGCTTCTGATGTTTTTGTTTGTTTGTTTGTTGGCAGTCCTTGGCATTCTTTGGCAGGTAGAAATATTGCTCCAATCTGCCTTCAACTTTGCATAGCATTCTCCCTTTGATTTTGTCTGTTTTTAAATTTACCCTTTTTTTATGAGAACCATTAGATTAGGATCATCCTACAACAATCCTAATATAGTCAGCATAACTAATTTCATATGCAATGATCTTATAAATTTTAACAAATATATTTCAAGACAACTTATGTTTATATACAATTAGCATCCGTTTTAGGGATGTGGGAAACTTTCTCCAAATAGGTTATATTTTGAGTTAATGGGGTTTAGGACATCAGCCTAATAAATTAGGGGGCATAAAATTCAACATGCAAAAAATGTGAAATATTAATATATATTTAATAGATCATGAGACATGATAAATTTGCCAGATAATGAGAGAAGACACAGCAGAGCCAGGTTTGAGAATGGAAATGTTATACAGATTAGAAAAATATGTAGAGATCAAAAATAGATGGGCCAGCCATTATAAAGTTCTTTAGAAAAAAAAATGATCACAATATTCAAAGAAAAACAAAGGAGACTGTTGGCCCAGAAACAAAGTAAAGACAGTATTTCAGGCATAAAGGAGTGATCAATTGTAAGAAACACAATAACAGAGATTCAGAATTGCCTATTGGATTCAGCAGGTTAGCAGACTTTGGTGAGCTAGATAAAAGCATTTGAGATGAAAGTCTGATTGAAAAGAGTTTAGGAGAAGATGAGATGAGGTGCTCAAGAAAGTAAATATAGAAAAATTCTTTTGAAGAGTTTTCCTAAACAGGAGAGCAGAGTCATAGGGAACAGTAGATTAAAGATTTTTCCAATATAGTATCTCTGTGGTTGTACTAATCATATTCTGAAATCTAATTATGGTATTTCATTTTTTGCTTCTAGTTCATTAAATATCATGTATTCCTCTATATTCACACAAAGGTTCTATTTGTCTAAAAGACAAATCTTAGGTTAGCAATGTAGTACCTATAATAACAATTTCATACATAATATAATGTATGAAAAATAACTATTTGAGAAATAAGAAAGAGCTTCAAATCGTATGTCTGAATTTTGTTATAGTCTCAGTAGATTGTTATTTACTTAGCTAACATATATTAAAAACCTTGCATGGACTAACCAGAAGGAAATTGTTATAAGCTTTCTTCCCATATGTCCTAATTCAAAAAATTGTGAAAATTATGAAACTACATTTAAAAATGATTCCAGAGTACTTATATTTACATTATTATTCAAGATATTATAAAAGATCCTCATTTGTAAAATAATTGACATAAAATACAAAGAAATCAAACAATGGACATTTTTGGAATTATTATAAAAAGAAACTCACATTGAGGAAAGCCAAGAATAAAGTTTAAAGTTTAAAAAACAATAGGTGAGCCAGGCATGATGGTGTTTCTGGTAATCCCAGAACTTGGAAAGCTGAGACAAGAAAGTCACAGGTTTGAGGGCCACCTCAACAAATTAGCAAGACCCTGTTTCAAAATAAAATAATAAAAAAAATTTTTTTTAATGGTGAGGGTGTAGGTTGGAAGTAGAACACCCATGAGTTCAATCCCTAGCATCAAACAACAGCACATCCTGTGCTAATGAAAACTGGTTACAGGCTTAGGAGATGCAGAAAATGAGTCTACATGTTCTACACACAACAAGTAACAGTTGGCTTATAACTGTTTATTCCTAACATCAAATATCTCGTTAATTTCCCAAATCATTGGAATTAGATAGAGATCATTTTGTTTCTCCAGCTCACACCTGTCTTCCTGAACATTAATGGGACTGACAAAGTTATGCTTTGATATTTTCTCCTTTAATTGAAAAAAGATACACGGGGGGCATCTTGATGCCAAGCTAATAAATCCCGAGGAAAGGATTTAATATGGGAAACATGGATGTAAAGTTGGAATGGACTGAATTGCCTCTCCTCTAATGAACTGTGACATTTAATTCATAATGGCAGAAATTGCAGCTTAAATCCTCATTAATCAGAATGGAGCTAAATCACAAATCACTAATCATAACTTTCTCCTCATTCCCCAAAAGATTTTTAAAAATAATGCAAAGAAAATCACAGTAGGATGCACTGGTTTGGCATATCTCATATGCTTTTCTTTAGCAGAGAAAGAAAGAAAGTAGAAAAGAAAAATTAATCCAAGTAAACTGTAAGTTCCTATTCTTTCATAAGGGGCACTTGACTTTTTTGTGTGTGCGTGCATGGATGAGAGTGTGCGTAATCAATGCTTTTTAAAAGATTGTAACAAAGAAAGCACTCCTGGCATACAGTCCATGCTGAGGAAACCAGAGGGCCCTCAGGAAGCTATTGTTTCCCATCTCTTTCTCCTGGTTCCCACTGATTGACTCAGCATGATGAGATTGCTAAGGCCACTAACTGAAAAAGAGAAGGACTATGTTTCAAACACACAGCTCTCCAGCCGCATGCATGCAACCGTAGCTGGCTTTCTCCCACTGCTAGTCACCACCCTCATAGGTGAAGGCAAGCTCCAAGGTTGAGTTCACTGTCCCCTATAAGAAATAAAATAATTCTGTGCCTAATTAAAGACTTTCCCCAAGTTGCTGTTTTTTCTCCATGATCTTGTAAGAATTGCTAGTGATTTCATTTTTTTTTTCCAGTTATCCTGGGTTAGTGGTGCTTGTCTGTAATCCCAGCACATGGGAGGTTGAGACAGGAGGATTGCAGGTTGGAGGACAGCCTCAGCATGACAGTGAGACTCTCAGCAACCTAGCAAGGCCCTGTTTCAAAAACAAAATCAATCAATCAATTAATCAGTCAGTAAATACATACATACATAGGACTGAGGATGTAGGTCAGAGGTAAAATGCGCCTGGATTCAATTCCCGGTAAAACACACACACACACACACACACACACACACACACACACACACACACCATTTGAATTAACTGAGGAAGAGATAGGAAGACAGGAAGGTAGAGTTCCAAAAAAGAACTAAAGTTCCATTTATATGGAATGCTCCAAGAAGACAAATTTACAGAGGCCCAACCAATGGCTTCTAGGGTAGTGGAAGTGGGTGTGTACTGATGGTGGCCTCTAGGAAAAAGTTTGGAGTACTGGAAAATTCCTAGCACAGGATTTGGGGAACAATTTCACATGTCTTTAAATTTACCATAATGTATTGCATTGGACCCTGTCCAAAGAAAGATTTTATGATATGCAAATTATATATCATTATTGACATATATGTATTTCTTCAGTTTGTTAAATTATTTGTATATTCTAATGCTTATTTTTCCACATTAATTTGTTTAAAAATATATATTTTACAATTAATAAAGATAAAAAGTATGGGCATATTATTACATAATAGGGTAACTATGGATAACATTTATGTACTATATATATATCTCCAAAACTTTGAGGATAGCCGGGCATGGTGGCACATACTTGTAATCTCAGTACTTGGGAGGCTGAGATTGGAGGATCACAGGTTCTTGGCCAGCCTCAGCAACTTAGTGAGGCCATCCACAACTCAGGGAGACCCTGTTTCAAAATAAAGAATAAAAAATAGGGCTGAGGGTGTAGCTCAGAAATAGGATGCCCCTGGGTTCCATCCCCAGTACGACAAAAAAAAAAAAAAAGCCAAAAAAAATTGAAGAAATTATTTTATATGCTTTCATTATAAAGAAATGATAACTGTCTGAAGAGATAGATGTCTGACCTGATTTAAGCATTACATAATGTATACATGTATTGAAACATCAAATGGTATCACATTAATATATATATATATATATAATTTTTGTTTTTATCAATGAAAATGAATGTAATTGCCCTGAAAAAATCGAACCCGTCATTGACTACCAGGCCCTGTGTGAGCCAGTGCTTGCATTTTTATTCCATGTAAATCTGCTCGTATACTAACATAGGCATTGATCACAAGGCATACAACGAGTGGTAGAATGCATAAGCCTAGAATGACTATTGCTGTTGCTACGATAACTCCTCCCAGCAAAGAGGTAAATGAGGGCCAGGTAGTGACCAAGGCTTGAAGCCGATCTACAAATGTCCTAGCTGTTTCTGCGCCCCCCCCCCAAAAAAAGAATGTAATTGAAAGATGAAACAATGTGTGTTCTAGGTTCTGTTCTAAGTATTTAAACCATTTATCTCTAATCTTTAGTACTTTTGTAAGAGTAGATTTTACCATCTCCATTATATAGATGAGTAAAAACTAAGGGACAGAAAGGATAAATACATTTCTTATGGTCTTGCAGTTAAAAAATGTGGCATTTAAAAGTGGAATTTAAATGTAGGCCTGCCTTATTTTAAAGCAAAGATCTCATCTCTTTGAGAGAGAGCCAAGGCCCGTTTCCATTTCAAAATAAGCATGTTATTCAAAATAATTTTGCAATAATCAGTATATGATTGTTAGAAACTAGAGCCGTTAAAAGGGTACTGAATGTAACACTTCATTCTAGTATATCATTTAGGACTGGTATCTCTGCCTCTGTTTCAATTAAGATCACCAAAAACTTTTACTCAATTATTGGATGGAGTAAGGGTGACTACACTCTTGATAATCACTAAATATTTTCACATACTCTAATATCTAATTAGACTATGTGATTCTATTATTTAATAGTACTCATATCTAATACTCTAGTTGAGTATTAGAGTATGCCAGACTAATATTAATTTACTCATTTCCAAAAATATATATTCAATGTATATTTATTCATTCACTCATTTGTGAAAGTATATTCAATGGGTATTTTGTGCCAGACACTCTGCTAAGTATCGAGGAGAGATTCATGAAACACAAAGTGGAACAGAACAACGTTTCCTCTCCGATGATTTGTTCAGACTCTACCTATTTTGCTCAACATCCTCACTACTGTAATCCAAAATGACTGACCATACAGTGTGGAGAAGAGATACTTATTTGCCCACAGGTTTTGGCAATTTGGGGGTTTAGTCCCTGTGAGCCCGGGTGTGTGGAGTTTAGGGCATGGTGGCAGGAAGCAGAGGGAAGGGATAGCAAGGCCTCTGCTCTTACATCATGGAGGTCAGAAGCCAGAGAGCCAAAGCAAAGGAATTCAAAGAGGAAAGCACAATCCCTAAGGCCACACCCCCAGGGACTCACCTTCTCCAGCCACACCCACCTCTCTAGGCAACCGCCCAGTAAATCCATTACAATGAGTTTACCCACTGATGACATTAGAACCCTCATGACTTAAATGCATCCTCTCTGAACATTAAAACACGAGCTCTCCAGGGGACACTGTAAATCTAACCCTAACACTTCCCAAAGCGAGGCAGAGTGTTGGAAGAAAGTGGAAGAAAGCCTAAATGATAATTCATGAGATTTCTTCCCTTGATGTGAAGATTGAGTTAGGATATTTGTTTTAACAGAAGACCCGATCAGATTTTAGTATTAGTTTGGCTTTTCCTACATGTCCAAAGAGACAAAAGAAAAAAAAAATCCTCACTAAACTATGTTTAATCGAGCCGTACCCATTAGATTTGATTCTCAGAAATGTCAGGAAATTAAACACTGGGGTTCCCACAGCAGCTCTCAAATACAGCGTTTTGCTTGTAAGAAGAGTCAAAGTACAATTACGAACTGTCCTTTTCCATTAGCTTCTTTTCTTTGTCTCCGCCCTCAGCCCCTTAGATTTTCCACACTCGTTTCTGCTTCTAGAAGCATCTAAAACTGTGCTGGGAAAAGCACTATGGAGAACTAAAAGAATCATACTTGTCACAAGAACCATTTCATAGTCCAACTCCACATTCTTTCTAATATATGCTTTTGTGGGTTCATAAAGTTATTAAAACTATGTAAGTAAGTGGAACCTTTGTTGCCAAGCCTTAAAAAAAATATCCTATGACCTTCAAGTTTTCCCACCTATTTTAATACCCTCTGTCAATGATCTCTGAATTTTAAGCTTGTTTGACAAGGACTTTGGAATGTTTAGACTCCAAAATTCCAGGTAGGATGGTTTAATTCCTTAAAATCTATAATAGATAAGAACCACAAACCTATTCAAAGTAATCCTTAGATGTCAAACAATAGTTAATTCCATGATACCTTTGTGAGAGTCAGAAAAAAGAAGTCCTTCTAGATTTTACTTTTTAAAGGTTTACTGAATTACTATTAACATACAGTAAAATGTATGTTAGTGTGTACATCAATATCAATTTTATAAATGCAAAGTTATGTCACCCTCACCACAGTTAAAATAGAGAAGAATTGAAGAATTATTCCCTTATACATGGAAATTACACATGGTTGTATGTATGATTTGTCACATGCACCTTGCTTAGCCACAATTTGACTTCATATAGTATTTATGGCTCATATGCAGTTTAAAACCTTAATTGTCATTTAATCTCAATTCTTACTTTACATCTCAGGTGCCACTTATTTTACTTTCCCACATGCCATTACTCAAAGGTAACTTAGTATATTGATTCTATTTTTACTTTAGATAGGATGATTGCTTTTATTTTAAGAATTATAAGTCTTTGATATTTACCTTCATTTTGGCTAATTCCAGAGATAGTCATTTCTTTAGATAGATCCATGCTTCTTTTTGATATATTCCTTGTGTCATAAGAATGTCTTTTAATATACCATAGTTATCATGTTAATAAAACCTATCATTTTGTTTGTCTAAAATATGTCTATCTATTATTATTATTATTATTATTATTATTATTATTATTATTATTTAGAATGCTGCTGAGTTCCATCCCAGGGACAATTTACCTGCATATATACCCCCAGCCCTTTTTATTTTAAAACAGGGTCTTGCTACATTGCTGAAATTGGCCCCAAACCTGCAATCTTCTTGTCTCAGCCCCCCAAGAACTAAGATTACAGATATGTGCATCTCCATTATTATTATTTTTTTTTTTTTGTGGTACTGGGGATTGAACTCAGGGGCATTCTACCTCAGAGCTATACCCCCAGCCCTATTTTTTATTCTTTATTTTGAAACCGAGTCTCACTAAGTTGCGGAATGCCTCACTAGGTTGCTGAGGCTGGCCGCGAACCCGGATCCTCTGGTCTCAGCCTCCCGAATGCAGGAGGCTGTGCCACCACGCCCGGCTCATCTCCATTATTTTTGAAAGACATTTTTACTTAATATAAAAATATGAGTTGGCTGATTTTCTTTTTTGAAGCAGAGTCTTCTTACATTGCCTAAGGCTGATTTCAAATTCCTGGGCTCAAGTAATCTCATCTCAGTTCCTTGAAGAACTGGTATTACAGGTGTGGGGCACCATACACAGTTGAATTAACAGCATTTTGTTTTGTTTTGTCTTTGATCTTGACCTAAGGCTTCCATAGTTTCGAAATTTGCTGTAACTAATTTTTGTTGTTTCTTTGAATGTGATATGTCTTTTTTTCTTTTACTGCCCCCAAGATCTTTAATTTTGGTTTTTAGCAGTGCAAGTCTTATGTGTCCTGTGTGTGTGTGTGTGTGTGTGTGTGTGTGTGTGTGTGTCTGTGTGTGTGTGTGTTTACTCTTCTGTGATTCTTCGAACTTTTGTATCTAGAATCTTATGTCTATATCCATTTCTGAACAATATTGATTGTTATCTTTTCAGGTATTTCTTCTGCTCCATTCTTTCATCTTGAATCCAGTTTCATGTATGTTAGATATTTATTTTTTATCATTCTTCAATGCTCTGTGAATTTTATATTTTCTTGAGTTTTTAGTACTATTATCATTCCCCAACCATTGTAGACTTCTAAAGGTCTAAGCCATGAATGGTTGTGCATCTCCTCCAACAATACAATCTGCTTCCTTTTTCCTTCCTCAAATCCTAGTCAGCCTTTCCCTTTGCTGTGTGGCCATGGGATTTGCTGTCTCTTCCTAACTAGAGGGAGGGTTTTGTTTCATAGGTGATATAGGAATGGTTATGGCTTTAAGCTTTCTCCAGTCTCTCCTCCCTTCCTTGAAGCCTACATAAAAAGTTTTTGTTTGAGACCGTGTGTGTGTGTGTGTGTGTGTGTGTGTGTGTGTGTGTGTGTTACTGGGGATTGAACCCAGAAGCACTCTACCTCTGAGCTACAATCCCAACCCTATTTACTTTTTTTTAAATTTTAAAACAGGGGCTTGCTAAGTTGCTGAGGCTGGTCTTGAACCTGTGATCCTCCTGTCTCAGCCTCCTGAGTACTGGGATTACAGGCATGCATCACCACAGCCATTTGGATCCAATTACATATATATCCACTTTCTATCAGCAGCACTTGGTGAGTTCTGTGAAGAAAAAGAACCTGTTCACTAGCCTTGTAAACTGGCCTTGTGTCCTCAGCTTCCAGGTAATCTGTACTTTCACTCAACCTTTATCAATTCATTGATTGTTTTACCTGACTTCTTCATACCAGTCTCTATGAGAACTGCATCTTTCTTCATGTTCTACCAGAGATGAGTCAGTCTTTACATTCCATTTGCCCTTATAAACACCTGCCTTCCCTGAGATTTTAGGGTAGGCAGTTGTCTTGTAAGTAGGGTGTTTCACTATTGGTAGAGAATGCATGAGTTTCCAAATTATTTTTATCACATAACATTGGAAGTAATAATCCTTCGTAACTTTCTATGTCATAGGTGAAAACCAATAAATAGTACCATCTCTTGAGGTCTTGTCTAAGCACTACATTATTAGAGTCAGAGAATTTTCCTAGAAATATAATGATAAAGTCTTTAAAAGCCACATAATTTTCAGGATCCACTCAGATGTCAGTTAATATCTATGAAAGATGCTCTATTCTCTTAGACATGAAGAATATGGAAAACATACAGGATTCCACAAAGTCTAAGTATCACTAAATATGTCAATATTGTGAGAGTCAAGGAAGTTGAATTAATTCAAGTACTATAGTAGCCTGAGTAGTTTTCCAATATCCATGACTAGACCAGGAACCTGTGCTATGTTGTTTTTAAAATCCTCCACGAATAATCTCTTTTTTTAATTCTGAAGTTCCTTTACAGAATGTAATGGCAATTTAGCATGCCCTATTAAGTGGATAAAAGGAATTTAGTCAGTCATTATAAAAAATTTTGTTTAATAAATAATCCCCACTAGGTGAGAGGAAATTGTCCTCCTAGAGATTAACCCCAGTAAGACTTAGGATTCAGCATAGAACTATTTAGGAGAGCCAATGCATGTCCTTTTTTTTTTTCTTTTAAAAAATTTACATTTTAAAAGGCTTTTTAAAGAGTTTAGGAATAAAGCATAAGAGTTTTGTATACAATAATATATTCTTATAATAAATTTATGAATTTACAACCGTACATTTTGTGTGTGTGTGTGTGTGTGTGTGTGTGTGAGTGTGTGTATACACACATACATACAAACTTGGCCAGAAGTTAAGGCTACCTATGAAATTGCGCAAAAGTAAATTATGCTTCTCAAAACAATTACCAAACTAAAATTCCACACGCTTTTATTTCATTTTTGGGAACTCAGGGGCATTCTATCTCTGAGCTACATCCCCAGCCTTTTTAATTTTTATTTTGAAACGGTGTTTTGCTAGTTTGTTGAGGGTCTTGCTAAGTTGCTGAGGCTGGCCTTGAACGTGCTACCTCATGTTTCAGACTTTCAAGTACTGAGATTACAGGTGTGTGTCACCACTTCTGGCTCCACATGCATTTTTAAATCATTTAAAAAATTAACAAAGTTCAGCATCCATGTTATTAATGCACATTTTAATATAAAATTAAGTTTTATTTGGGATTTTATTTACTTGTCATATTTAAGACAGTTTAGTTTGTTAGCATTATGGAGATACTTGGGATTTCAATTTAAAGTTGTTAGAAAATAATTTCTCTAGATTTGTGATTTTTAAATAGTAATTTAATTAAGTTGAAATTCACTATTGAGTATTTAGTAGAACTAGTTCTTAATACTTTCAAGTTTAATTTTATACAGTAAAAAGAATTACTAAAGAATAGGGAAGTTTTTCACTCAGACCACTGAAATATGTTTAAATGAAAGTGACTATATTTAATTTGCAAATGAGATTTAATTGTTAGAGGCATGTAATTAATTAAGCTTTGAAATGGGACTGAATTTAATCAATGGCCTCTTAAAAGTGTTGAATTTACTAGTGTATAAATATAACAGCAAGCCGGGCGTGGTGGCGCACGCTTGTAATCCAAGCATTTGGGAGGCTGAGACCGGAGGATCCAGGTTTGCGGCCAGTCTCAACTACCTCGTGAGGCACTCCACAACTTAGTGAGACCCTGTTTCCAAATAAAGAATAAAAAATAGGGCTTGGGATGTAGGTCGGAGGTAGAATGCCCCTGAGTTCAATTCCCAGTACCGCAAAAAAAAAAATAATAATAATATATATATAAATATATATATAAAACAGCAAGGCTGAAACCAGAAGTAAAAATTTTAAAGAATATGTTTTTATAATTTGTGACAAATAAATTATATACTAATTGTTAAAATTAAACAGAATGATCTTTTATGTACAGAAACAAATTATATCATTAGATAAAAAAATCATACATTTCTCAGTTGTAGAAGGAAGGAGACTATTAGTAACAATTAGTTGAATTTATCATGAGCTTATTATATGGGAGAGTAGGGTATCAGTGGACACAATTAAGTACAGGTTTTATAGTAATTGATGATAAATGGGAAATATTAACATAATATAATATTCTTATTTTAAATGTCTTATGTTGTCTAATTTTTTTTGTTGTTCTTAATGTGTAAATATTTGTTAGCTCCTAAGTAAACTATATAATCCAGTGAACATAGCTGAGCTGATTTTAGGTACAGATGATTAGAAAAACATTCTCACTATTCATACTCACAATGTTAAATTTAGTGTAAAATTTATTTCCCACCAGCTACAGATAATATAAAGCTAGTAAATGTCTAAAATTCATCATAATATCATGCAAAGTGAATGGGCTTTAGAGGCAGAGCCGAGTTTCAACTTCTGATCTACGTTTAATAAGTTTTAGGGTCTTAGAAATTTAATTAACTTCTCTAAACCTCAGTTTCTTTATTTAAAAAAGTACTTATTACCCTTATTTCAGAAATGTGTTGAGAGAAGTAACTCAGAATACACACACACACACACACACACACACACACACACACACCATTAAGTCCAATAACTGGCATACGGTCAATATTTAACTAAATTGTAATATTTGTTCCTCTTAATTTTCTGGTAATATTTATTTTATAGGTGCTTGATTTATGCTTACTAGGTGGGTGCCCTGGCTAAATTCCTTAATGCGTATGTCTCAGTGACAAAGTCAATATTATAATAATTGCTGTCCAGAGAAAACTGAGTCACTGCATATCAAGGTTTTATTATTGTGCCTCAATATTGTAACTTTACAAACATCATTATTTAATAGTACTATTTTTGTACTTAGTGCAGAAGTAGGTTCTTAAAAAGTCTTCCTTATATTAAACACATGACTTGACCCTTAACATATTAATCTCCATCAGAGAATTGACTTACATAATGTATTAGTCAACATGAACTTTTGTAATGATCAACCCTTAAATTTATTAGTCACTTCTAATACTTGCATAATTTGTGCTCATGCTACATAAACAGTGAAAATCAACAATGGGATCTCTGCTAAATTAGGGACCCAGGCTGCTAGAATGTTATTATCTGAAACATCATGAGTCTTTCTGTGAAGGGAAAGAAAATCTATGAATCTTAAAAGCTTCTTTTACTTCTGCATTTTAAAAATTTATGATCATTTATTTATATAATAAACTTATTCTTGAATACTCAGAAATAGAGACATGCGGAGAAAATAGGAAATCACATAATTTGATTTCCTACTTCTCTATGATCATAGACTTTCCTCCCACATATTTATTATTCTTTTTTATATTTTTATTAGTGAACTGCAATTATACATCATAGTGAGGGTCAATGTGATACCAACATACATGCACACTGCTCTTGGTGTATTTCCTTCTGCATCCCACCCCACAAATCCCTCTTATGTTCCTGTACACTTAGTGAAATTGGTAGAGAAACCTTCATATATTGCCACAGTATCATTTGAACTGTTTCCTTGCTCAATCCTCTTTTTTTCTCTCCCTAAATCTCCCACCCAACCTCCTTCCACTAATCTATTGGTCTCTCTCCACATTATTTAAAGTCCCTTATGTTTCCCATGTTCTGTTGTAAGTCATATTCAATTAGTCACAGCACATCACATGTCCATGCCAAATTACATGTTCAAATGGGTGGGGGAGTACAAACTTAACATGAACCTCGAACATTTGTAGACAAACTTAGTGGCTCAGATAGGCATATGATTTTTCTACCATATTATAAATTAAAGAGATAAAGTTCTATAATTTTGTGCCCTCCATAAAGCTATCATGATACAAAATATGTTAGTTTTTGTTTTTCTTTGGAATCTAGAGCCCTCTATGCAAAAGAATTAAAATTGAAGTTAAAAAAGATCATTATAAGTAATATAATTACAGATGAGAAAAAAAATCACCCAATACCAATATTACCAATCCACGTAATAATAACCAATTTAATAATTTGTAGCTTATCTTTGCAGACTACAATTATATAAATATGTTTATGTGTGCATGCATGTATATGGTTATACAATAAATGGGGTCAAAATATATACAATCAGGCAGACATGGTGGTGTAAGCCTGTAATCCTAGTAATTGGGAGGCTGAGAAATGAGGATCAAAAGTTTAAACCAGCCCCTGGAAATTTTTGAGTTTCTTAGCAACTTAGTGAGACCCTATTTTCAAATAAAAAAATAAAATAGGGCTAGGGTATAGTCTGAAGGTAGAAGGCCTTTGAGTTCTATCCCCAGTACCACCCACAAAAATAATGTGTACAATATGTATTTTATTCCACTTTACTAAGTAATATTTCAGAAAAGTAATTTTTGTCAGTAGATTTTTTAGAATATTATATATATTTTAAAAACTTTAACTCACATAGAATTCTATAATAAACATCTTGGTATCTACACTTTTTGCATAATCATAGTATTCATTAATTTAAATTTGTAGACATGTAATTTCTGGATAAAGGAAACACATGTATTGAGCCCCCCCCCAAAAAAAATCTTATTACTTCCTAACTTTTACTCAATTTCCTTTACTTGTTCCTGAAACTGATCCAGTAAGTTCTGAACTAGAGATAAAAATTCGATCATCAAATGCTGATTCAAATCCCTTCTTATTTTAAAAGCAGTTACCAGATTCCCTACTTCATTATACTTATTTAAGGGGAATCAGGTAAGAGATTATGGAAACAAAGGCAAGAACTATTCTGGGAGCTCAATGCAACATTTCAGACTTTGAAAGGGAAAGTATAACTAAGGGTCAATCCCCCCCTTTCGTTGACAGCTGTCACAATAAATACTCCAAGTCATGCCCAATTGGGACAAAAGGTAGCATATGAAACTAGGCTGAAATTGTGAGACTTGTCTATTCTAATAGGCTAACTTACTGCTCAGCAACAAAACTTTTCTATCCTTTTAAAACTGGCCATCCAAATGGCTCAGCGAAAGCTAGTGTGAAGACATAAAGAATGTGTGATCCTACAGTCCACGTAAAACCCATCGTGATTTTCCACATTTCCGGAAAGTCGTGCCATGCATAAAGAAGGATGCCTTCTGTTTTACTGCCAGGATGCAAATATTGCAGCAAGAAACAATGGTTAGGAATTTAAATGAACTTAGGGGTGTAGTGTGAGGGTATCACAGAGTCGCAGCTTGATAGTGTGGTTTCAAAGCTTTTGGTCAAGTTTTACATTGGCACCTACAAAAAAACATTGCCTGATCATGACTTGGAAGTGGAGAAGGAGTGGGGAAGTTGGAGTAGATATATGGGAACAGAACCCAGGTGACACAGGCATAAAAATGTCCAATTCTCCTTAAAATCCTAACTATGAATAAATGTTCAAGTTTCCACACAATTGATTGAATTTTGATGAGAGTCAGAGCATCTACGCTCACATAGCATAAATGAGCTGTAAGTCAAATACATTGTTAATTCTTATCACTGACTCTTTAGCCAGAGCTGACATTTTTCTTTCCTCCTGACTCTAAAATTTTAAATAATTACTTGTGCTTGGTTATATATCCCCTATTTCCCACAATTTTCTGAGAAGATGGAAAGTACATGAAATAAAGGGATGCACTAAATTTCAGAAATTATGCTTGGTATAGATATGGATGTGGGTGACATTTTCAGTCATAGCAAGTGGATTTCTTAGTATCAGGTCTGAAAATAAGTAGGTTAAGTTTGACAGGGCCTAGGAGTAAAAAAAATGTATGAAATGCATATATCTACAAAGGGAAATATTTAATCTTCAAGTGTAATATATAAACCTAAAAAGGGAAGCATCAGAAAATATCTGGAATTAAAATGTGTTTAAAGAATCAAAGGCTTTATATAGATACTGAATTTCACATATGTACTTCTATTATGTGTTGAGACTGGGATTCTGTGGCTAGTAATTGTTCCAAGTATATTAGTTTTTACATGTCAACACAATTCTCAGTATGTAACTCACAAGAAGTATAAAAAGGATCCAAATGTTTTTTTCTCCTCCACGTTGCAAAAAGTATGTCTACACATCTATTTCAAGAAGGTTGTTGAGGCCGTGCTATTTTTATCTTTCTTAAACTTCAGTGCACTAATACAGACAATGCATAGAAAGGAGATACAGTTAAGATATGGATAAGAAAGGAAAAAAAAGATAACAGTACAACAGCTCTTCTGCAAAAAAAAAATTTGGAAAATAGAAAGCAGATGGGATTGTGCTTATTAAAAATAATGTGAAATAATTCATAGCAAATCTCAACACCATGTATGGGAAAGAGGAGGAGGGGAAAGAAGCTGAGGGAAGCTCACCACGTACTATGTGCACGTTATGTCCCTATCACTCTGAAGTACAGTCAGATGTGAAACTACAGTACACCAAGAAAAGTATACTTTAAAAGCCAAAATAAAAATGGAAATAAAACACACAAAGAAATAAACAAACAAAAAAAACATAGAGTAGAAGTCACAACAGAACTGACATAGGAAAAGGCGGACTTGAAGCCCAGATATTCACCTAGAGAATGGAGCTGTGGGGAGGCTGTGATCCTGGAGTTCTCAAGACATACCACGCAAGCAGTAGGAAAGAGGACTGTGGTAGAAATCGCTTTTATTAATCAATACACTCTAAATTAAATAGCAGAGCAGTTCAACCCCATGAAACCTTCGTCTCTAATACTCAGCATGTAACCAAGGTATTGACCCATTTGATCCCATTGTCCCACATGTAGAATGCCTATAAAAACCTAAATATAGAACACATATGATATACCACTATTTAATATAACCTAACTATATTATAATATTTATGTAGCATGTTTACCTGTTGGATTGACAAAATTCTTAAAGGTTTGACAATATAACATTGGTAGGATGGCAGCCATACAAGTAGCTTCTTTCAAAACTGGTGGGGGGTGTAAAACCATACAATACCTAGAAGAATCAATTTGGCAAAATATTTTATCTTCTTATTGCCTTTTGACCCTGTAATTCATTTTGGGGAATTTACCTTATGTGTATATATGCACCAGTATGAAATAAGATAGAGTCAGAATATTATTTAGAGACAATTAATCTATAAATGGCAGCCTCAATCTTTGTTATGGTACTGCATTTCAAGTCTGTTAGAACTGATCAACACTGTTTCAGAAACTTAATATAGGGGAACTATTTTAATACCCGTCATGCAAAAATATCAGCTCTTACTTCAGTATGAGCATACTGCAACATCCATTTACAATAGCACGACTGATTTCCAGAGTGACTACTCTTCTTCTTTCTGATCCAATATAGTGTGACGGGAGCTTGATTGTCTGAATATTATGGAGAACATTGAACTCATCCGCTCTGTTGATGCTCTAATATTAATTACACCTAATGAGAAAGAAATAATTGATTCTCTAAATAACCTGATGATATATATGGATGCCAGGACCTAGAAAATGTCTAGATAAAATAGACATGTCACATTGATGAAGTTTTTAGGGGCCAGCTGGTGGACAGCATATTGGGATATTGCCTTCAAAATAAAAGAAATTTAATTTCACCACTTAAATCCTAACATTAAGAAATAAACACAGTGCTTGCAGGCTTTTTCAAAATAGGACATCACGCACCCAAAAGGCTACTAGAAGACAGACAGACTTTTACAGGGGTTTCAGCCTACCGCATCAATCGCCTAGTTATTAAGGCTATAAAAAATGGGGTGTCCAATATTGCCAGACGTAGCTATGGAAGATAAGAGAACTGTATGGGGTCTCTGGGAAATGCCAATAGGAGAGTCACAGAGCAGACCTCCAGTATTCCAAAACAAAATGATGACTTCTACATAAAACAATTTATCAGCTTTAGGAAACCAATGTCTAATATGCTACTGAAGGACCTTCTATAAAGAGAATCTTTGTATGAACTGACAAATGATTGGATAACTGGAAGTGACCCCAAGAGTCGGATATCATCAGTGACACAGCTGAGCAGAGGCACAGTAATGAATTCAATGATACGTGGTACTCTTTCGATCTTCTCAGAGCAGACTTGGAAGACAAAAAGTTTTGAATCTAAGTTGCCTAGAAAAAAAATGGAAGACGGAAAACCCCAAACCTGGTTCATGAATAACTGTCTCCCATGAACACCTATCATAGGACTCACTCCTGAAAAGGCACTATATAATCAAATGAATAGGATGATTTATTCAATAGATGCACTTCTCAGAAGATTCAATAGAAATCTTCTCAGCTGCACATGGGCTCATGAATAGATAATCCAAGGTACCAAAGATGGAGGATGTGCAAAGGCCCCAAAGCCTACATCCCTCTCATGATGGTGGATCTAGCTATTGAATCTGTTGATTATTTAACCTGACCACAGCAGAGACTGTAACTGGTCCTTTTATTGAATACTATCCCTTCAGGAGAGCAATCAACCACTTGTTGGCAAGGTAGATAGGGCTCATCTCCCCATGGAAAGTTCTTGTGAAATTATCACATATCTGAGTATACATATCCTTCTTGCCCACAGCGTCTAGACCTGTACTATTGAAAGAAGGCTGAGGGTATCTAAATTGTAATCATGGAATCTGCACAGTATCAGTTAATGGGAAGAAGATATGACAATGAGCATTTCACCATGGAGCTCACTGGCCCCAAAATGTGTATTGCATGGAAACTATGTCCTGGAGAACAATAGAATGACTATAAAAGCAAAAAAATAAAGCACTACTGTTGGAAGGGTACTTGTAGAGTTTGGATTCTGACCTTCAAAATGCAGCACATACTTTGAGCAGACAACCATCTTATGATGTTGTGTCCCCAGCAGGTAGAACACATTATTCTAGAAACTCAGGGATTTAAGTAGGATTGTCCCCTCTTACCATGATATCCACTGACCTACTTTCATGCATGCAACTAGTTCTTGCTTCCCAAGAAGGTGTGTTTCTTTCCGAAGACACAATAGGAGTTCCTTTAAACAAAATTTATACTTGCCAACCACCAGTCACTTTGCATTCCTTGGGCCAGAAGATTAGTATGCAAACAAAAAAAAAGTTTACTATACTAGAAGAGGTGATTTACCTTGATTATCATGAAGAAGTATGGTTGCTGCTGCATTATGGGAACCAAGAAGACAATATCTACAACCCAAGAGATTCATTAGAGAGTGGCAATGCCTGCTGATAACTATAAATCAGCAATTGCAGAAACCACAGACTTTTGAACAAGCAGACGAGGCTATTAGGAATGCTGTCCAGAGAAGAAATGGGTATCGAATATATTATAGAGCAGAGATAATGAATATTCATTGCCATAGCTTATTCAAGTAACTTTCCAGTTTTTATAACTCTCCTCCTTTTAATTTTTAAAATCAATTATGTCCAACTACCACCTTAAAAAAAATCAATGACAGCATGGAGTGCATTAAAAACATGGATGAACGTAAGCCGTGCATGGAGTGGACTGTAGCAGTCACTGTCAGCGCCTTGGAGACATGCTCCAGGTACAGCCTTCACCCATGACTAGCAGAAGTTCACACACGAACATGCAGCCCCTTTGCTTGTTGTAAGTTACACCTAAGGTACATATATGATAATGGTTCCTAGTGTTTCTCCTTTAAGTTTAAATCCCTATTCCTTGCAATGGTTACTAGCTTAATAATACACACTTTATTGGTTTGCTTTCCTTCCTTGACTCTCTTCCCCATTCCTCTACCTGTCTATTTCCACCAAATAGGCTACTGCTTGTACTTGAGCCTCTCTTTTCTTAAGGCTTTTATTGATACATTTTAATTATACATCATAATGAGAATCCAAGTGATACAAACATAAATGCACGCATTGCTTGGTTCATTTCTTTCTATATCCCACCCTGCCCTCCTTTTCCCCCCATGCATGTTAGTGAGATTGGCAGTGGTAGCTTCACATGTGGACATAAACTTATTTGAACTGTTTCTTTCCTCAATCCTCGTTTTTCCCCTTTCCCTCTCCCAATACCCTTCCACTAGTCTACTGCTTTCTCTCCTCATTTGAATAAAGTCCCTTTTGTTTCTTATTTTCCTTCCAGGTTCCACATAATTGAGAAAACATTCCAACCTTCACTTTCAGAGACTGGCTGATTCCTCTTATCATCACAACATCCCTCAATTCCATCCTTTTCCCTCCAAATGGCATAATTATGTTGTTCTTTATGGCTGAGTAAAACTTACAGTGTATGTGTATACTACATTTCTGCTATTATTCATATGTCGATAGACACCAGGTTGGCCCCATAATTTGGCAATTGTGAATTGCACTGCTATAAACATAGAGAAGTTGAGACCCATTTTACCCAGTCTCAGATACAAGACACTTTGGTTGGCGGCATAGCAAGCAACACAAAAAGAGGAAAGGTTTAAAAAAGGGGAGGATGCTTTCTCTCAGGGGGCCACAGCTCAAGGGGAAAAAAAAGAAAAAACAGGGATGGTCTACTATAGGGATTGAATATCCAACTCTGTTCCCCTTGTCTGTAGTACTGAATGACTATTTCAAGATCTACTTCTACGAGGACTCAAATAAAGATAGTTCTTAATTCTTACTTTGGTGGGAAGGTATGGTGGTTAATATGGATTGCCAACTTGACTGGATTATGGAACATTTAAGATTATGTGGCTTTGGGTGTGTGGACGAGATGATCGGCTTATGTAATGGCAGATTGAAGGGAAAGTCCTGCCCCGCAGGTGGGCAGCGCTGGCTTTTCTGATAAGCACAGGGCCTGGATAAAAAAGAGAAAGCTACATGAAGGCATCTGTGATTCTTTCTGAGAAAAGCACATCTGCTGTCACCCAGGATATCGACCTTCGGCTCTTCAAACTGGACTTTCACCATCATTGCTCTGGAGAGTTTCCTGGTCTTTCCATCTTGGACTGAGGCTGAATTATTGGTCACTCCAATTCTGAGAATCTAGCAACTGGACCACTTGACCAGCTGCTGGCTCCTCTGGCTCTCCACATGCAGACAGCTGCTTGGAACTACACTGTTTGGACTGTAAGCTGATTCAATAAATCCCTTTGTACTGTATACACATCCTCTGAGTTCTGTTATTCTAGTGAACCCTGAATAATACAGTAGGTATCATTTTGGGACCTATGTTCTTCTACATTGGGTGAAGCTGTCATTTGGCTGTTTACAAGTCTTCAAGGCAACCCCTACTGATACTCCTTCTCCTCCAAACTGGAATTATTGATGGGTAGGTCAACTTGGGATAAGTGGTTTGCCAGAGATGCTATCTCTAAATTCCATCTGCAAAGTGATGGAAGTATCATGATGTAAAAATCTATTTGGGCAAAACAGTAAATACCACAAACCAGAAAAGAAGTGAGAAGGAAACAAGAATAGCTCAGGGCCAAGAGGAGTGTACAGTTCTTCCTCAACCTGAAACCATCCTACACTCTCCTTTTGGATGAAATGACTTCATCTGTTTTCCAGAATCAGCTCTACTTTTCTTTCCCATTGAAACTGTTCATTAAAATTTGACTTGTGGGGGTCTTCTGACCCTGAATCTCTATACAAGATATTATCTGAGCCACTCATTTATCATACCATAAGAGAAAACAGTGAATGTAAATGATGAATGCCAGTTCCCCAAATTATATATAATGTAATATTGTATTGCACTCTTTCTGAGGGTAGAGGGCCTAATTAAAGGGAACCTTTTGGTGAAGATTCAGCCCATATTTATTCTTCTGCTGCAGTCCTAACAAAGTTTACAATAGTAACCATCAGTCTTTCTTTTTTGAGCCAAATTTTACTCTTGGAGCTTCTGAAGCTACAGAAAAATAATATGAGTGCTTCATAACCTGCATCCCCTCTGTTTTATGGCCTCCTTCTAGATGTCCAAGGGCTTCCTCCCTTGCAGTGTCACTATGAGGCCAATGGCAAAAATGTGCTTTCAAATCCTATGAACACCTTGGGCGAGAGCAAAGGCAATGGTGGTGATTACTTAACTTCAAAGTATTCCTGATATTAAAACCTATATATCTTGCACTGCGCTAGATGCTACTGCCTAAAAATACAATTGATAGCATCACCTTGGTGGCAATTAAACCTTAAAAAGCACAATGTGAGCATTTTCATCTTAAACCCAATTGTATTTGCCATCGTCAATCTCCCTCAATTCCACACATGAATGACCTGCTCCTAGTTATTATACACCACGGGGATGTTCCAGTCCCAGAGAGGTTGGTACACTGTAGAGAATAGATCAAGCGTTAACATGTGGCTGCATCTCAGCTTTGCAGGAATATTGAATTCCACAAATTCAAGAGCATTTTGCAAAAGCTGTGCAAGAAACTATCAATGGCTAAAGGCAGCAACCGACGACAAAGAAATCAGTGGTTTGCATGTGTTTTTAAAAAACTGTCTTTTAGTTAGGATTAAAGTATTTTTTTTTGGCATATCATAATACGTATTTTAGTGATTTTTAATTTGGAGTGAAACCGACACAGCTCAAAATAAAGGAAGGCTTCATTTCTTTCTTTTCTTTTCCAGTTCTCTCTACTGTAGCTACCTATGATCTAGAATAGGATTCTGGATTCTCGTGTGCCTGCTAACTGAGATACAGATTTATGTGAGATACTGACAGCATCAAGTTGGCTTTCTGCAGGATTTCCTACTGTTTAAGATTGTCATAGATACTTTAGAACTGTGTGCATCTGCTCTCATAGCCTTCCTTGCAGAATAACTGCACTAAGGCTTACCAAAGATACAACTCTTGCCAGAGTGCCCCTGTCCCTGATCTCCCAATGTCATTTTGTAAAATACAAATTTGTGCTAATTAAGGAGAATGCAAAATAAGATGTTTTCAGATAAAGATCTTGGGAGAAAGTTTAGCTCACTAAACTTTTATATCATCTTTTCTTTCCTATCAGCTCCCAAGAGAGTTGGAACTGAGATACAGATAAGTAAACGTAAAATCACTTGGAGGTCAGTCATGATGTGTTTTCTTCTCTGTTTTCTAAACAAAACGTTATTATTAACTATAACTATCATGTACAGTGTTAGTTTTCTCTTTTTGATGGGGTATCCACAGAATTCCTTTAAACAGCAAATATTCTTAATGCAGAATTTTAAGAGATGACTTCTTTTTCAGACGGTTCCCAGGATTAAAGTCAGGATGTTCCCTGTTATCTCTTTCCTGAAGCCCTTCCCACTGTCCTGGCCACCCTGATCTTATCTTTCCAGGATGATGTCACTGCTCTGTGCAGCAGCCAATGAGAACCAGAGCCACATTCATATTAATAAAGCAAAAACAGGTAAAAGTAAGAAAATCTCCTTCACTCTAATGCATGTAAATGGCCCCTAGGCTTCACTAACAGATGTTTCCAGAATGTTCTTCCTTAATCCCCCTAAGGTCTTTATTTTATTCTGGGTCCATCAGACTTTCTAGCCATTTGGATGAAACCCTTATCTCTTTCCTTCTGATAGCTTTCCACAGAAAGTGCATTTTTCTCATGTGACATGCATTTATTGTTATAATTTTTTAAAATCATAGATTTCTTGTTTAATCAAAAAGATTATAAGCTCCTTTATGATACAGGCTAATTTGAATACTTCTATTGTACTTTCTACAATTTTTATGTACAGAGATACTCTAAGTCCACAACTGATACTTTTATATCTAATTATATCAAGTATATATAAAGCATAACATATACCTGTGTTGATTTGTAATGTATTATTCTGAGACAGGTTACTTTGTGAAATACAGCTTATAGTTGGAAACTAAGAATGACATCATAAGAATCTGTACAGATAAAAGACTGGGAATAATAACAGTGTATATTTCTGGTCAACAATCTGTTTTCTTTGAGAAACTCCCTGAAAAGACTATCTTTTTTATGCATACTCTATGTGATTTACCTACTTGTAATTTTCATCAATCATGGATTTTATTCTGCACAAGTTTTTTTGTTTATTGTATTTGATTCAATGATTAGCAATATACATGTTATTCTTTTTTAAGTCTGAGAGAAAATGAGAATCGTAATATTTGCTTATATTTAATTTCTATTTAAAAGTGTTTACAGGTTGTATTTTTCTATAATATAAGGATTGAGGAATAAAGTTTGATCCAACATAGGTGTCCTTTGTATTTGAAACTTTGTTTATTTAAATTTTTTTTTCATTTTCTCACTTTTTTTGTGTGTGTGTGTGTGTGTGTGGTAGTACTGGAGGTTGAACCCAGAGGCTTCTACTTCTTAGCAACACCCCCACTCCTATTTATTTATTTATTTATTTATTTATTTATTTATTTATATTTTGAAAGAGGGTCTCAGTAAGTTGCTGAGGACCTTGCTAAGTTGCTGAGGATGGCCTCGAACAACTGTGATCCTCCTGTCATAGCCTCCCAAATACTAGGCTATCAGGTGTGTGTTACCATACCAGGCTCATGTTCTCACTCTTAACTAATAAAGCTTCTCAAATATCTCATGACATAACCAGTTTTCCAGCCATTCTTTTCTGTTCAAATTGAGTTTCTTAAAATAATTTTACATTTAAAGCCACAAATGAAACAGGTCTTCCTGTGTGAGTTCAAGATAACCAACTTAACTGTATAATCTTATTCCACTGAGAGTTCCAATCTTTATTATGGCTATGAGTTGGGGAATTTTCCTTGACAAGTCATTTTCTTACCATAGATGCTAAAATTTTAGATCTCTTCCTTTTGTGATATAACAATATGGCTAACTCATTGCTTATTTCTCCAGAGAATCCAGTGCTACTTCTTAACTTTCCCTGTATATGCTGACAGCCACTAACTGCCACCATGTTGCTTTTTCATGTACTGTTCTAGGTAATCCTACATTCTCATCAAGACATCTGTTTTAGCAGGAAAGACATTTCTGATACCTTACACTCTTCATCAGACTCTTTTCTACTTGGTATTTACAATACAACTTAGTTATAATCTCATCTCTGTGCAACAACATTTGCCTGTATTTTACTCCATTTAGAAGTCCTTAAGACTTCTCATCGGAGAAAATACATTGCACTGAAATTATCTGCTTATATATCTATCTCTGCTTTTTAACTGTCAACTCTTTGGTATTAAGGACTGGATCTACTAACTTGCATACTCCTAACATTTTTCATACAGTATATATTTGCAGAACTAAATTATACATGGTCACCTTAGCTTCACATAGAACTAAACTTAAATGAAATAAAGCATGTGGGCCTGTATGTCTCCATCACTCTGAACTTCATGATGATGTATGATTACAATGCACCACGAAAAAATAAAATAAAATTAAAAATAAAACAAAAGGGCAGGGGATACTGTATAACATACATCTATTCAAGGTGATGATATGATCCATTAATTCTCAATAGTATTTAAAAAAAAGTACCCATGAAACTCATAATGCTGGGGAGAAACACTATAAAAATAATCACAGCTGTCTTTCAGTTCATTGTTGATTAAGTTCCACATTGCTTAAATGAAGCAATGAAGACATCAATATCTTCAGAAATACACATGTATAAGTTTGGGGATGAATGTTTTAAACTTGTCACCCAAATATTTTTAGATCTTCTGCTTGCAGCACAGTTCAGCAAAACTGTTGGTTGTCCAAATGTATTCATTCATTCATTAGGACAGCACTCAAAGCACAGTGCTTGGAGGTATGCAATAAGGGATTCATTCTATTTTTTTTTCTTTTCAGTTTTCCTTAATCTCTTTTTTCATGATGCTTTGTGAATTAATGTGCTTTGTAAGCTTTATTCTAAACCTTTAAATAAAATTTTTATAGGCATTGTGGCATTGAGTATAGTGCAGGAGGATTATTTGACCTAGCAGCTAAAGCTATTGCACATTAAATTAAAAAACTAAAATCAATTCACCTTAGTAGAAGCATAAAAAGAAGACTGTGGAAAAGTCTTCCAAATTAAGGAAAGTCTTAAGTCTATAGCATTATTCCATAACACTCATATGCTTTATGTAACAATTTCTATAATAACAAAGATAAATTAGATGCATTTAATGCATGAATTAAATTAATACTCAAATGTGTATAAATATCTAATATTTATATTAATATAAAATCTAAATAAATATATAGTCAACATTTTCATATATACTCTGGTTTTATCCTTGTATTCTTAGCACATTGACTTTTAAATAAGATACCACTTTTTAGCATTAAATGATCATACATAAAATCACGGTTACTTGATCTATCAGAATAAATCTTTTTGCATATGTTAATAAAACTTAGAAACAACAATCAATGTGACTTCTTCAGTCCAAGTGGGAGGAAGAGGACCTCTCTTTACCTCCTGATATGAAACAGTTTAGCACCTGACACAACGTAGAAACTAAAATATATTCGAGACATCAATCAATAACAAAGATAAGGGAGAGTGAAGTTTGAAATATAGTAGTAAAACTAGAATTAATTAAATAATCACAAAAATGGAACATTAAACTCCAAAATAGACTGAAACAGTAAGGGAACATCTACTATAATTCTGGTCATTAAAAAAAAAAATCCAAAGATAGTGAAGGAAATGTCAGGGAGGCCGTGGGCTGGAATGGAAAGATTCATTCTTCCCTGCACATAACGTGTGTGCTATGGCCTGGCTTGCTGTTGTCTGCTGTATATTACTATTATTTATTCTTTTCTTTTGGACTGCCCTCTTCCTTTACTTTCCCACAACTAGGACATGGCTTGCAGACACTCAATAAAAAGATAACATCACAAGGGAATGAAAAGATGAATGGCAGGGGCTGACGTTCTCATCCTGGCCCTGAATGCGCCTCCATCTAAGACAGAGAGTTTTAAGAGAAGTAATGATGCTGTCAAGATACACAGAGCTTCGTGAGTGCAAAGCACGGCTCAAGATATTGTGGATATCATTTGCTTTCCCCAGTGACATCTGTATGTCTCTTGCTGGCAAGGGCATGTAGCCTAGTGTAGGGGTGGGAAAACTAGGCGCTCAGACAACATCAAAGTCCCTGTAACCTCAGTCTTGCTGTTAGTCAAGACACACAGAAAATGCGCACCTTGTGCTCGAAGAGGCACTGAAAGTTTTTTCAGTTTGTTGAGTTTCAATACTTAAAGAATCCAAACCCCTCGTTCCTCTCCGCCATCTTTCTGAAGAGTACTATTGACAGTCAGATTTCTTTTTTAACTTTTTTTGCAGTACTGGGGATTGAACCCAGGGACATTCTACCTCTGAGTTATACCCCCAGCCCTATGTTTTATTCTTTATTTTGAAACAGGGTCTCACTAAGTAGCTAAGGCTGGCCATGAACCTGTGATCCTCCTGTCTCAGCCTCCCAAGTACTGGTATTACAAGTATGCACCACCACACCGCTAAGCAGTCAGATTTATAATGCTTTCAATCATCAACTATTTTTTACTTATAGTTTGAAATAATTTTCATCTATATTATACAATTTTTGTTAGAAGAAAATGGACTTTGTCTCCTACTTATATTCTAAAGTTAATGTTGCTTTAGAGGACTATTTACAAATATGGGTTCACAGAAACATAGAAAAAATATGGCTGAACATGGTGATGTACATCTGCAATCCCAGTATTTGGGAGGCTTAGACAGGGGGATATCAAGGTTCACTTCTAGCCTCAGCAACTTAACAAGGCTATCAGCAACTTAGTGAGGTCCTGTTTCAAAATAAAAGATAAAATAGGGCTAAGTGAGTAGCTCAGAGATAGTATGCCTCTAGGTTTAATCCTCAATACCACCAGATTTTATATATATATAAAATCATGCTAAATATATGAAATAGTAATATATTATATAATATGTACTATATAAATGTATAGTATTTATTATGTGATAATACATTATATAAATATATATATTACATAAAATCAATTTTACATAAATATATAATATATTGTGTAAGATTTTAAATATAAAATATTTAAATATATGTGTCAATTACATATATTAGATTTGTCACATTGTGCCATTTTGAAAAGCTTGTGGGCTTTTTTGATGTATGCCTGCTGTCATTTATACCATTTCTTCCTTTTTAGTAGAAAGTCCACAGTTTTCGATGCTGTTCTCTATTTCCTTTGGCTAAACAATGGATTATCTTAAGCCTGAGGGCAACTGATACATAGACCCCAAGAGATATTTATATTTCATGGGTGAATAAAATGACCTCCCTTCCTGATTTTATGTTAGCTGAAAAAGCAGCCAGGATGATAGGTTCTAGGTAGAGGTAAGATAGCACGACACAGAGATTCTTTTTGTTACCCGTCTTTCCCATTTTATATAATAGGAACCCAAAGTAAACACTTTACGGAAAGACCAACAACTCAAGCTGACATAAACCACAGTGACTTATATAAAAGCAACTCGAGCGCAGATGAACTGCTCTGGAATGCACAAGACTGATTTCCGTTCCGGGCAGTCAGAATGGGGATTGTATCTGTGATAATAATGGCACAAGGCAGACAGAAGCTATTTTTAAAAGAACTGCCTGGAGGCCAGAGGGTTATTCCCAAGGGGAGGGAAAAAAAAATTGGCATTTCCAGCTTCCATTCTGAGTGTGGAGTTCTGAATTTCCCAGCCCTGCAAACAGTAAAAGTTAACCTAGGTTGATTAGTAAAATAGGTTGTCGAGAATAACAAGAAAAATGCAGTCATACTATTCTGCACTAAGCATCATCTATAAATCTGTGGTTAACATCTGAGCAGCTGTGTGTGGCAAAAAGAAAAACTGGATAAAAAGGAAGAGAAGTGTGTAGATAATTATCCTCAGCCTATTGCATTGTTAACTAGCTATTGCCTCTGAACAATGCTTGCCCCTCAAACACCATCCAAGTCATAAATAATGCAGAATTGATTGGAAAACACAGTCACACAATCGTGACACTAAATCATCAACTCAAAATATAAACTTTTGCTCTGTCACTTCTCTCTACTTTGGGCAATTTGGATTCTAATTTGGTTAATTTGTTTGTAAACATGGGCTTATCCCTTGGGCAATATGCTTTGAAAGTAAAAAAGGATATCTCCAAATAATAAAAAATTATATGTACATGTGCATATACGTAATATGTAGGTATTATATGTATGTATATATGTGTATGTGTATATGTATTATATGTATGTATATATGTATTATATGTTTGTATATATCTATATGTGTATATGAATACTTATATATATATATTTTTTTCAATCGGAACCAGACTGCTCCTCTTCCAAATAATTTTAAGTAGTCTAATTACTTTATACATAATCCCTTTTCTCCTCAAAGTCCACACCAAAAAGCAAGAAACACCGGTTAACAAAGAAGAGAATCATCAGGGATTTAGGGAAAATTTCATAAACACGGTACACTTTTCTGCCTCTTTATCTCAAAGGACTCAGGGAGCTGCTCATTCAATAGAGTAATATCTTTTACTCAGTGTCATCTTCCCACTTCTTATGGAGAAATCACCACTGTAACAATGCTTAATCTCAGAGCAAAAGAAGTTGAGATAGAGACATTTGAGTTAGTATGAGATTTAAAAGCAATGGTTGATAATGCCTATCGGAAAAAAATGAGGCATTTTAAAGTCAGGCATGAAACAGAGTCACTTTGTGTGGGAATCTGTTGTTCAGGGAGCTGGTTGCAGTACGGTGCAAGAGGACATCACATCCTCATTCCACGTCTTTTACAGTGCAATTTTCTATAGTTGGTTTTCACTCATTTTAACAACCAAAAGGGATTTTTGCATTGTTAGACTGTGTAATAAATTTTTTATTAAGTACTTCTGTTTTCAGCTTTTAAACACCATATAAACAAACACACATCAAACACATACCGATTTGCTTTAGAAATCGATAGCATCTACTAGTTACTGCCCTTGTTGGTCATTATTGCCTTTACAAATAAACCTCCGAAAAGAATGTCTCCATCCATTTCCACCAATTACTGGCTTCTTCCACATTCTTCAATCTACTGCAATCGAGCTTCTATGTCCCCAACTAAAATCCAATTATTGGTTTGCCAAATACAATTGATGTCTTTACATCCCAAAATGTAAAATATAAGGGCTACATGATCCAGGAATGTTCTCTCTTCATACCCTCCCTTCACTTGCCATTTCTCGGTGAAATTCTATCAATCACCGAGGGTCTGTCTTCCTGTACTCCCTACTATGCATTTATATCTGAATACATATGACATAGGTGTATTGAATTGCCTTCCACCCCTGTTTTTTAATCACTTAATATATTCTGTAATTCTTTTGTGTGTGTGTGGTGCTGGGGATTGAACTCAGGGGCATTCTACCTCCGAGCTACACCCCCAGCCCTATTTTTTATTCTTTATTTTGAAACCGAGTCTCACTAAGTTGCAGAGTTCCTCACTAGGTAGCTGAGGCTGGCCGCGAACCCGGATCCTCCAGTCTCAGCCTCCTGAATGCTGGGATTACAAGCGTGCACCACCACGCCCGGCTTTATTCTGTAATTATTACTGTGTAGAAAAATCAGTTTGAGGATGTTCCATGATATATATAACTTCTTCGTTGATGAGGATCAGTGATTCCATTAATACTTATTTTACTTATTTGTTTATAATTTTGTTGGTACAATATAATTATACAACATAGTGAGATTCGAACTGATGCATTTAGATCTGCACACATCACTTGGAGAGTTTCCCTCCAGTTCCCACCCCAGTCCCCCTTCCTCTCTACCCATGTGTGCTAATGAGATTGGAAGTGATACCTTTATATATGAACATAACATTCCTTGATATATTTCCTTTTTCAAGCCTTCTCTCCCTTCCCCCATCCCCTTTGACTATTGTACTGGTCTCTTTCTTCTTTTATTCGAAGTCCCTTTTCTTTCCTATTTTCTTTCTAGCTTCCACATATGAAAGAAAACATATGACTCTTGCCTTTATGAGACTGGCTGATCTCACTTAGCATAATGTTCTCAAGTTCCATTCATTTTTCATCTAATGACATAATTTTGCTTTTCTTTATGGCTGAGTAAAACTCCATTGTGTTAACACTTCCTTTAAACAATGTTTCAAGTAATATTTTTGAAAGGGGTTGGTGATGTACCTTTTACATTTGACAGATACTTCCGAGTTGCTATCAAAATAATTCAACCCTTGACTTTCTGAGACTGGCTGATCTCACTTAGCATAATTTCTTGACCTTGAATTCAAGGGTCTCCATCATCTGACCTTTGCCTATTTCTATAGAACTGGGTGTGCTCTGTCTATTTCTCTGCCCCAAATACTTTAGCTATAGAAATATACTTGAAGATCACCAAATATCCCAAACCTTACATATATTGGCACTCTTTTTTGATGCCTCTTATTGAAATATTTTTATGTTTTCTATGCGTACTCTAAGACTTTGCTGTGGGCCGTCCTTCCCTTGGCCTCATTCCTCAGTCTCAGCAGGGTGTGCCTCTGTTAAGCACCCTTCAGTTACATCAGTATACCCCTGTTCATACATTCATACATATATACATATACATACACATATATAAACATATGTATATAGACATACACATACATATACATATATATACACATACATACACACATACATATATATGTATATATTTGTGTGTGAGAGTGTGTGTGTGTGTGTGTGTGTGTGTGTGTGTGTGTGTGTGTGTGTTGCTGGGGACCCAGGGACATCCTACCTCTGAGCTAAACACCCAGCCCTACTTTTTTATTTGGAATCAGGGTCTCTCTAAGTTGCTGAGAGCCTCCAGGTTGCTTTAAAACTGCAATCCTCTCATCTCAGTCTCCCAAGTGCTGGGATTGCAGGCATGTGCCACCACAGCAGGCCAGTCCTGTTCATATTCTAATTATAAGGTCACTTTCCTTTCTCCTCCTCTAGACTCTGAGCTCCTTGAAAACAGAATTGAACCTCTTATCTCCGATTCTGGAGCACTGATTACAATTCCTATCACAAGGACAATATTTAGTAAATGTGTCACAAGTAAATGGATCACACTGGATGGAAGGGATGAACATAGATGAAGGTGAGTGACCTGAAATAACCACTCAAGGTGGAATCCAGTAACAAAACCATAATAAGACATGGATGTCTTTCCAGAATACAAAAGCTGCTACTATTGGTACTGTCGGGTAGCACTGCCCTGGTGATAGTCCTGCAATGTTGCCTCACATCATCAAAAGACTTCTTCAAACCTTTAGGACTATAGGAAAAAAATGGGAAAAATGGAACTTGCTGTCAGGATTATATAGAGAATGCTCCCCAAAAAGCTTACATATTAAGCTCAAGGCTTGTATGTAATGGATTTATCTGAGTGGTGGTCCAGGCCTATAAGGTATGGATAGAGAAGGCAGGTACCTGGGGGTGCTGCCTTGGGGATTATATATAGTTTATGCTCCTCTTGTTCTCTCTCGCTGTGTCCAGCCTCCATGATGAGAGAGTTAAGCCTTGTGCACTCCCTCTCTCTGCTTCTTGCCACCATGTCACAAGATTCATAGTCCCTGGCCCCAAATGGACAGAACCCCAAAATCTCCAAGGTAAACCATGAGCAAATAAATCTTCCTTCTTCTAAGTTGTTTGTTCTCAGCCTTAAATGGACTGAACACCAAAATCTCCAAGGTAATCCATGAGCAAATAAATCTTTTTCTAAATTGTTGGTCCCCAGCCTCAAATGGACTGAATCCTCAAATCTGCAAGGAAAATCATGAGCAAATATATCTTCTTTCCTTTAAGTTGTATGGTCAGTTCCAGGATCATAGAAGTGAGAATGCTAAGACACTTGCCTTCAGGGATAGTGAAATTTCCATTCCATATACTGCCAGTAAAAAACCAGGTTGCCCCTTCCACGCCTGATATCTTCCTGTTTTCAGAAGTTATTGTGACCAATGTGGACCAAATGAGAATAGATTTTCCCACTTCTAAAAAAAATATATTAGGATGAAGAGCCATAAACCCAGCCTTCTTGATATTTTTTATTTTTACTTGAAGGACAAATACTGACGATCTGGACCTGAAATCTTGCTCGAGATACACTCAGGGGATTCACGCCCCTGGAGAAATTTGTAAATGAAAAACTGAAGCCCCAAAATGCATGCAGCTCAATGACAAAAGCTGTCACTATCCCCCAAAACTGAATAAGTGAAGGAAGTTGACTTCATATAACTCTCATACAAACAGAAAGCAAGTGGCATTGCCAAGCAGAGAATGACAAGAGAAAACAGAACAAAACACCCTTTAGTTTCATTATTTTTCTGATCTCATACACTGGATTTTTATGGGAAAAAAAGTAAAGCGTATTAAGTAATGGGGAGAGTGATAAAAATCAGGAACTCAATAGGGGTAGGATTGCCTGCTAAATGTCATGTTTCCCCCACCTTACAAATTCCATTTAAAAAGACGTCTCAGGAGAAGAGTGACTCTGGGTCTGAGAAGATGTAATCACGTTTGGCTTCCTACTCTTCACAACTGAGCCCTAATTCTTCAAAATTAGATAAAAAAAAAAAAAAAAAAAAAAAACAAGCTCCACACTGACAGTCTATAGGCAAGCTGAACAATTCAACTTGAAGACCAAACAGACTATCCCAAAAGAGATTGTTTCTTTTCATGGACAGAATGGGGAAGATTTATTGCCGTGTTGAAATAAAATGTTGAAAGTGTATTTTGTAAGAAGTCTACGGTGATCTTTGTCAGTCTAATACTTGTCTGCACAAAGAAGGCAAAATTTCCATATAGAAGTTACTATTGACAGAATTAACAAACCTGTATTTTAAATACTTCTTTAGTTTAACCTTGTTTTTTTTAAATACCATTTGGCTGTTTTTCTCCAAGTATTGAGAAAATAAGCCAATGATTTTCTCCCACTGATGTCTTGAAAAGGTCTTCGGTAATGTTTAACTTTCTAGTATACTGCTAATTAAATTAACTCTTCGGGGAGTCTTTAGGAAAAAAAAGTTCTTAAATCAGAGAGGTACTACCACATGTTAGGATTTGTTTATTTATTTTGGCCTTAAATTTCTGTGAGACATCACTCTTTGAAAATGTCAGCGTATTGATTGTCCTCCGAAAATGATACCATCCCTTTTTATTAGACCATGTCTAGGAGGCAATGAAAATTTATCTTATCTGATGTGACATTCAGAACAATAGTCTGGAAACCTGGAAGAGAAAAAAAGTCCGAGAGCTATTTAAAGTAATGGTATGTGACCTTAATAATCACTTACATCAGTTCAGTGGTTGCACAAATATTCATTGGTTCTAGACGTTCACTTTTGTTAGTAAAATCATTGAGATTTGATTAAGATTAGGTAGGATATTGTATTCCTGTACTATTTGGTGCAGAACCTTTTAGCTAGGGATAATCAATAAATGTTAGTTCATGTTAGTGATATAAAGGACAAGTGGAAGGAAAAATAATAATAAATAATAATATTGGAAAAAATCAAAGAACGTTAGAGCAGTAAGCATGATTTAAATGCTTGAAGAGACAGAGTCTTTGTCTTGAGGAGCCTGCTTTAACAGCAAGGGCCCCTTTGATGTATTTGCCATAATAATGGAAAGGAATAAAATGCTGGAAGGGAGGGATGTATACCCATTAAAATCTGACAGGCAGAATGAAATCTACAATAGAGATCTGCAGTCCCACCCACATCTTTATCATGATGTACCTAAATCTTGAAATAAGAGACAAAAATACAACAGAAGAAATCCTTTTCTCAACCAATTCCTCCAACTTATTTCTTTCCTTTATTCCTTCCTTTCTTTCCTTCAATAGTAATCAGAGCTATAAATAATAGACTCTTAAAATACGTTGAATTGTGTCTCTCCAAAATTCATATGTTGAAGTCTTAATCTACAGCCCTCAAAATGTGGCCTTGTTTGGATATCGGGTAGGTACAGATGTCATTAGTCATGATCATATTTCATAAAGAAGGGTGGCCCCTAATCCAGTGTGCATGGTGTGTCTATGGAAATGGGATATTTGGACATGGATGCAGATGAAAGAAGAATGCTTGCAAACTATGAGAAGCTATGGAAAAGGAAGAAAGTCACCCTGTCAACAACTGGGTCTCACACTTCTGCCTGCAGAACTTTGAGAGACCAAATTTCCACAGTTTAAGCCATTTAATTTGGGATATTATTATGATAGCCCTAGAAAACTAGCACATGGGCTGTAGTTATAAACTCTCCCAGTCATATTCCCCAAACTGACTTGATCATCAGAATTATTTGTGCATTTTTTAAAAATGAGATTTTTGTGGAATTTCCCATAGCTGATTCTGACTTAGTATGTGTTGGAGTGGACTCTGGCAATCTTTCTTAAAAAAAACAAAACTGAACAAAAACTCTGATTTGTGACTCAGATGAAGAATTGGTTTTAAGGAACATAACTCAAGAAAGATAGTACAGAGAAAACTGCTTTAATATCAAGAGTGAAAAAGCCTGTTATTTGATTCTAGTTATTTTCTCTAATTTACTTGTTGATTAATATATATACATATAATTATATATCTATATATCTTCTGGGACTCAGTTTTCTCTTCTACAAAGCACAGTTTTGACATTAGTATAAGGGGCTGAAATTTGTAGTTAAAGTCATTCTTGTTAATATTCCCTCCCTATTGTGATCAACAATGAGAGTATGCACAATGTTTGCTTTATCATTGCACAAGCTGAAGTCAATAATATTCCCCATTTCCCTGTGTCAGTCAGATTTCTCAAGAAATATACTTTAAATTGAAGACTTGAATGCAAGCAACTTGCTTATTGAAGAGTGAAGAAAACCGAACGGGCAGAGAGAGAAGGAGCCACAAAAAGCTCCAGCAATCCCACCGTTGACACCTGAGCTGGACTATGGCTTCTGAGACACCCCAAACAGAAAGTAAGGGTGTTGGAATTTGGAACTTTATGCTGACTGGTTGTTGAATGTGGGTTGCTTTCCGCAGTTGAGGGAAATTCCTGAGTAGAAAGTCAGCCAACAGAGGTCAGTCTGCAACCCTCTTGGCAGCTGGTAAGAGCAGTGCCTCCTTACTAAAGATGGATAGTCTCTTGGAGGTTCTGCACAGCATCTTCTACAGTTTCACCTCTTGCACCATTTGATTCTATGTTGGATGTTCACCCTGTCTTGGAAGAGCTCCTACAACATTCTAGCTGTCCTGTCTTTTGTAGCAACTTAAAAAGAGGAAGGAAAGTTAAATGAACCATAATCCTCAACAGTTGGTGCTTACAACCTGGTAGCTCTTATCTGCTCCTTCAATCTCCTGCCTATTTTGAATCAGCTTCATCCTCAGTCACTACCTCTCCTGGATTATGTGGCCTGCCTGGTGCAATGAGCCTGCAATTAAAATTTCTGGGGCCATGGCTGCTGATTGCTTTCTTTTATCATCGTGATTGGACAGAAGAGTATCAAGCAATGTCCTCTGTGAATCCCTAGATTCCTGAATACTTCATCATCCTACTTGTTACCCATTTTCATACCATCATTTGCCTTTCAATTTCCTTGAATTGGCACAAAAATTTTTACATATAATTTGTATACTCATTACACTCTTTATGATGGATATGGGGAAGACATAGTAGTTACTTTACGTTGAGTCTTCACAGGTGTGATGGTTAATTTTACATGTCAACTTGACTGGAACACAGCGGACCCACAGATTTGGCTAACCATTATTTCTGCCTGTGTACCTGTGAGAGCGCTTATCATTGAAATTAGCATTTTAATTCGTGGATTCCTTAAAGCAGACAGTTCTCCCCAATATGGGTAAGTGCCATCCAATCCATTGAAGGCTTGGAAAGATGACGAGGTGGAGAAACAGAAAATTTCCCCTCTCCCTGTCTGTTGAGCTAAGACATTGGACTTCTGAGCTCAGGCTGAGACTCTCACTATAAGCTCCCTTGGTTCTCAGACTTCAGATTCAGATTAGATAAAACCACCAGGCTTCCTTGGTCCCTAGTGTGTAAACAGCTAATCTTAGGACTTCTCAGTCCCCCTAATCATGAAAGCAGCAAGTTTCACATAATACTGTAAATATTCTATGGAAGGCTAGATAGGTCCATAATTTCTTAGAAGGAAAAGTGATGGAGGGGAGCTAAGACTGAAGAAGGGCATATTCTCATTCTCTCTCTCTCTCTCTCTCTCTCTCTCTCTGGCTCTGGAGGTTGAACCCATTCTACCTCCTAGCTACACTTCCATCTCCACTTAATCTTTCATTTATTTTGAAATAGGATCTTGCTAAATTGCTGAGGGATCTCTCTAAATTGCTGATGCTAGCTTCCAACCTGTGATCCTCCTATTTCAGCCTCCCAAGTACTGTGATTACAGGCCTGTGCTGCCATACCCTGCTATATTCTCTTTTTGGTATGATTATTATACAGAATTAATTTGGGTGCTGGCTGGGAGAGTTTCAAACACTGGCTTTCATTCTGAAAGATATGACAATATTAATTTTACATAATGATGGATTGTTTTAATGCTAAATATTTGTCTAATTTAACATATTTTGAGATCCAAAGGGGACATAACTACCGAAAATCAGTTTCAGAGACTCGTAATAAATACCAGAGTTAAGGTTCTTTAATTTTGCGTTCCATATACTTTAGTTGGCATTTTCTGTTATGTCACCAATATCACCAGTGATAAGGGAATTTATGTATGGAAACAAATTATATAAAAATATATTCATATATATGTATGTACACATATACATATTCACCAATGGTAAGGAAAACTGATTGTGGACACTAAATATATGCTTTTGTATAAATATCTATTAGATATATACATATATGTAAGTAAATTATGTTTTTAAATGGTTTACAATCCACATTAGAGAAGTATATTCTTTTTTATGTTTTTGTTGGTGCACTATAGTCTCACATCATAAAGTAAATTACAGTGATAGGGACAAACATGCACACAGCACTTAGTGGGCTTTCCCATGTCACCCTCCCTACTCTCCCCCTTCTCCATGCAGGATATTAAGATTGACATTGATATCGTCACATATGTGCATATTGTCAGTGGAAGTGATTCTGTCTTTGATCCTTTATCTCTTCCCTCCTCCCCCTAGATCAACCTCCTGGCTTCACTGGAGTTTCTCCTCCATTATCTGAAATCCCTCTGGTATCCCAATTACTCCCTAACTTTTCTGCATGTGAGAGAAAACATTAAACCCTTTTTACTTACTGTGACTAGCTAATCTAACTTACTATAATGTTCTCTATGTCCATTCATTTTCCTGCAAATGACATAATTTTGTTCTTCTTTATTGCAGAGTATAATTTCATTGTGGGTATGTCTCATAATTTTGTAATCCATTAATTTTTTAATGGACATATAGCTAGTTCAATAATTTGGCTATTGTGAATTATGCTGCTATAAACACATATGTGCACATATTACTATAATATTTTTATTTGGGTACCTCTGGAAATTTACGCAGGAGTGGTATAACTGGATCATATAGTCGATTCATTCCCAATTTTCTGAGGAATCTCCATGCTGATCTCCATAGCTGCTGTACTAATTTGCAATCCCACCAACAGTGTAGTGTGCCAATACCATGCTGTTTTTTATTATTATAATTTCTTTGTAGTGTAATTTGAAATCATGAATTGTGATGACTCCTGCATGGTTTCCATTGCTGAGAACTTCTTTGGCTAGTCTGAGTATTTTGTTTCTTCATATGAAATTTCGGAGTGATTTTTCTAGGTTTCTGAGAAATGACATTGGTATTTTGAAAGAGAATACATTGACTCTTTAGATCACTTTTGGTAGAATAGCGATTTTGATAATATTTATTATGTCTATCCAAGAATATGAGACTCCATCTTCTAAGATTGTCTTCAAATATTTTCTTTAGTGTTTTATAATTTTTGTTATACAGGACTTTTACCTCCCTGGTTATATTTATTCTTAACTATTTTATTGTGTTTGAGGTTATTGTAAATAGAATTGTTTTCTGGATTTCTTTCTCAGTGGATTTATGGTTAGCTTATAGAAAAGCTACTAATTTTTTTTAGATTGATTTTGCTGAATTTGTTAAACAGCTCTAGAAGTCTTTTTGGTTGAGTTTAGGTCTTCTAAATACAGGATCATGTAATCTGAAAATAGAGATATTTGCAGTTCTTCTTTTTCTATTTGAATTCCGTTGGTATTCTTCTCTTGCCTTATTGCTCTGGCAAGAGTCTCAAGTACTGTATTGAAAAGGAGTGGTGATAGTGCTCATCCTTGAGTTGTTTCTGTTTTTAAAGGGAATTCTAGTAGCTTTTAGAAATTCAATATAATGTTGGCTTTGAATTTATTGTATATTGCCTTAATGATGTTGAGGTAAATTCCTTCTATTCCAATTTTCTGCAGTTTTTTTTTTTTTTACCTGAATGGGTATTATATTTTGTCAAATGTTTTTTTCAGTATATATTGAGATGATTATATGATTTTTGTCCTTAGCTCCATTTATGTAATTAATAACATGTATTAATTTATTTATGTTGAACCAGCCTTGCATACCTGGGATGAAACCAACTTGGTCATGGTGTACAACTTTCTTGATATGGTTTTTTTCAGTATATATTGAGATGATTATATGATTTTTGTCCTTAGCTCCATTTATGTAATTAATAACATGTATTAATTTATTTATGTTGAACCAGCCTTGCATACCTGGGATGAAACCAACTTGGTCATGGTGTACAACTTTCTTGATATGGTTTTGCATGCTTATCACTAATATTATGTTTAGAATTTTTGTATCTATATTCATCAAGGATATTGATGTGTAATTTTCTTTTCTTGAAGGATCTTTATTTTGTATTGGTATTAAGGTGATACTAGCCTCATAGAAGGAATTTGGAAGGATTCCATATCTTTCAATTTCATGGGATAACCTGTGAAGCACTTGGTTTACTTCTTCTGTAAATATTTTGTAGAATTTAACTGGGAATCCCTCTAAGTCTGGGCTTTTCTTTGATGGAAAGGTCTTGCTGTTTCTATCTCTTTACTTGTTTTTGATCAGTTTGTTTTCTATATCCTCTTGTTTCAATTTAGTTAGATTCTGTGTGTCTAGAAACCTGCTAATTTCTTCTTTTTTCCAGTTTATTGAAATATAAATTTTCAAAACACTATCTGAAGATCCTCTGAATTTTCCCACTATCTATGGTGATGTCTCCTTTTTCATTTTTAATAATTAGGGTTGATTCTTTTTTTCTTTTGGTTAGGTTGGCTAAACATTTATTAACCTTGCTAATCATTTAAAAAAACAGTTTTTTGTTTTGCCGATCTTTTCTACTTTTTTTTTTCCTCTGATTTAAATCATCTCCTGAGTTCTACTGTCTTTGGGTTTATTCTATTCCTGTTTTTAGAGGTCCTTGATGTGCGTCATTAGGATGCTTACTTGAAGATTTTCTGGTTTTGGGGGGGGGTTGTTTGTTTTTTAATGTGGGCACACGGTGCTATAAATTTTCCTCTGAATATGTATTCAGCTGCTTTTGGTTGGAATATTTTCTATCTGCTTATTAGGTCCATTTGGTTTATTGTATTCTTCAGGTCTGAAGAGTCTTTACTCATCTTTTGCCTCAAAGATTGACGCAGTGGTTTGAGCAGTATGTCGAAATCTCTCAATATTATTCTATTAGGATCTATTTTAAATGTAATATCGCAATAATTTTTATTTTTATAAAAGTGAGTATGCCCATATTTGGGGCATAAATATTTACTATCATTACAGTTCCTTGTTGGCTTCTTTATTTTCTTAGTAAAGAATGACCTGCTTTGTCTCTTCTGATGAGTTTCAGCTTAACATCTGCTTTGTCAGATATGAGCATTGATACCTCTGACTGATTTTGGTCTCCATTTGCATGCTATATCTTTTTCCATCCTTTCACCTTTAGCCTATAGATAACTTTGCCTGTGATGTGAGTTTATTGAAATAGCATATGGTTGGACTATATTCTTTAATACATATTGCCAGTCTATGCCTTTTAATTGGTGAGCTTAGACATTTGACATTCAATGTTATTGTTGAGAGATGGTTTTTGTTTCTTGTCATTTTTAGTTATATATTTCCCCTTCACTTTGTTGTCCATCTGGTGGAATTCACCCCTACTCTGGTTCTTGTATTTTTTTTTCTTCTTTTTCTTTTATATTTAAGTATTTTATCTAGTGCTGTCATTGTTCTAGGTAGCCAAGACCAAGTGAGATCTAGTTGTCCTCCATCCTTGGTGCTTGTAGCACTGTCAGGTACAAATTATAGCCTTCTGAGTCTGTATCAAGGTTGGCCGAGTTATTTCACCACACAGACAAAACTGCTGGTGGTCCTGTGGTGATTTCTGGAGACCCTACAGGAGTGCAGCAAAATGCTGATCCCAGATCTGGCATGCCTAAGTGTTCTAGGGACTATTTGCTAACTCAAGTTACTGCTCTGTCTGACTGTAGCCTCTGTTCTCACCTTGGCAGGGATAATTTACCAACTCACATTTCTTGCAGGTCTGTTCATTCTCATGCAAGTCCCTGTGTCCATGCAGGCTCCTGCTGAGATGGTTTGTAAATTCATGGTCTTGAGGAATGCTGCTCAGGTCCCTGTAGTAAGGGACACATTCAGCTACAGCCCCAAGAGTTTGCTGTGCAGTTTGGATGATCTATCTGTAGATTCACAGAAGTCTGGTTAAGATGATTTTTAGCCACTGAAGTCCCTGTAGGAAGGTCCTGCCATTTCTCGGTATGAGGTCAGCTGCAGCTGCTAGAGTTCACTGGACAGTTTACCTGGACTGTTTGTGCAGTCAGAATCTTGAGGTATTTGAATATGGAAAGAAGAATGTGATTATTTTTGATGATAGTTTTCTGCAATCACTGGTGCTACAAGCTTCTGCTTCTTCTTTGCTAAACTTGATCTCTGAGCTGGGTTCCAACAGCTGCCACCTCTGGTACTGGCTCTTTAAGATGGCACCAACTCTGTTCTCCACTCATCAGATGAGAGGTGTGGAGCTCTACTGAGTCCTCTGCTTTTTGTGCAGCATCCTATTCCACCATATTTCGAATATTTTCTTCTTCTTGAGTTCTGACTGCATTTTTCCCATTCCAAGAAGTCTTCTAGCTGGTTGAGTTCAAGTCTCAGAGCAATCAAACATGTTTTCTTCCTCTATTCAACCATCTTTAAGCCTATATTCTCTTTGAGAATTCCATAAGGTCTTATCTGATGACTAAATGATTGGTTCATTATTTTATCATGTTAGTAATGTTTGTTTCCATATCTAATAAAAAATTACAAGATTAAATGCTACAATAAATAGGAAGTATGGGTCCCTAGTGAAAATGAAATATCTTTGTATGTACTGTCCTAGCAATTTCTTTCAAGACTACTTTTAGCATCTTACTAACCATAAATTTCAAACAAATAGTGAATATAGACCTTGGACCTCATGTGTTATCCTATAGTTTCCTTATTATGAAGAAAAGTTCTTTTGTGTGTTATGTGCAATTTACAAATAAGGTATACTCCAAAAACTCCTCTTGTTAACCACATAGTTCATGCTCAGAACAGTGCAATATTTTTAATTAATGCTTTTGTAAAGTGGTTATACTTCAGACCATTTTTCTCACATTGTCAATGACTTCAACATTATAACTGAAATATCATATGATATTTTTAAAATAGGAAATACTGTAAGTTTGAGGAACTAAATTTTGTTGTAGTCTAATTCTAATTTGGGGGTGATATATTATGTTATTTCCTAGGAAACATGAATTTGCAATTAATAGTTGCATTACCATCAAAGAAAAACATTTACTTATCTTACTTTACTCATTACCTTTAATCCTCCTACTCCCTTCCTTCGACTTCTTTCCTGTCTTAAACATTTATTTAGTGCACATTATATGCCAGGACCTATGAAGACTATGGAAGTCCAGAAATTAGATAAACTACCCTTTCTTTAAAGAACTCATAGTGGGAAAGATACTCAAACACATGAGTATAAAAATATATACATATATGTTATACACACATACATATATACTTAAATAACTTCAATACAGTGCAATAAGGAAATAGTAGAGGATGATTCATAAAAAAAATGGGAAGCCTATCTTAGTCCTGATAGGTTTCCTAATCTATGCCATGTAACTAGGATGAGATTTTTACCATGTGAATAAATACAAACATTACATTTCAGAAAGTAAAAGATCCAATGCAAATGTGTTAATGCCAATGAAACACAACCTATTTGGGAAATGTAAATTACCCTCTATCACTAAAATTTAACTCATAGTGCGAAAGGACAAGAGAACAAGCTTCTGAGATAAATGAACAAGAGGCAGTATATTAGGCTGCACTGCTAGGCTCCTGGATTTAATCATACTGGCAAAATGCCCCAGCACAGTTATTGTTGTGGAAATTATAATATTAGCAGTGGCATATATGCATGCATATGATACACATGTGGAAGCCATTAGAATTTTGGTGATGGACCCAGGCATGTTGGCATATGCTTTTAATTCCTATACTTGGGAGGTTGAGACAGGAGGATTGCAGGTTGGAGGCCAGCCTTAGGAATTTAGAGAAATCCTATTCTAAAAATCAAAAAGAAAAGAATTCTGGTAATGATTCTTACCATAAAAGTTGGGGGTATTGTGATTGTTAATAGTATGGCAACTGTAGTAAGCTACCAAGTGCACAGATTAAACACTGCATTTTTCTTTTTTAATTTGGTGCATGGTAATTGTATATCATATTGGGAAATAGAGTGATAGAAACATACATGTACACAACTCGTGGTGTTTCAGGATGAGATTGCCATTTGAATTGATGAGCTCTTCAGTGTGTTGGGTGATTACCTGATGCATTGAAAGCCTGAGTAGGAAAACTGGTAGAAAAAAGGAGAATCTGCCCTCTTTTCCTGCCTCACTGCTTGAGCTGGGGCATCTTACCTTGTCCTCTCTGGCCCTCAGACAAGAACTTCCATCATGGAATCTTGTGGTTCTCAGGTTTTCAGATTCAGATTGAATTATGCCACTAGCTGTTCTGGGCTCCAGCTTGCAGAGGGTAGATCTTGGGATTTACAGTTTCCATAATCTTGGGAGCCAGTTCCTCAGAATAAATTCTCTCTTCTGTATACTTTTGTTTTATTGGTTCTATTTCTGTAGAGAACTCTAATACAGGGGCTGAGATACTGTTGAAGGCAAGGATTCCACTGAGGATTAATTATAGAGTTGTAGATAAGTAATCATGAAAGACCCTCACACTTCTGAAGACTTAGAGGGAAACAGGTCAGTACTGAGTCCGTGACAATAGAAATAAACAAAAATGTGGGAAGTCATTGCTGAGTCCTCCATTCTATCCTGGATAACTGAATAAATAGTACAGCCATTAATCAAGATATGAATCTTAGGGAATGACCAAAAGCCAGAGTGGGACCCATAGAATTTGTAGGACATATAGGAAAGTATGATCTGTGTATTCACATTTCTTCTTTCTTTTTTTTTTCTTGTATGATAAATTTATTTTGCCCTGAATAATTTTGTTTTCAGTTGTTCCTAATATGTCAGCATAGCAACATAGTCTTATTTATTTTCCTTTGTATGATTGTTCCCATTTTGAAACAGTAATATAAAAGGTGATTAGCATGCTTTTGCGAAACACTCAGTGTGCCACTTTGTGCAAATAGATTCTCATACCTTTGGGTAAAGATTTTATGATGAGCTACCCTGAAGTCATCCATAAATGGACAATGACAGATTATTTTTTAGCAAGTTGTCACCTATTTTCCTTCTTCTTTCTCACTATCATCAAGTATAGCACCCCTGACTTTAAAGTGTTTGATAAATGGTAACTCACTTATCTTCACACCCTTCCTGTGAAATACAATTGTGAGGAGAAAACCTGCTATCTTTTGAGAGGCAGGTGAGGAGAAAGAAAAACACAGACAATTGCTTAGCTCTTTAGTGAGGATCAGAGGGGAACATTATGGCAGGAATCTTCATTTCATTTTTAATTATTTCATAACCCTGCTTCCCACTTGACTTTAATGCCTTGCAATGATTCCTTCACTACTGATGTCTAAATCTCATCAACTTCATCAATTAGAAATTAACTCTAATATTTCTTCATGCCAGAGAAGGAGCATTTCCAAATGTCATGACCTGCTACTTCTTTCTATTTCACCACAAACAATGCAAAGAAAGCTATATTTTTTTCCTGAAACCCTCAAGTATATCACAAGTTTATGGAATAGGGTTTTGAATAAAGCCATAGTGAGATAAATTTCTAAAATAGTTTATCTGCAAATTATTTGAGACATTAATAAACAGAATGAGACTTTTCAATTTCTGTCATTTATGAAAAGGCATCATATCCATGAATCCAAATTGGTGTCATTCCTAATGTCCTCCATGTAAGAATAGCTGCTGCTCACGGTGTTGCAAGACTCAGATAAAACAGCATTTTCTCAGTTCAGGCACACCAGAGGAAGCTCAGTTTAATTAATAGAGTTCAGATTCTTAGATACTCATAGGCCTTGCTTGCACTGTTGCACATTGGTCATTATTTCATGAATGACTATCAAAACAGACATTGTATTTCACAATAAAACGCCAAACCTCAGATTCATCAAGAGTGACGGTCTCAAAAAAAAAAAAAAAAAAAAAAAGCTGTTAATTCAAATTCTATCATTTAACATTTCTGTTTCTCTATTAGTCCAGTTTGAGTTATTATAGCAAGATACCTGAGGCTAGGCAACTACTTATATAGTAAATAAGTTGATTTAGTTCACAGTCCTGGAAATTAATGAATCTACTTCTGATGATAGCCTTTTTTATGGCAAAGACCCTAGGTGGTGTACGATGCCAAGTGGCTAGAGAGAGGGAACATGTGTCTGTTCTGGTCTCCTTTCTCCTTCTTATAAAGCCACCAGTATTCAATCATGAGGGCCCAGCATGAGAGCCTTATCTAATCCTAATCACCTTTCAAAAGTCAAAAGTCCCACCTCTGAACAACAAAATCTAGTCAGGTTAAGCATCCCCACCTTATTACCCCACAATAAGGATTAAATTATTAACACATGAAGCTTTGAGGGATATACTCAAACTATATTTAAGCCATCACAGTTTTCTCCTATGCAACTATTGGCTATTTGGGTCAGAAAATTCAGTTTTGTTTTATTTCTGGTGTACAGGGGAGTCTCTCTGCTATACACTTTGAGAGCACTCTCCTCCTTGTGTGTTTCCTCCCCAGGAACTCTTGTCTGTGCACATGCCATTGTCCTGATGCCTGATGAGGTATGGTATGTGCTCAGAGTGATAGCCTTACAGATCACACAAGAAGTGTGGATTAAGATTTCCTATTTTATCTACTGACGGACCATCAAAAATTAATGAAAATTTTACTTATTAAATAAATTATTCTCAAAATAAACCAGTTAGTAAGACCTTATTTTGTTGTTGTTGTTGTACTGAAGATTGAACTCAGGGTCATTCTACCTCCAGGCTACACCCCCAGCCCTATTTTTTATTCTTTATGTTGAAACAGGGTTTCACTACGTTGCAGAGGCCCTCTCTAAATAGCTAAGGCTGACTCCAAACCTGAGATCCTCCTGTTCTAGCCTACCAAGTAATGGGATTACAAGCATTCCCCACCATGCCCAGCTTAGTAAGACTTTATTAAGGAGCATGGCAATTGCATTATTTTTTCTTATGGTAGATTTTGGCCTGCATGAAGACTGAGGTTAGAACTTGTGATGTCTGCAAAGAATTTTTAGTCCCACTTGTCTCACTATGGTTGTGCATTATAAGATGGGAATAAACTATTTCCCTTCCAATCAAGAACCTCTACCCCCCCAAAAAGGAAAACAAGCAATTCTTTTAATGTTTAGTAAGCAGTTTGCCATCAGTGAAAGCACAGTGCTCTGACTAAAATGCAACTATTAGCGATGTGAAAATTGTGGTGGATAGGAGGTTGAGAAGAGTTAGGTCTGATACCATTTTGTAACAAGGAACATGCCCAGAGATCATAAACACCCAGAAGGAACAGAGTAAAAATACATTTATCATACAAAGACCTGAGGGACTGCTAGCGGGTATAATTCAGATGCATTTTCAGGCAATTTTATGAATACAAGCAAGACACTGAGGTAATTGCAATATCTACTGCTCTGTATTGCTAGATTTGATAGAAGCAATAAAAAAGGAAAATACAAGCTGGGTATAGTGGTACACCTGTAATCCCAGTACTTGGGAGGCTGAGATAGGAGGTTCATAGGTTTGAGGATGGCCTCAGCAAGTAGTGAGACTGTCAGCAACTTATCTAGACCCTGTTTCAAAAATAAAAATATAAAATCAAATAGGAGTGGGGATGTAAGTTGGAGGTAGAATGCCCCTGGGTTCAAGCCTCAGTACCACAAAAAAAAAAAAAAAGGAAGGAAGGAAGGAAGAAAAACACAAGTGCACAAGTGGAAGATAATGCTAAAAAATCTACATAATTTGCTCTTTAGAAATATATAAAACCCAGTACTTGAGTGGCTGAGACAAGAGGATTTTATGTTCAAGAATAACCTCAGCAATTTAGTGAGCTTCTCCACAACCTAGGGAGACAATTTCAAAACAAAAATAAAGGGCTAAGGGTGTAGCTAGAAGGTAGAATGACCTGAGTTTTAATCCCCAGTAACAAACACACACACACACAGACACAGACACAGACACACACACACACACACACACACACACATACACACACACATGCAGATTAAAAATCTATTAAAACTTGCTTATTTATGAAAATAATACTTTTCACCTTTTTAAGGTATTTGTAATAAACCAATACTACTCAGATATTACATGACAATGTCTCCCTAATAGTTTCCAAAGTTTGTTTTTTGCCATGCAAAAATAGAAAATTAGAGGTATAGTCCACCCTATGTATAAAAATTCTATACAGTTACATTTTCCCTGATTATTAGTCATTTTTAGCAATCTATTAGTGATGAAACATATTATTTCTTAAAACAAACTCACCATATGACTTTTACACGTGAGAAGTTTGATGGATGTCGAGTTTGAAGCACTCCTCATCATCTTTAGACTCTAATCCAAGATTTATAAATTAATTATAATAAATACCACTCAACAATCTATATAGCACTAAACTCTCAAGCTAAACTGGCTCAGTCAGCTTCAACAATAACTCTGCCAAACTGAAGGGCATATCTCAAATTAACTGGCTAATAGTCTTCAAAAGTGTTGAAGACAACAACAACAACAAAAGTTATGAATTTCTTATTGATTGGAGAAGATAAGGAAAGTTTGATAATGAAATGAAATAATGAAGTTTGATCCTAGATAGGAAACTGGTAAAACAATAGCTAGATAACTATAACTATTGGTGGAAAAACTTGTAAAATATGAATAAAGACTATATTTAATTAAGAGTATTGTACCAATCAATGTTAATTTTTGAAAGAAATTTAAAATGTATGATTATACTATGTTATCCAGTATTTTACAATTAGGGGACACTCATTGTATTTTCAATGATTTTGTGAAATGTGAAATTATTTCAGAAATAAAATTGAAAAATGTAATCATGGTTACTATATAATTTGATGAAAAACCAAGGTATTACCTAACTTTGATATTATGTATGCACCAGTACAATACACTTTCTGTGACTTAATGGATCTATTACATGAAACTGGAAAACAACTTTTTCGGCAAATTGAACCTTATTTTGAATTGAGACCTCTGCACTGAATTCTGGAATGGTAAAAGACTGTGTTTTTTCAAGGGTAGAGAATAACTAGCTCTTTTTTATTTTGTCTCCTTAAGACCCTTAAGATCTCTTGGTGTTGGTCAGGTAGTTAACATCCAATACATAGAAATGATACAGAGAATGGTGGTTAAGAGCATGGGCAAAACTAAACACTACTTGTGCTTGAATTCTGTCTCAGTCACTTCCTAAATGTATGACCTTGGGAAAATTAGCATCATTCCCCTGTGCCTCAGTTTCCTTATAACTTAATCAAGAGAAATTTATTCCCATCCCTTAAGGTTATTACAAAAGTTAAGTGGAATAAAATTTGCCAAGAACTTAGATCAGTGCCTGACACCTAGTAAGCCCAATCAATACAAGTACTTGTTAAATTTAAAATTGAAATGAAAGTGAAAAAAGACAGAAAATAGAGTCTCAGAAACTCAAAATTAGTTTGAGGTTGCTAGTGCACGTACAGGCATGGTTTTAAAACACTTTACCAAGCAATATACAAACAAGCACAAATTAGTTTTGGTATAAGTACTCAAAATGCCAAGCGAGGGAGTGATCCCAGTCAAGTGGTGTTAATCAGAGAATGCTAAAGAGAAATCATTTTTTTCATAAATATTATGTATCTGATGAAGCTATCCTCAAGGGTGCTTCATCATTTTTAATAAAGACAAATTACATTTCGTTTTTGAATAGTTAACCAGTTTCAGTATTAATAGCATTCAAAAGAGTCTGCTTTATTTAACAATATATTTGAACCAGGATTTTTTTGTTAAATTTTATAACTTCACCAGCTTTGTACACCCACCATCACTACCATTATCAATTTACTGTTATTTAACCTCAATTTCAAATCTCTTTCCTAATATGTAAAATGATATTTCTACCTACATAGCTTTCTGATGCCTCAGTTGCACAGATTTATGCAAATAATCTTTATGAAATAATGCAGAACTTCTTCCCCCACCATTTCCCCTCAATCACATATATGTGTAACTATAGTCATTTTGGAAATTGTTTTTTCTTCCATCAAACTCAATAAGTAAACATTTTTAGAATTTTTGTATCTATTGATTGATGAGAAAAACACACTAAACACTGACTAGGGATTATTTTTTAATTCTTTGTCAGACAATTCACAAGTCTCTGTTTCTTTTGGGCCAGCTACTGCAGATTATTTTATTTCTTTGACTGTGTCATTTTTAATTTATAAATTCATGAATATAAATGTTTTATGCAATTTTGGTTTATTATTTGTTAATTTGAAGAAGCAGCTTCTTTCTCTCCTGGTGTAAAGGACTTCTGTCGTTTTATTCCAATCATGCAGAGCAGTGCTAGCTTTAGGATGGGATGCTGTCCCCCCTCCCAGTTTCTTTCCTTTTTCTCCTTCTTTTCTCTTTCTTTCTTCCTTTCTCTTTCCTTTCTTCCTTCCTTTCTTCCTTCCTTCCCTCCTTCCTTCCTTTCTTCCTTCCCTTCTTCATTCTTTCCTTGTGTTAAGAATTGAACCCCATCCTTGGGCAAATGGTGGACTGTACTGAACTCAGTACTGAACTGGGCCAGTGATTCAGTTGACAATCTCACTGTATAAACCAAGACAACTGACCACAAAACTTAAAGGGAGAAAGATTTATTTGCTCGCAGTTTTTGACAATTCCGTGTTTCAGTCCATGTGAGTCTCGGGTCTGCAGATCCTTGGAGCATAGTGGTGAGAAGCGGAGAGAGGGAGAACAAGAGTTCTGCCTTCACATTCTAGAGACTAGGAACAGAGAAAGCAAGCAAGCAAGAGGTTTGAAGACAAAAGCACAGTCCCTAAGGCCATACCCCTGGGGACTCGCCTCCAGCCACATCCTACCTCCCTAGGCGACCACCTAGTAAATCCATTACAATAGATTTATGCACTAATGAAATTATAACTCTCATTGCTTTATTATATTAACTCTGAACACAAATACATGAACTTTCCAGGGTACATTTGATATCTAACCATAATACACAATTTGGGAAAGGCTGATCCAGGTAAAATGAAATTTCTCTTCCTACGTACATAAATGCAACTCTTCTGTTTATTATCTTCTGGAGCGCATTTACTTAACTGAATTCTAAATTTCTCTTCAATGTATTTTATTACTGCTTGTGCTTATATATGTGATTATATACATTGTGCTTATATATGATTGATTATATATGTGATTATATATCTTTAATCACAGTACTTGGAGAGTGAGATAGGAGGATCACAGGTTCGAGGCCAGCCTTAAAAAGATTATTAGCAAGACCCTCAGCATCTTAGCAAGACCCTGCTTCAAAATAAAACATAAAATAGGGTTTGAGATGTAGCTCAGAGGTAGAATGCCACTGAGTTCAAGCCATAGTGCAAAATAAAATAAAATGAAGTTAAAGAAACATTGAACACTGTCTAGGTTTGTCATTGTTTCAAGTGCACATGTGAATTTAGTTCCAGTTACTCTATATTGGTCAGAAAACAAAGCCATCATTATGTATTTGGGAGAGTTGTACTCTTTAAAAAAAAGAAACCAGAAACTGAAACACAACAGCCATAACTATTTTGAATTTAAAAGCACAATCGGACTACCAGCAATTAAAAGGTGGGCCAAGAAAATGGCATCATTCTAAAGGAAAGAAATTCTCCATGATTATCTCAGATGTTATTAAGAAGGCTAAAAGGAAATGAAGACTCACACCAAGAATGCAGCAAGAGACACAGAGATTAATGGACAAGAGAGATGTCTTCAGAACTTGCTATTTCTCCCAAAATGTCTCTGTAGTAGTATATTCCCCCTTTTCACCAAGTGTCCCATCTCCATTAGGATCAAGACACACCACTGCTCACCTAGATGTTGTTACCATCCTTGTACTCCAGGACACAGCCTTCTTGACAGTAAAGAGCTGATGTCAGCCCATTTTCTGTTGCTAATAAGACAGTACCACAGAATGGAAAAGCTATAAAGGAAAGAGCTTTATTTGGGTTCATGGTTCAAGAGGTACAAGGTCTCAACACCACATCTGGTGATGGCTTTCTTACTGGCACAGGGCATCACGTGGCAAGAGACAGCAAAAGTGCATGTGCATATTTATGTTTTCTGGTTTCACTCCTTCTTATAAAGATACCAGGATTTAATCATGGGTGCTTTACACTGTCAACTATATCTAATGCTAATTACCTACCCCAAACCCCATGTCTAAAAAACATAATTAAATCAAATTTCCACTCTTAATGCCCCACAATGGGGATTAAATTTTAATACATGAATTCTTTGGGGGGGGGGGCAACTCAAATCATATCCAAACCACAGCAAAGGTCCTGCCCAGAGACAGAGAGGCAGAAGTGAGACAAGTGGAATTTACACTCTTGTTTATTTTGCCACCATATAAGGCTGCATTGAAGTATGCCATTTTTAGGGGAACTATAATATTTAGCAAAAGAAAAAAGTATCAGAACTGCAATAAACATAAACTTTCCCATGACTCAAGAGCAAGACATTGGACATTTGATGTATTTGCAGAGATTTCCCCAGTAGGTACATCCTAGTCCCTAATCGGTGTCCTTCCTCTCAGAAACACATTTTTCCCATCATTATCATCCAAGCGGTCACCTTTTAACACACTCTTCTCCATTACACATGGATTAATATTATTCTCAAGAGAAGTTTATCCATGTCTGTGATATTCAACCTAAAAGGATGTTATGTGTGTTAGTAACTGGGTGGGTATGAGAATGAGACTCTCATGACATAAAGAATCCTCATGTCATAAGGTGTGAAACTTTCAAACTTCATGTCACAAAGAATCTCTTATGGAAAAGGAAATGTTGGGGAATAAGGATTCATGAAATGCCAACACCACAACTTTCAATTGCAAGCACATATGTGTGTGAGCTTGCCATGGCTCCTTTTCATGGTGTGTGTTATAGGAATTTCACATTTCTTATTTTCCCTATGGCTGTTTAGTAGTACTTGTGAATAATGCAACACACACACACACACACACACACACACACACACACAAAGCTTTATTTACTGAGGGCAAGCTTTCTCAAAGATAATAATGTGCAAAACCACTAGAGGATATAACTTTTTCTAAGTACTCAGCATTTTGTTACTTTTCATGAGAACCACTCTCTGATGGGATATGATATTATACACCAAAGTTTTAGTTCTTTCTTCTCTTCTCCACCCCTGTAGCTCTTGTAATTGGGCCACTTGGCTTCCCTAGAGAACAATGATTCCCTTTACTGAGCCATATTTATCCTAATAAAAAGCATTGCCTGCATGTCCAGAGCCACATGGAAGACTTACTCAAATCCTTAGCCAAAAGCTAGTCCTATTCCAAATACTTGTTGGAAAGAAGGAAATATAATTTTTAATTTTTTAGTTATAAGAAAGAAGCCATTATGGTAAGAATTAATTTGTAGTCAATATGTAAGAAGATAAGTGAAGCTCTGAGAGATGTCTACTATTTCCTCTAAGCAAATTTAAGGTCATTGGCTGAGAGTGCTATGAAAGATATTGGACGGGCAAATGGAACAGAAGAAAGTGGTGAAGATAAAAAAAAAAAAAGTGGTTATGATCAGAAATACATATTCTGGGTTATGAGAGAGTAATCTGAAAAAGCTTTATGTAAGTTCTTCTAAGTGGTACAAGGGAGTCATTAGAAGGTAACAAATATATATTTGTTATGGTAATAATCTCCATGGTCGTAGCCTGACACAGAAATGGAACTTGCAGATGGTCAGACTGAGCTAATGTTAAAAGTGTGTTGGGGAGTGAGCTTTAGACCCAAAAGTAGCATGTGGATAAAGTTGCTGCTTAAAGACTGATTGGAACGCTGGGCACAGGGGACCTTGTTCAGAAAAAGGCAGAGAGCAAGTCAGTGTGTTTCATCTGCTCCTTCTTTTTACTTCACTGTTCCTAACCTAGATCTGTTGGCTGTGCTTCCCAGGAATAGTTACATTGACTTGCAGCTGACCACCCTTGAACTTCTGTGTCACAATAAAAATTAAACTTGGGGGCTAGGTGAGTCATCCTACTGCAGCATTTTACTTAGGAATCCCATCCCACACAAAACTCTGGACTTCCAAGTACCTTTTCAATATTTTCTCTCTCTCTTTTCATAAAACTCTTACAGATTGCATTATTCCATGTAAAATATAATTGGGACAATTAAATGAGTCACGTTAAGTAAGGTAAGGTAATTGGCAAAAGAGATGTGTATAGAGAACATAAAAGTCAGAGCCCTGACCCTAAATTGGGCCTTTGTGACTGCTGTCAAGTCCACTCCCATAAGAATATCAGTAACTAACTCTCCAGGCTATTTACTACATGCACTTAGGAAGGAAAAGGAAGGACAACAGGTGTACATGTAGCTAGCTATAATTCATAATAAGTATCCAAAGTATTTTAATTGCTAGGTCACACTTATCCTAAAGAGAAAGCATATGGTTTTTATATTGAAAATGATGTCTTGGGGGTCATTATAATTTCCATCTTTTCTAACTACATAATGAATTGGAATTATTACCTTTATTGTAATTTTAATGATCAACAGTATTAAGGAGCACTTAATTTACATGAACTATGCTAGAGGGCTAGGGAAATGAAATGTCCTATGAATTACTGAAAGTAGCTTATGGTAAACAATCTACGTATATTTATCTATTCATGTGATTTGTCATTGTTATAAGAAATGAATGTGTATATATGTGATAACACATAACATGCCTATAAGTGAATTACCCATATCATTTCTTGGAACTTGTAGGTACCATTTAAAATATTTTTCACTAAACAAATTGGAAGCCCATCAACTTTAAAAAGTAATTGGAAAGAACATCCTGCAAGTATTTATACTTGACTATTAGCAGGTGTGCTGCATACTGGGATACAGTGTAAAATCCTGTAGACTTGCACCCATCTTGTTAGGGTTACAGATAGAAGGTCCTCTGATGAGCTCACGTATTAATGTTCAGAGTTGATGTAATCAAGTCATGAAGGTTGGAATCCCATCAGTGGATAACTCCACTGTAATGAACTTACTGGGTGGACACATAGGCAGGTGGGTGTGGCTGGAGAAGGTGGGTTTTTGAGGTGCAGCCTTAGGGACTCTGCTTGTGTCTTTAAACACCCTGATTGTTTGCTCTGTCTGCTTCTAGTCTCCATGATGGGAGAGCAGAGCCCTTGTTCTTTCTTTCTCTTAGCTACCCACCACCATGAGCTGAGATCAGCAGACCCCGGCTTCATGTGGACTGAACCTCAAAATCTCCAAAAGCTGTGGACAAATAAATCTTCCTCATCCTAACTTGTGTGGTCAGCTGTTTGGGATTATAGCAGTGGGAATGTTGAAGGAGACGTTTCTCTGTGGGGAAAAGTGAAATCCATAGTCACATTCATTGTAACTACTTATTCTCAAATACAAAACACAGCAAATTCAAACACATTAGCAAGCATGCATAAGCAGGATGGAGCTAAACACTATAAGAGAGTTCCAAATGTTAAGAATCATGCAAGAAATATCACCTGAAAGAAATTATCAATGAAAATGCTCACTTAATAAGTTGACTAACATAACAAATAGATCCTTTTAGGTAAAAGTAGATGAATTAGACGAAGTGATCCTTTTAGATTCTTATGATTACTGAAGAGACTGAGAATAACTTACAGATATCACGCAAACAATGCTGACTGGTAAGGGGTAGTGTGTCTCTCAGTGTGCACATTTTAACCTCTTTAATCATTGTTGCTAGAAGAACAGCATGTCAAGGTACAGGGTCTGAAGACACTAGTTAAATACCACGGGTATGACGGATGAGCGATGCTTTGGCATTGTTTGAATATCAGACTCATTAAGCTCATTTGCAGGAAGGAGAAACTTTACGTGACAAAAGCATTCGCTACTGGCAGTTTGACAAAGAGTGGCAAGTAAGATAGATTTCATGGAGGTTGGTTTATTTTGGAAAGCAGCAGGACGCGACTGATATTGATTGAGATGGCCATCTATATCAATATGATCTACAGCATGTCTGAGGACAAAAATATTTTATGTGATAGGGTTGGCATTTCCATGGCTTGAAATTATAAGACTATAGTAACTTTATGAAGGAGGGCAAAAACTAATGTTATCATAACCACAAAATTATTGCAGAATGGGTCACAATATGGGAAAATAAAATAATTCCATTACATATTTAAAGTCAACGCAATGGGAATATATAATTAGAAACATGTAGGTCTCTTGACAAGCAGATAGTATATTTGCCTGCAAATGAAACCTTGGAATAGAAGAAGTAGGAATAGAAAAACAAAACAAAACAAAACAAAATGGAAGGTTTGAGCCAGATAGAAATTGGCTCCTGGGTCTTCCATGGTTCAGATGTATTTTCTTTTGATTGTGGTTTTGGAAAGATGCCCCTTTTATTTCTATCTCTACTTTCACAAAATGAATGAAAGATTACTTATCTCACAGCCTTGTGGAGAAAGAGAGATGCCTTGTTATCACAGGGTCTGTTATATTGCAGGCATAAAATAAACAGGAGATTTTTCTTCTTAATTCTATTATGATTTTAGATGAGAAATCCACTGTGAGTTCACATTAACTTTCTGGCTTTCGATATGAAGCAGATATTACCTTAATGACACCTGGAGAATCAGGGTCACTAGGGATGGTTTCTAATGTACTGAGTAATAATCTCCATTTGGAATAAAGAGAGATGTGTTACTGACCTAACTTATTTTTATGAACCTTGATGATTTCATTCCACTTTTGGATAAGCTAAGTGTTCTTCTCTGTCCCCTTAGAAAACAGAAATAGTTTAAGCATTCACTTGTAGTTAAATGATATGGTTTTATTATCAGAAATTAGGGATAGCTTTAAGAGGAAATGGGCACTTCTACATAATTACCATTAGAAATAATTATTTAAAGTGAAGTATCCCAAGGTCAAAATTATTTTGGGTAAGTGTCCTTCAGCTTGGAGTTAACAACTCCACAGAACAAATCAATCCATTCAATTACCTAGGAGTACTTTGGGTAACCTGTTTATTTGAAAAGATTAAACCTGGGCAGTACATTATTGGAAGTTACAGCTTTTCCAGGTACTTCATTCAAAGCAGGAGTTCAGTTAACATTATTGCAACCTTGTCTTGAGGGAAAAGAATCATGAGGCCTCAATTGCCCATTTGTCATTTCATGGGTGTGAACTTAGAATTCCTATCTGAAAAAGTCTTGGGCCTGCTCAATCACACTGCTTTAACAGCGCCTCCATATTTGTTATGTTGGTGATAGTTTGTTTGTTGTATTTTTTTTGGGGGGGAATACAACTTTCATGTATTTCACTCATTACAAATACATTTTCACTGCAGAACTTGAAAAATTAGAAAAGCATAAGAAGAAAATTTAAATCAAAGATAAATCCAGTTATCTGTTTGGTATTCATGATTTTATTATTTTACTATATTTCTTCACAAAAATGATTCTAATATTCAGCTTTATACTCTTCTCTTTACTTAAAATTATCTGTAAATATCTTTGTGCATCATTAAATATTTATCTTCTGGGGTTTTTTTTGTTTTCTTTTAGGCATTTACTCTAACTTAATAATAAATTCTCAGCATTAGACACAGGTTGTTTCTCAATTCGGGGTGTTATAAATAATATTTAAATAATTTTTCTTATATATGTATGCAATATTGGCTTAGTAAAATCCTGGAAGTAGGATTGCCATATTTGGATGAGTTGCTGAGATATGTTTTTGCCCCTCAGTTGGCTGTCAGTAGATTCTGTTAATTGGTAGAACACCTGACCATATTCTAGCTGCCACACCTACTGTATGTTATTTTTCAATAATGTTCATGGAAAATCATTCATAGAGTATTCTATCTCCTTTGCAGTTTAACTCTTATCATTTGGTGAAATCATATTAAAAATATGCTTCTAAGGGACTCTCTAGGGCATGATGGCACAACATGTTTCTAGGGCATCCTAGTACTTGGGAGGCTGAGACAGTAGAATAAAAGGTTCAAGGCTAGCCTCAGCAACTTTGTAAGGTCCCTTAGCAACTTTATTAAACTCTGTTTCAAAATAAAAAGATGGGCAGGGGAATAGTTCAGAGGTGGACCACCCCTGGGTTCAACCTCTAGTACCAAATAACCCCCCAAAAAACAACAAAAAAATGAAAAGAAGCTCTTAATAGATGTGTTTCCAACAGGTATTCAACTTCACGATATCAGGCAAGGTATATTTCTTACTCTACACCTCTTTTGGAGATGTTAGTGGTAGCATATGACCTTCACTTAAGATAATATTTACCTCAAAGTTTTAGGAATAGATTAATTCCTCTAAACAGCATACAACTTTTTTTCCTCTATTGGCTAAACTAAATTATGTAACTGGCAATATTTTTTTCTTCTTTGTTTCAATTACTAAAATTCAGAAGTGAAGTTTATTATATGATTTTAGTTGAGAAAATCCACTGTGAGTTCATATTAATATTTTGGCTTTTAATAATAAACTGATATTACCTTCACGATACCTTGAGAATCAAGGCAAGTAGGTATTATCTCCTAATGCTCTGGGTAATAATCTCCATTTTTAATAAACAAAGATGTGCTTCTTACCTAGCTTCATTTTTAGAAGACTTTACCTCACAATTTTTTGCTAATCTTATATCTAGTTCATTTTGTTTTTCTCACCCAATTTCCATTTAAGTTTTTTTTTTTTTTTTTAAATATTCATTTTACGCCGGGCAGGTGGTGCACGCTTGTAATCCCAGCATTTGGGAGGCTGAGACCGGAGGATCCAGGTTCGCGGCCAGCCTCAGCTACCTAGTGAGACACTCTGCAACTTAGTGAGACTCGGTTTCAAAATAAAGAATAAAAAATAGGGCTGGGGGTATAGCTCGGAGGTAGGATGCCCCTGAATTCAATCCCCAGTACCGCAAAAAAAAAAAAATATATATATATATATATATATATATATATATATATTCATTATTCATTTTACTTCCTTGCATCATATGAGGATATCATAAGCAATATCATGGTAATCATACAAATGTAGGCTTTGATCTCTTTCAAGGGTGCATATTTGATTGACAGCCATAATAATTCAGTATTATCCAGAGGAGACCATGCTTTTTCCGTGAAAGCTTCTCGGAAACAAAGACTAATGCGTACTGAGAGGTACTGGTGTTGGTACATAGGATGCCTCTAGAGGACACCTTTGGCTTAAAGAACCCCAATCAGCCTGACACCGACTTGCATCAATCTGTGCTGTGGTATGAGACTCTTCCTATACAATCTGCCTTCTCTTGCACAACATAATGAGCTGGGGGCTCTGATTGTCTGCTCAAGCTCCTTCTCTTTGCCTTTACATCAGTTTCTCCCAGCACATCCCCTGCATGTCTACCATTCTCAGAGTCTACTTTTTGGGGAACCTGAATTAATAGAGGTGATATCAAAAGAAATCTGAGTAAATAGGCATTAAGATGGTGCTTGAGAAATAGTTTGCTGCTTGTCCAGGCATCAAAGCGAAGATCAGTTTGAATATTATATTTGGTTCAAATAATTCCTGAAATAAGATGTAGTTCAGATTGTTAAAGATTGCATGAGGGATAAATTAAGAAAACAGGGAAATTTGCTTCGTAGGTGGAATGATTCTGGTACAAGATGATTTGGGTATCTGAAAATATAGGTAAAATAATGCCATAAGAAAAGCAAATCTGGCAGGTTATTATGAAATAAAATTGGCCCTGCAGAGGAATAATGAGAAAAATGAAGGTCATTAACAAATAGTTAGAGGCTAATATGAAAGTCAAAGGGCCTTCCAATAGTCTAGAGAGAGTCCCATAGGTCTTTTAGTAGAAGAGCAGAAATAAATAAAAATAAGACAGGTATTAGTAGCAACCCTCCAGAAACCTTAAGCAAGGCAGGTGTGTAAGGAAGGTCGGTGTCCTGGTAGTGACCATATAAAATCCTGAAAATGGAATAAGGTAATCTGAATGGATGTGGCTGGGGATTTTGATTCTGCAGACGTGGCTCACCTCTTCGTAGTAAGAACTAGCACTTTTGCCTATGAATTGGTAAAGGACTAGTCTTTCCTATGAGAAAACAGATGGCTCCTCAGATCCATGCCCCTCCTCTAGATTAAATTGCTCTCCCAGGATCCCTGTGTTGAAGCTTTAACCCGCAATATGTTCTCATTCAGAGACTGGACCTTTAAAGAGATATTTAAAGTTAAGTGAGATCACAAGGGTAGGACTCTGTTCCAACAAAAATGGTGGCCTTATAGGAAGAGAAAGTGATACTAGATATGAGTACGTATAGAGGAAAGGCTATGCAGGGAAGATGACCATCTGCCACCAGAAAAGAGAAGCCTTGTGAGAAGCCAAACCCAGCAACACCTTGACGTGTAACTTCAAAACTCCTGAACTGTGAAAAAGTATTTTTTTTTGTACATCATCTACTTTGTAATCTTTTGTTGTGATAGCCCTAGCAGGATAATACACTCCACTGCTCTCCTGACTTCCAGGCTCACAACTAGGGTGACACCTCCAACATAATGTGACTAAGGATGTGTTGGGCTTGGTAGAGGAGGAAAGAGACTCCATGCTGAAGGAGATGGAGGAACTTGCTTGTACATACTGGTAGGCCATTGGGAATGCGCTTGTGGAAAGGTATCAGGATCACTAAAATTTCAGTAGTGCTCCTTTGTGTGGGCCAGGGCAGAAGACAGAAGAAGGCAGTTGGGCTCACTGAGGACATGAAAATGTCTTATTCCCATCTGCATTGGGCCCTTAGTCTCATCCATTTACCGTTTCCCCATTCGGGCAGTAGATAACAACAAGGAATGCACTTGGCAGTTGGAGCAATCCTCATAGTATGTTCTATCATAGTAGGGAAAACTCACTCTAAACCTCTGCAAATGAGCCCCCTACCCAACCCAAGATATTAAATCCATAAAAATATTTCATCTCAGGGGGATGAGGACGGCTTCCACCACCAAAGACCTAAGTGATGCAGTCCTGATGGTTCCTAAACTATCTCCATTTAAATTGGTCAATCTCACCCCTGCAGAAACTAGATAGATCCTGGAGTCGATTCCAGTCGACTACTAGAATCTTAATCAAGTGGTAGCTTTGGTTACAGTTGCTGTGTGTGACCAGAGTAGATTAATAAGACCTCCAGTGCATGGCATAAGATCACTGACTTAGTGCTTCTGTATTTTTATATTCTATTTGAAAATAGCATCAGAAATTATTTGTATTCATGTGGAATATTCAACAGTATTTATTTACAGTTGTGCCTAGGGCTAAATTAACTCTCTTCGCCTCTGCCATAATATTGCACAAAGGAATCACGACTACCTGACTGTCCCATGAAGCATATTGATCCTTTATATCTATGACTTCATGCTCATTAGGCAGGACAAGCAAGAGATGGATAATACTCTTGAGGCCTTGGTAAGACATATGTTCTCTAGCAGCAGGAGATAAATGCTATGAAGTTGTAAGGACCTATCACTTAAGCATAATTTTCAGCAATCCAGTCACCAGAAGCGTTTCAAAAAGTCTACTCAAAAGCACAAAGTAAATTGTTTCAGTTTGTATGCCCCATCCTAAAAAAGGGGAAGCCAAGTGGCTACCTAATAAGATAGGCCTCTTTAGGTTCTGAAGCCCTCACATACTTCATCTAGGAACATGTTTATCTCTGGAGTGAGTGACATGAAAGATAGCCAGTTTTCTGAAGCTTGAAGTAGGAGAGGACCCTGCAGCAGATTCAGGCTGGGATAGAACCTACCCTATCACTATAATCTTGCAAACTTGATGTATTGGAGTTGTTGTTGGTGTGAAAAGTCATGTGCATATGAGGACCCCAATGGGAGAATCAGGTGGTGGACCCTAAGGTTCTGAAGTGAGGCTATGTTTCTACAGGGACCTAACATAATTATAGTAGGGAGATTATATACCTCCTGAGAAGCAACTCTTGGTTTGTAACTGGGTCTCCTTTATCTGGAAGCAACAAGTGATTATGCAGCTTTAATTGTACATAACTAATTGTGTCCTTTGGACATGTAATGATACAAAGTTCACCCCAGCAAATGGCCACTAAGGGATGGAAATCATACATTTGCTATTAAGTCTGATCAGGACTAGGGTACATGAGTAAGATTCATTAGCAAGTATCCCAGACCCCCTTAGCAACCACCACAATCTTGCCAGTGACCCTTCCCAGTGCAACAACTATAGCTACACAGCACTTCCATATAATCAGCTGAGGAAGGTAAATAAAGGATTTGGCTTGGTTTATGGATGGTTTGTCTTGGCATATGGACAAAGACTGAAAATAGCAGTGTAGAAATGAGGGAATGAACAATGGCTACCTCAGAGCCACATTTAAAGTGACCTTGAAAAATAGTAAAAGCAGGAAACCTTACAAATAGATGAATTTTTTAGAAGTGTTTAAGTCATTAGCTTTATGTGGAAGAACTTGCCTAAGGTTATAATAAAAAGAGATTCCTGACCAGCGGCCAGTGGCAGAGATAACTGATCAGGGGTCTATCAGAAAAAGACTATGAAAGCAAAGAAAATAAGAATTTGGGTAAAGATATGTGGATAGACACATAGGGAAACCTTGGAAATATATCTCACGCTAATGCCCACCCAAACATTTCCACCATGAAAGTGATCTAGTAGAAAAAATGCTGGGCCAGTTAACATTAGAGTCTTCATCATTGACCACTTTAGAGGTAGGTAGAGGGAGGCCACAGCAGCAGTGTAGAAGCAGTGGCTATTCATGGGTACATAAACACAGATTCTCATTTACCTAGAGATATCTAGCTACTGGGGCCCTTGGAACATTTTACCTCTTGTAGAGAAGACATCAATGTTGAGCCTCTGTCAGCACCATTCCTTGAGGAAACTAACTAGCCACTTTGAGGTAAGCAGACTCTATTGGAAGGCCCAAGGATTCTTTTTTACAGTGGTAAATATCTATTCCATCATTTCTGATACAGGCTTGCCTTTCCTGCCAGGAGAGTCTCAGCCAATTTCACTATTTAAGAGTATGAGGAAAGATTAATTCACAGTCACGTAATCCCACACAACACAGCATCAGATCAAGAGAAATTCACAATGAAGGAGGTTCATGAGGAGGCCATGCGGTTCACTAGTCGGATTACATACAACATGAGCCACTGAGAAACATTTCTGAACTCACAAAAGAGAAAACAGAGGGAAGTTGGCAAGAATGAAACTCTCCATAATAGTTGTGTCAAAACTAAATGAGTCAAAGACATGTACAGACAGATGACAAACCAGAAAGGGAATTTTCATCTGTAGTTCTTAGGGGCATGTCCTAAGAAATGGGAATGGATTGATTATCATACAGAAGGGCATGCCTCATCAAACTCCTGAAGTCAACAAGACTCTCAAGGTTTGAGAAGATGCATATGATTCCCTAATACTGACCTCTACGCTGTGGGATTTGTACTTAATTGTATTATGTAAATTTGTCCCCTTCTCCCCCCAAAATACTATGTGACTTTATTTCAATCTAGAGTTCTATTGAAGGAATAAAATATTCATTTAAGTACATGATGGATTCTTATTGTTCTTAAACAAAGTGTCCTAATCTCTGGAGATCTGATAAGTACCTGACATCAATAATGCCATGGTCAGGTTATTAACAGAGTTGCTGTCACACATCATTTTTATATTCTAATTTCTTAAAGCTATTTTGGAATTTGATGATAGCATGTTCCATGGAAGATTGGTACTGGTATTGCCATGTTAGAGTTAGATATAAAATGTCCCCTGAAGAGTTAATTTATTAATGTTTGGAGCTGATATAATTAAGTCATGAGGACTGTAATCACAGTAGTGGATAAATCCATTGTACTGGGTTTATCTGGGTAGTGACCCAGGCCAGTAGGGTGCAGATGGAGGTGGATCCCTGGGGGTGCAATCTCGGGGATTATATAAATGGTTACTCCTACTACTGTTTCTAAATTTTGACAATTATGAATAAAGATGATATAGTGTAATTTTAATAGTTCTTTTTTGGACAGACATTTTTATCATTGCTAATAAGAACCTGGGATTAAAATATTATATCACAATAAGGGTTATGTTTTGATTGACAAGAAAATGGTAGAACCCATTTCAAAGTGGCTATATCACTTTATATTCCTATCAACAATATATGAACATACTCTTTGCTCCACATCTTATCTTTTGACATTATAGGTCTTTTTAATTTTAGCCACTTTGTAGATATATACTATCATCACTTCTTGGCTTAAATTTGCATTTCCATGAAAAATAATAGTGTTGAATATTGTCATGCTCATGCAGAGCTATATATCTTTTTCTGATGTAGTGTCTATTCAGTATTTTACCCCTTTTTTCTTGGTTTGCCATTTTTTACTTTAGTTAAAGGAGAAATTGATATATCATAGATGCTTGTCTCTTTTCAATTTTTGCCAATATTTTCTTCTAGTCTGTGGTTTGCTATTCATTTTAATTGCTTCTTTTCAAGCGTAAAGGTAGTTTTAATTTTCATGGTATATAGTTCACTGTTTCTTTTTTATAACCATTGCTTGCTGTGGCATATAAAATGTTTTATTTTCTTTCAAATTATTTATGTTTTTAATTTTCATATTTAGGCCTATGATTATTTCTTTAATCTGTATACAATATAAATATATATTTATACATTTAAATTCTCACTATTAAAAATGTTAAATGTTTTGTTACAATTCAGTTTACTATAAATTGCATATAAAGAAATTAAGCATGAATTAAGTCACGAATTATTTTAGTGGAAGGCTTTTACTTCTCATATCTACAGAATAACTTTGCTACATATAGAAATCTTGGGTGACATTTATTTTCTTTTACAGTTTGGAATGCATCATTCCAAGCACTCCTGGATTTTTAGAGTTTGGGCTGAGAAATCAACAGTCGTTTTTATTGGTTTACATCTAAATATAATCTAATCTTTTTCCCCTAAGCCTTTTAATTCTATCTTTATTCCCTGTGTCAGGCATTTTAATTATAATGCATCATGGAGAAGTTCTTTTTAAATCATGCCTATTTTGGAGTTTTGAATGCTTTCTGTATCTCCATGCTAATCTTGTCCCCTAAGCTTGGGAAATTTTCTGAAATTATTTTTTTCTGAAAGGATTATCCATTCTTTTAGATTGTATCTCAAGGTGTTTGTTAAGCCCAGTCATGCTTAGATTTTGTCTCTTAATGCTGATACAGATTTGAATATTTTGATCATAGTCTCTTATTATTTTATTCTTTTGCTGAATATTCAAGATTACATACTCTATTTTTGAGGCCTAAAAATCTGTCTTGGAAGTGTCCAATCTATTGTTGATACTTTCAATTGAATTTTTATTTGATTTATTACTTTCAATTCCTCCAGAGCTGCTTTGAGAGAAGGGCATATCTACAAGTAACAGTGGTAATCTAAAAGCAAATAAAAAATCAACATGCATTTAAAAATGTATGACTAATGCTTTCTACAAGTTTACTAACCAAGAAGAAAATTATGTGAGAAATAATGTACAATAGGTTGAAAAGTTAAGCATTAGTGACATTATACCTAATACTAAATTATATTGAAAGAAAGGTGAAAAGAAAATAAGGGGGATAATTTGTGAAGCAAGAAAGAAGATGATTTGTGCTGTCTCTTAGCTGGTTAGGGGGTATAGCTCAGCATCAGAGTATTTATACTGAGAACTCTTTATTATCAAACTAGATTTCCAATGCCTCAAAGGAAAGGGTGGAAATAAGCAATAGTAACCAGCACAGTTGTACTCCCCTCTGTATCTCAGACCCAAATCCTCCTGGGTGTAATCTTCCCAGTGCCTCTTTCAATTGTGTGTTGATCGGTGCACCCTGGGCCATTTGGTAAGCACCGATCAGGACAGGGTGGCAGTATTTGCTAATTTTCAGAGTGAGTTCCTCAAGATGGCTTCTGCCACACCTTCCTGCTTATAAGGCAAGAGACATGGAGTGCTTTTCAAACTCACATTTTCAGTTAAGTTAAGGCTGCCTTTTTGCTCTACAGATATTCCCATGCCAAGTTTGACCTTCGCTTTTCTCTCTCTGTCTGTGTTAACTCCTCTCTGCTGTGTCCCTGCACCACTGTTGCTACCCACTAGGCTCCAAGATTCTCTTTCGTGTACTCTGTTTAAAACTCCAGAATTTCTGGGTCTCAGAATCCCTGACTGTCCAGTATTGTACTTCAGTGGCATTCCTCTGTCACTCACCTGGCTGAGACTCCTTATTCTCATTGTTTCTTGATGCTTTAATTCCAGGCTATGGGGCAACGGGAAAGTGCAGCCTTCTTCCACTCCACCATCTTTGTTCCTTTCATATTGCACATGCGCGCGCGTGTGTGTGTGTGTGTGTGTGTGTGCGTGCACCTGCTTTTTATTTTTCGTTTTGAAGCAAGGTCTTGCTAATTTGCTTACAATTAGTAAGAAGAGTAAAAAGAATTCAATTTAAGATTGCGAAAATAAATTCTTATGTGATGTGCATCTTCTTATTATTGTCTAATTAAATATCTAGCAACTTCTATATATACCTTTATTGCCTAATAATTCACCTTATTTTAAGTGTAGATGAGGCATTCAAGAAGCATTAGGCATTATTAGTACATTCATTTTATTAAGTCTTCTTTTGTGTAATGTTGATGAACTTCAAAAAATTTTATTTTATCTTTGCTTCTTCTATTAGTTTCTTTACAAACCTCATTTTGTATTTTTCCCTGTGTCTCTTGCTTTCTATAAAATGAGAGTGCTACTATATGTCCTAGTCTGGAGTGATAAAACACATAAGTAGGATGAGAGTTTAGTTAAAGTGTGACCTAAAAATATTCCTTATAAAATTTAGTTATCCCAACGAATACAACACAGACTATTGAAAAGGCACCTCAGCAAAAATGGATGGCTTGAGCATTAGTTAAATAATTATCAAGCATTCATTAATTGTCTTCTATGCAAATAGATATCCACCAGTGGCTAGCCACTATAAACATGGCTAGTAGGTGAAGATATCGAATTGGCTAGAAAAAAATTGTCCCTATTTTTATCCTAAGAAAAGTGAGAGTGTGAGAAAACAACTTACAACTGAGTGCTAAATTACTAAGGGGAAAACAAGCAAATGGAATTGCTCAGGATGATTTTTGCTTTAGGTAGTTTGCTTCTTAGAGTCTTCAGTTTGATTTTTGTTTGAGCAATTGGGGTCACAAGCAGTTATAAGCACTCTTTTTGTAGCAGTCTTGAACTACAATACTTTAGGTGAATCTGAGAAGTTCAGAAGAGGGGCAAACAGGGCCCAGGGAGTAATATCTATAAAGTATCTCACTTGAGATCTCTCTCTGCTAAAAGTTGAGTAGCAGAACAGAACTTAACAGACCCAGAAGTCATGATGGAATGACTTGTTTATTGTTAGCATGTATAATAGAAACAACGCTGTGAATTTTAGAGTTCTTTTCATGGCATAAGGCAGGGTAGGAAGGGTAGAGAATATACAGGTGAAAAACTTCTGTCTCAAAGAATTCAAGGGATTTACCTGAAATCATGCAGATAGTGTTGACAAAGTCAAGAACAAAGGTCCAGGATTGACTCAATAGCTAGGATATACTATTCCTTTATTCTAATGGACTTCAGGAAGCAAAACATACTTAATATTATCATGCCTCCTCAGGACTAGCTTGTCAAACATGCATTTCTCAAAGATTGTAGTATGGATCCTCACGATATTTATCAAATGCTAGATTGTTAATTTTATAATCATTCCATAGTCTACCAGTGTATAAGTAATATTCATTTACTATATATCAGCTATTGGGCTAATTTTTTCCTGAATATCCTTACATTTAATCCTCCAACAACACTGTGAAGTACATTTTCTTATTAAAACCATTTAACTGACAGAGAAAATGAACTTTGAACAGTTAACTTCCCAAGGTCACATCGAATTGCATATTAGAGCTGGAATTTGAAGCCAAGTCTATCTGACTCCACGAAGAAGATATTATGCACATTCATGAATATTATAAACACCTTGTTCTGTTTCTTGCTAAAGATCTGCCCTCCCACTCTGATTATTATTTCAACCTGAGTGGCTTCTTTACAAATAGCTCCCTTTAGATTTAAAAATGTTTTGCTTAAAAAGAGGCAGATTCTGTCTAAAGGAGAAAAGGAACGTAAAATATTCTATATTATCCCTCACCTGTATTCCCCGTCTCTACCATCTCCCTCCATCCTCAATCTTCTCTTTCACAAAGACGCACTGGTTACCTGACTGTATGCCCTGTCATCGGATAGCAAAATGCTACATCTTAAGAGGAGTTAGAGAATGGGAAGTAATTTTGCGGTACTTAACCTTTCCTGACTCACCATATAAGAATTCTCTTTAATGACTCATTCTTGTTAATGGAAGAAATGTTGTGATTTGAAAGAGCAGTCCGAAATACTTTTTATTCCACCCCTGCTCTGTTCTGTATAAATATCAGCTTCACTTACTGTTGGCTAAGAGCCAAGGAAAGGAGTAGAATGCTTGAGATGGTCACATCAGTCTTGGCCCTGCCACTGCAGGAGCTGACAGTCATTTCTGAAACTAGGAGATTCAGGTTTGCTACTGTCACTTCTGCAGTGTTTTCCAAGCTCCTTTTGTAGCAGAGGAAGATTGTCAAGTGGGGTACATTGCCCATGCTTCATCCCAGCTCCTATTTGCCCTGCTTCTGAACTTACCAGATGCACCTCAAATATTGTAGTAAGTGCTGTGAGCATGAATATCACTAACTATGAATGGCGCTGTGATGTGAGCCTGTAATGCACCACCAATAAATGTATAAAAAGATTAAAAAATAAAATAGATGAGTTTGTGTATGTACATGATATCCATTGAAGTGTTTCCTTCTTCAAATCTTCCTACCTCCTCCCATCTTCCTCAGTTAGGTCCCCTCCTTCATTCCACTAAGGTTTCTCCTTTGTCTAGAGTCCTTCCTGTGAACCAACTTCTCCCCAGCTTCTACATATGAAGGAGAACATCCAACTTCATTTTTTGTGACTGACTAATCGACTAATCTCTCTTAGCAACATATTCTCCAGTTCCATCCACTTCCCTGCAAATGACATCATTTTGTTCTTCTTTGTGGCTGAGTAGATTTCCACTGTGTATATGTCCCTTAATATTGTAATCCATTCATCTATTGATGGACATCTCAGCTGGTTCCATAGTTTGTCAATTATGAATTGTACAGCTATAAACATAGATATGCATGCATTGCTATGGTAGACTGGTTTTAATTCTTTTGGATAGATACTCAGGAGTAGTATAGCTGGGTCATATGACAAGTTCATTCCCATTATTCTGAGGACCCTCCACACTGTTTTCCAAAGTGTTTGCACTAATTTGCAACCCCACCAACAATGTATCAGAGTTCCCACTTCTCCACATCCTCACCAGCATTTATTATTATTTGTGCTTTTAATGATTGCCATTCTAATTGGGGTTAGGTGAAATCTCAGGGTAGTTTTGATTTTCATCTCTCTGCTAATGATGTTGAACATTTTTCATATATCTATTATAAAGTGTCTATTTAGTTCACTTGCACATTTCTGATTGGGTTATTTGTATTTTTGGTGGTGAGTTTCTTGAGTTCTCTGTATATTCTAGGTATTAATCCTCTATCAGAGGAGTAGTTGGCAAAGATCTTCTCCCATTCTTTTGGCTCTTTCTTGAGGTTCTTTATAGTTTCCTTTGCTGCACAGAAGCTCTTCAGTTTAATGCAATATCATGTATTAATCCTTGTTTTATTTCTTATGCCTTTGGTTCTTGTTGAGGAAGTTTTTAACCCATGTCTATATGTTGAATTCTGGTACTACGCCCTTTTCAAATAGTTGCAAAGTCTCTGGTCTAATTTCCAGGTCTTTGATCCATCTTGAATTGACTTGTGCAGAGTGAGAAAGTGGAATTTATTTTTGTTTTTCTGCATGTGGATAACTAGTTTTGCCAACACCATTTATTGAAGAGGCTATCTTTTTTCTATTGAATATTTTTGGCCCCTTTGTCAAAAATCAATACACGAAATACTCTAATACAATAACTATTCTTAGCAAGAGAAGGTGGGGAGGGAGAGGGAGTGAGATGGGAATTGGGGAAGGGCTCAACCAGTACTGTGTGCATATATTCCTCTATCATCCTGAACCGCATCAAAATGTATGATTACAATACACCAACAAAGAGAAAAATAAAATAAAATGACTATAGTATTCAAAATACAAATAAAAAATAAAAAAGAAGATGCTGTATACTTAATGGCCATGATTCCTGGCACCTGACCTGTGGCTACATGGTCTTGAAGGGAGAAACTGATTCTCATTTCTCTTATAAACCTTATTTTATATTTAAGCATTAAAATTCTTCTTAGATATCTCCATTTGTTTTCCTAAAAAACGGCAAGTAATGTATCTTTAATTTTTCTTGCCTTCATTCTACTCAACAATTAATGTAGGCTTTCATTCTGAAGGCAACTATTTTCTTCAACTAGAAAAATTATTTCAAATTTTATACGTGGTTATTTCCTCTCTAATATATTCTGTGTTCTCTTATTGGATTTTCTATTAAAAATCTTTATGTTAAGCCGGGCGTGGTGGCGCACGCTTGTAATCCCAGCATTCGGGAGGCTGAGACCAGAGGATCCGGGTTCGCGGCCAGCCTCAGCTACCTAGTGAGGCACTCTGCAACTTAGTGAGACCCGGTTTCAAAATAAAGAATAAAAACTAGGGCTGGGGGTGTAGCTCGGAGGTAGAACGCCCCTGAGTTCAATCCCTAGTACC
>PVLC010000108.1:0-99314 GCA_004027655.1 Graphiurus murinus | reverse complement strand
TCTTTATGTTAACCTTGCTGTGCACATTTATTTATATTTTTGAAGAAAGATTCCTTTGTATTTTTCTGCAAATGAAAATGATACTAAAAATATACAACTGGGCATTACATATATTTTCTGAAATTCAGCTGGGTTTTGTTGTTTATTTTTTGTTTATAGTTGTCTTTTTCTTTAATTATATTGTTTTTCCTTAAATTTCTTGTCATTTTTATATATTTATTAAAATTCATAAGGTTTGTATGAATAAATGTGAGTCAAAGCAACAGTTGTATAGAGTCATTTAAGCAAAGGTCTTTAAATGTGTTGCACATAAATTTTATTTTAGGTGTGAGTGGTAATCAAGTTGGAGAGCAGAGGACACCTATAACTAGTAAAAACTATTTTTTTTTTCATTTTGTGGGTCATGCCCTCCTCCAGGATGGAATAACACAAATCAATTCCTTTTTATTTGCTACATTCTTTTGGAACTCTGGAGTTACTTTGTAATATGCTTTATTTCTTTGTCTGGCTCATTTAGCACTTTTCACTTGTGAACATATTTATGTTCTAAGTGATACATGAGAGTCTGTAGTAAAATAAAATTTTTATTATACTAGAACCATTTACTAAAGTTACAAGTACTTTGTTTCCCTTTTTGCACAGAGCATATCTGATTTTAATATTCTAGTCACTGATACCTTCTATTTACTAGATATTTTTCAATTATACATGTAGCTTTATTCTGTATTATAACTGTCTTACCATTCATAATTTAATAAGAACAAGGATGATTTCAGGCAAATAGACCAACCTAAAATCTCTCAGTAATTCCCAAAATATAGTAGTTACCATGAATTGTGTGTGTGTGTGTGTGTGTGTGTGTGTGTGTGTGTGTGTGTGTGTAAGGGGGGTATTTTGAAAATAGAAATGGAAAAGTGATCAACAGAGACATTAATTTGTTTGCTACCTTCACAAGTATCCTTATCTTTTAATATTTCAAAGTTAAGATACCAAGTCTATTTTGTTTCCTGTAAACAATTCAGATCCATGCACAGCTTGGTGCTCAATGAATCAGACTTGCCAACTTGCTAAATTCGTTGGTTTACATCAGTAACAACATTAGTAACCTCTGAGAGATCAGAGACACACATTTGATCATTTGCCCTGAGATCATACCTCTTGTTCTTTAAAAAGGAAGAGTTGAGGTTTTCTAGTCTTGCTCTAGTGTCAAAATCTTACCTTTTCTTTCACTCTGTTGGTTTCACAACCTGAAACTGGTAACTTTGGACTGTTTGCTGTGGGACTGACTTGCCACTTGACCACAGCTTCTTTGCTTGTCCTATTTGCAGGCTTTAATCTATCTTTCAGGTATTTGGCTATTTGTATTTATGGCTCTGCTCCCTTGAACCAAATTACAACATATAGTGATCTAGAAATGGACTTTCTAACAATGATAAGTCTTGTAAAGATCCATTTTTATTGTATAAATTAACACACACACACACACACACACACACACACAGATCTTTGGTCAATAATATGATCCAGAGTATTCAGGATATTCTAGTTCAAAGTATCAGAGAGTTCTGGTATCAGAGTCTGCCACAGGTTTGATGTTGAATGTCCTCCTAACTCCCAGGTGTTATAGGCTCAGTCACCAGAGTGGGACTTTGGGGAGGTAGTGGCACCTTTAAGAAATGGGCATAACGAGAGGTCTTCGGGTCATTGATGTCATGCCTCTGAAGCTCTAGTCTTCTTCCTTTCTTTTGCTACCACTGAGCTACACTCCCAGCCTAAGCTTGTCTTAACTAAGTTTCCACTGAATTGTAAAAGTAAATATTCAGTGTGTATCGTGTTACATAAAGTTTCTGTCTATATTTAAACAATGGAGGGGATCCTTAATAGATAATTGCTCATTAAAATCTGGATATTGAAGCCGGGCGTGGTGGTGCACGCTTGTAATCCCAGCATTCGGGAGGCTGAGACCAGAGGATCCGGGTTCGCGGCCAGCCTCAGCTACCTAGTGAGGCCCTCCGCAACTCAGTGAGACTTGGTTTCAAAATAAAGAATAAAAAATAGGGCTGGGGGTGTAGCTCGGAGGTAGAATGCCCCTGAGTTCAATTCCTAGTACTGCAAAAAAAAAAAAAAAAAAAATCTGGATATTATAATAAAAGTGTTTTGGTTTTTGGTTTAGCCCAGGTGTTAAAGAGAGGGAAAAAATCCCAGTGCACACTCCTTAAATTCTGCATCTGAGCCTTGGTAACACCTATTATACATTTAAGAAGTACCATAAAAGAGGAAAAATACTTTATCATTTTTAGTATTCTAAATCCACCAATTAATTTTTAAATGTTATCACTTAGAACAAAGTAATTTGTTCTTTTAATGTGAAGGAATGACTCTGAAATTTAAACTCACAGTGAGACTACTTATGAGGTTAGCACAACTTATTATGGGGTTAATGGTCCAAAACTCCCATCCAATCAAATCTCTTTGTCAGAGAATAAAATATCATTTGATAGTCTCCAGAATAATGTGGGATTAAAATTCAATGGTGAAAATAACAAGTTATTCATAACTTTTCTCTGAAATAATCTCAAATCATATACACAATGGATTTCTACTCAGCCATAAAGATGAGCAAAATTATGTCATTTGTAGGAAAATGGATGAAACTAGAGAATATTAGGCTAAATGAGATTAACCTGTACCAGAAGGTCAAGGGCTTTATGTTTACTCATATGTGGAACCTAAAGAGAAAATAGGGAACATGAGAGAGAGACCTGTAGAGAATTGGAAGGAGTTTGGGGGCGAGGGTGAGGAAGGAAAAAGTTCACATAATACTATGGCGACATGTGAAGGTATTACAACCAATTTTGTTAAAATGTGTGGGGAGGGACAAATGGAAAATGTGGTGAGATGTGGAGGGAAATACACCAAGAGCTCTGTGTATGTATTTTTTTTTATATCACATTGAACCTCACTATGATATATAATTGCAATACACTAATAAAATAATTTTTACAAAAGAAAAAAGTATAAGTATGCTATTAGACTAATGTGGTACTGATGCACCTGGAGCCAGCAAGTACAATCCAGCACAATGCAACGTGCGGCAATGAACCCAAGAGCATATGTACTTTGTGTACAAATATGTGATTTAGTAGACAACGATGATGGCATTTGAAATAAATGGGGAAAATGAAGTATTTAATGGTGTCTTTATAGCTATTTGAATAAAAGATAACTTCAGAATCATACTTTATTTCATATCCTAGTACAATTTTTAAATGGACCAGAGAGGGAAATGAATTTAAATATAGAAAATGAATCTAGAGAAGTTCTAGAATTAAACATGGATGGCTTCCTTTATAACATAAAAGTGAAGCAAACCTTCCTAACTATAATGGAAGAATCACTATTTAATATAATATCAGTGCTTGGTTGTTTGTAGATGTGCATTGTCAGATTGAGGAAATTCCCTTTTGTTTTTAATTTAATGAGAGACTTTTTAGTACTTTCACTGGTGCAACAATGCATCATAATGCAGTTCAGAGTGATAGGAACATACATGTCACAGCACTTGGTGAGCTGCCCTGGCTCGCTCCCCACTCCCCCTTCCATACACGCCATCAAGATTGGCATTGGTATTCTCACACATGTACCTAATGTGTTTCCTTCTAATTCTTCGTCTCCCCTTCTCCCTCTCCAAAACCACCTCCCTTGCTCCACTGGAGTTTCTTCTCCATTATCTAAAGGCCAACTGGTATGGGATTTTGATAAATGCTTTTTCGTTTTTGTATCTATTGAGATGATGGAGTTTTTTCTTAATTAAGTTGTTGACATTGTTAATATGTTGACTAATTTTTCAAATGTTAACTTAAACCTATATTTCTGAGAAAAAAACACGTGGTCATGATGAATTACTTTTCTAAAATATATGCATACTAGATTGCTTAAACTTGGGTTCAAATTATTTCACCAAGAAAATTTTTCAGTAGTTTCTTTTTTTTTTTGAAATGTTTCTGTCTGGTTTAGGAATCAGAGTTGTGCTGGCTGCAGAGAATAAGTTGGAAAGCACTATCCTATCTTAATTTTCCAAGAGTTTGTGTGGCACTGTAATATTTCTTCTTTAAATGTTCAGTAGATTTTTCCAGTGAAGTAATCTAGTCCTGGAGTTCAAGCTGTGGATTTATGCAGTGGTAGAGCAGTTGCCTAGCATGTGTGAGGACTCAGTATTCAATCCCAAAACATATATTTGCACAGGTTAAGAAGTAAGACGATTATCCTAAAATAGGTTATTACCAAACTGCCAAAAGTCAAAGAGGAGAAAAATTTGAATGCATCAAGGGAAAAGTGGCTAATCCTATATAAGGAGATACTCATATATAAGAAGATACTCATAGGGCTTTCAGTGGATTTCTCACCAAAAACCCCATTATTCTGATTCATAAATCTATATTAAATCATTAAGTAATGTCACTTCAGCAAAGTATAGGATAAGAGAAACATTTTTTTTCACTTTTCTAACAGTTACAGAACTTGTTTCCACTCTGTCTCAGAGAGAAAAGCTCAGGACATAAATCAAAATAAACTAGAATAAAATCAGTGGAGGGTGTAGCAGGTACCTAAATGAATGAGAGTTGTGAGTCTATTATTTTTGATGCTTACTTTTATAAGAGAAATATATTATGTTTATTGTAGTCTATTTTGCAGTTAACTTACATGAATTTGGAGGATTAAGAGGCTATTGCTGGTTATAACAACAGTTGGAACAAGTTTTCATGGGAAGGAACCTATGCTGAGGAAATAGACTTGGTAGTCAAGACATTCAATAAATGTTCATGGTTCATTATGGTGCTATCAAGTAATGTAGCTCGAAGTGTTAATGTAGCATCTAAAAATGCCTAGCTCTCTCCACAGACACTAGAAGTAACTATCTCAGTAACATTTAAGAGCAGCAATATCAGAAGCAGAGCTCAATATCTCGGAGCTTTAGAAAAGTGCTATGTTCATCTTCATTGAGGTTTAAATTGAGAGCTCACCAACACAGATCTCAGCTTTCTTCAGCTCTTATAACCTTGCATGAGGCTATTTGAAAAGTTCAGGAAAGAGTGTTGGAAAACAGGATCTTGTGGTAATAAATACTGACAAGAATGGTTCCTCTTAAAGAAATGCTGGTAGGTGTCATCACAGGGTTTTAGAAATAAGCGTAGTAATGTATTTGATAAAGAGAATTTCTCGTTAGATAAAAATTCCACTTTTAAGTAGGTTGACCTCATAGTAAATGCCGCACTTGTTTTTTTTTTTTTTTTTTAAATACTTTTACCTTTTAAATCCTCTCCCACTCCCTCCTCCCTCCTCCTTTTTTTTTTTCTTTTAGTCACAGAGGAAAAGTTTCTCTAACACTCTTCTTTATTTTCAAGTACAACTACTTGAGCCATGTCTAAGTATAAATCACTGAAAGTAGTCTGAGATCCGAAAGAATAAGGCTTCAAGACAACTGAAGAAAGTATTCCAAGTCATGAGACAAGGATCATCAGAATTCTAAAAGGAAGAGATAATTTTCTGCCATTTCATACCTGAATCTACTTGACATGCTGGAGGAATGTGTGGCTAGAGAATATGATTTAACATAAGAATTACCAAAAACAACAACAAAAAAAGACAAAAGGAATAAAAACTAGGCTCTAACAGCAAATTAACTGAAATATCAGCTACATTACTTTATGAGTAGTAGAGAATTATCACTAATTTTTTAAGCAGGGTAATAGAACTTATAAATTTATGTTATTTTAGAAAGAGAATTTGGGGCAGAAACTATGTATCAAAAAAATAAATAAAAGAGAACAAAAAAAACCTTCCTGAATACATTGCCATAAGCCAGGAATTAAATGTAAATGGTGACAAGTAGGAGTATAAAAAAGAGAAACAGACCGGATTTGAAAGTCATTATAGAGATAGACCTCTTGATTCCTATTTCATTGGAGGTTAAGGTGAAGGAAAAGCAGTGATTGAAGTTAATCTTAAAATATTTTGCTGGACTGAATTAGTAGGTGATAATATTACCCTATTTTCAGAATACAGGAAGATGCATCTTGAGGGAAAGTTGGCAAACTTAATTTTAGGCTTCTTTCTTTAAGTTCTTTATAGTATTATTTAATATTTGTAGGTGTTTGTTATAGAGTTATAAAATATTTGATATTCAGAAAGCACTGGCCATGGTACATTTTGTTTAGTTGTAGAAGTTTTATAAATTGAAGATCAAGGTTTTTTTTTAGGACAACATTCTTTTACTTGCCTTTACTTTAGAAGATACAGATCTTGGTGTCATTTGAACAGAGATCATGTTGAGATGTCAGAGAAGGATTAGAATAGAAAGGATTAGGAGACAGGTGGAATGAGTGTTGAGCTCTAAGAATATCCACTTATGAAGGGAATGAACATACGCAAGAGACAAGCAAAGAAAGATGATCAGGAGGTGGGAGGTAAAGCTAAACACTGCCCTACAAGCCAAGAAAGTAAGTGTCAAAAAAAAAGCACAGGTCAGCAATACACAGGGTTTCTGCAAAGTCACCAAGGAGAGGGCTTGAAAATAGATATCTGGTATTAGAACTTAGGGAATCATCTGCAACACTGAAATTCAGGTTTCAGAACAGCAGGAGAGCAGAAGTCAGCTTATATCAGGTGAAGCTGAAAAGTGAAAACAGAGATTACTCTTCTACCGAATTAAGTGGTGCCCAGAAAGAAGGAAAGCTTGGAGTAGCCTTTGAAGAGACAGTCTAAAGATTTATTTGAAAGCTAAGGGAGAGTAATCACGAAAAGGTAATGGTTAAAGAAACAAGTGAGAAAGGCAGTCAGTGATAAAAAATAAGAGAGAATCTGGCTGAAGCCAGAGATAGATGTAGTGTCAGAAATAAAACTATGTCAATGACAGCCTCAACTAATAGTGAGACTGTCATCAACCTAGTGAGACCCTGTTTCCAAATAAGAAATAAAATCAGGCTGGGGTATAACTTGAAGGTAGAAAACCTCTGGATTCAATTCCTCATACCACGAAAAAGAATGAGAGGGGAGGGGGAGAACACGAACTATCAAGAAAGTAAGAAGTTAGGATCAGTTTGCCAGACTGGGATTAGAAACATGAGTGATGAGATATGTGAGAAAGAACTGTGAGGTTTTGTCTGTATTATGCACATTTCACTTTGATTATGGAACCTAATCATAGCATGAAGTAAAGATTCTCTATTTTCTTTTTCTTTTTGTTGTTTGTTTGTTTGGTTTTTGGTACTGAAGAGTGAACCCAGAGACATTCTACCTCCAAGATACACCTCAACCCATTATATATGTATATAGATGTATAGATATATAGCTATACATATATATATATATATATATATATATATATATATATATATATTTTTTGAAACAGAATATCACTAAATTGCTGAGGCTGGCTTCAAACCTGGGATCCTTCATTCTCAGCCTCCCAAGTACTAGGATCCAGGTGCACCCCACCATGCACTTCTTATTTTCTTTTATTTATAGAGCACACATCTCAATTTTATGAACCCTGCTAGTAAAATGAGAAATAGTCACCCTTTGGTTCAGGCATTTGATTTTAGATTTTGGTTTAAAATTGAGTCCACTTGTTAGGTAAAAATAGATATGCAGTACTGGATTATTATAATGAAGAATATGTTTGCATATCTTGAAGCGCATTCATGTAAAATATATTAGATCTGCCTCACCACCTTCATCTACCCTTTTAGACTGCAGAGTAAAAGGGTCAAAGGCAACTCTCTTGGATTTTTGACCCTTTAAATTCACACAGGAGGTAGTAATAGCAGCAATTTTATTTCCGAAAATAGCAGCATTCAGTCAGAGCGCTCAAAGATGTTGATTCCAAGAACCTATTAGAAAAGTCTTTGGATAATTAAATTATGTGTAAATTGAAAGAGTGTCGTTTTCTATGCCCTTGGCTTGCTCTTCTAACCCTGGTTAAGCTGCTTGCAAGATCCTAGGGGAGCTCTGGTCAGAAGCTGAGAGTGGCATTAATGATTCCAGGTCAGAACTTTCATTTTCAACCCATATAGACCGAAGCCTCTGGTATTTTCCAGGCACCAAAAGCTCTTAGCACAACAGGGGTTCTTAACCTTACATGATGTATGTTTTATTTTTAATCCTTGTCTCTCCTTGTTTGACAGGCAAAGGCCTTCTGCCTGGGTCATCTCCTGCGACTTTCTTGTTCTTCTTTCCTAAATGCCCAGCAATTGGCAGGTAACATTTACCAGGTCACTCTGACCTCCATTTACAAAGTCGTTTTTCTCTAGAGAAGGGAGGAGGATGGAGCCAAGCATGCTTCCTAAACCACTGCCATGTCTTCAGCCACGCATAGGGGGAAGTGTTTTAAAAGTTGACCTGAGTTTCCATTTTGAACTCTGTGACTTAGGTAAATTTGGATTTGACATATCTTTTTGATGTAAAAATGCTAAGTCCCGGAGATGGGAAAAAAAATGTGATTGGAAGCATCTCCTTTTATGCTTTCTGTTAAAATGAATTTCCATAATGCATTACCTTGGCACCAACTGTTAAAAAATAACAGGAGAAATAATAGCAATGGCAGGGCAGAAGACTAATTGGCATAGCAGGCATAATTAGTACTGTGTGGCAAAATGCCAGGGTGGACCAGGAGCTGCTCTACACTAAATAGCTGTATTTATTACTTCTTGTGTTTTCTCATCTGCTAGCATTTTTTTACAATGCAATCCTATTAAAGGGAGACTTTAATCTGCTATTTCAATTTTTCTCTATTAACTTTTCAAGAAATTACTTGTGGCGGGGTCAGAGTATCACTAACGGAGAGAAATTGCTGGATGACCTCCAAGTAGCTACCCAAAACATGAATTTACCTGCATCTGGGATCTGGCTATGAGTACTTTAGCATCAACAAGCTCTTGTTAAGAACCCATGGAGGCAGGGCCTGTGTTTTATAATTGGTTCATGATACCCATAATGACTATATTAATGAATGATATGAAGGTGATATTTTATTAATTTATGTTAGGAAATATGAAAGCCGCGTCAGTCTTTCATGACTAATTACTCTTTCCTAACAGACATGGAAAAATCAAGAAAAACTATAAAGTTGATTGAAAATGAACCAGAATGAGAACAGTTTTTCTGACTAAAATGGGCAAAGTAAGGCCAGGCATGGTGATGCATGCCTATAATCCCAGTACTCGGGAGACTGAGACAGGAGGATCACAGGTTCAAAGCCAGCCTCGGCAACTTAGCGAGACCCTGTTTCAAAATAAAAATAAAATGGGGGCTGGGGGCGTAACTTAGAATTTCAATGCCCCTGGATTCAATTCCCCAGTACCACAAAATAAATAATAAATCAAATAATAAACTGGGCGAAGTCGATACCTGGATAATATGAAAAGACTTGATACAGAAAGCATAATACTTGAAGTTTATGAACCATTTCTCTGTCCTTTTAGGTAAAGATTTTTGAAAACTATTTATCTCTGCTCTGGATTAATATTTTAGTACAATTTTTAGAAAAAAGTCACATTCCTCATATACTATAACTGGTGAGTCTGTTGTGGGACTTTATAGATATCACTTAAATTATTTGTCAATTTATATCTGCATTCCAGGTTCTTCCTTTCAGATCTAGAGAAGATATACCTTTTTCCTGGATATCCATGTTTGTTCGTCTTAGCATCTCCTCAATTCCCAAGGATGCTATACATTCGGTACCCCTCAATACATGATTCAGAGATCAGGACTCATCTTATACACCAACGGCTTCACCCGGACACAGATCATTACCTACAGTCCCTCACTCTTTTTCCAATATGTATCCCTACCTTCTATTACATTTCCAAATATTTTACTTCATCTCTGCCGCAACTGTTGCCTTCTACAGCAGTTGCCCAAGAGGTTTCCAAGAGCACATGGCCAAGCTGTCAGGAATCTGCAGCTGCCTCCTGAGAACTGTGGTTTCTGCTTCTTTTCCACCTTCCAAATGTCACCATTTCAGCTGGGCGTGGTGGCGCACGTTTGTAATCTCAGTACTTGGGAGGCTGAGACAGGAAGACCACAGGTTCATGGCCAGCTGCTACTTAGTGAGGCTCTCTGCAACTTAGTGAGACCCTGTTTCAAAACAAAGAATAAAAAATAGGGCTGGGAGTATAGCTCAGAGGTAGAATGTGCCTGGGTTCAAACCCTAGTAACACACACACACACACACACACACACACACACACACACACACACACACACCAAAAAAAAGTTACCATTTCCTCTTATTGGCAAACTCTATTCCAGGAAAAGTGTTGGGGTCTTAGCCTGGCGGCCTGGAGAGACCTTACCCCAAGATGGCGCCTGGCAGAGTGCCAGGAGTAGCTGACAGCCAAATAACTATCAGGCAGTAACATTCTTGAGGAGGGCAGTGCCACATCAGAGTGCATACACCAGCACATCAGAGCCCGTGACCAGAAAGTGCTCACATAGAAGAGCTGTAGGGCTACATGTGGGCACCTCCTGACTCAAGTCCTGATTGGCCCCAAGTTGTTCCCCCTCTGTCCCCGCCTCCTACTGTATGTTTTGATAGGAGAGCCCTCCAGTGGGGAAGGGAGTGCCAGAGAGAAAGAGAAAGTGGCAATAAAGAAGCTTGCATCAGCTACGAGTGATTGTCGTCTCTCTGGGTCCTCGCGAGCGGGGGTCCAGCGCAAGGGAGGATAAAAAGGACTCTAGAAAATGCAATCTCTAAAGCTGGGCGTGGTGGCGCAGGCTTGTAATCCCAGCATTGGGGAGGCTGAGACCGGAGGATCCGGGTTCGCGGCCAGCCTCAGCTACCTAGTGAGGCACTCCACAACTAGTGAGACTCGGTTTCAAAATAAAGAATAAAAAATAGGACTGAGGGTATATCTCGGAGGTAGAATGCCCCTGAGTTCAATCCCCAGTACTGCAAAAAAAAAAAAAAAAAAAAAAAAAAAAAAACAGAAAATGCAATCTCTAGCCTTTCCTTTGCCAGGCAGAGGTGGAGCTGCTGCATGGAGTGACCGTGGATTTCCCAGGACAGGGCTGGAGGAAGCCAAGATTGTCAAGCCTGTTCCCATGTGGGCACCTATACGAGGCCCGAGTATAAGGTGTATCTACCTGGTGAGATCTCATGATGGCCCTGGCTAATGAATTTGTCATCTACATCCTGCTTCCTCCCATTTAAGCACAACACAACTGCATTCATTCCCCACGCAAATGGCTTGTTCCTGAGATTAGACATGAATATTATTTTAGGGATTTAGGGACATTAAAGGAGAGATTAATCTGCCAAACAATCATTATAGAAGTGTTTTTCAGACTATTTTTTTTTAGAAGAGTCTGAGTAAATGTTTTTTCTCTAGATATATAAGCACCATTCTGTATATATGTGCATACATTTTAGAAAGTAGAAATACTGTGAAATCAAATGTAATTAAATCAAATTCAGCAACACGTCACAACTTTGGACAAAAATGGTATATAATTTGCAATGAAAATGGTTCATACATACATATGAAATATTAATATATAAATATATAGTATATGTATTATGATACATATAACATTAATATATACTAATGTTTCCTTGACCAAACTACAGTTGTCTTTATGTAAGAGTGAAAGTACTTGCCACAACTTCTGCCAACAACAAAAAAATTTTTTTTTTCTTTCCTCAGAAGACAAACTTCAATGATTAAAAAATTTCACACTGAGATATGTTTCAAAAGACAAAAAAAGAATTATTGTCAAAACGCCTCTATCAAAACGTCTTCCTTTATGGCTGTTTTATTGTTCACCTGTGGAATTTTTCTTTTTTTATTTTTTATTGATCAAAAAATTAAAAATAAGTAGAAAAAAAAGACATAGGTTTTGTTCCTGTGAGTAGCCATACCCCAGTTTTTATGTTCATAGTAAACGAAACTGACTGACCTAGTTTACATGTAAACAGAGCAAATATCTTTATTTTCTATAAAGAATGGATTCTATGTTTAAGCACAAACCCCTCTGAAACCAATTAATGCTGATATCTGACCTACATAATAAATTCTGAAATCCTTCTCCTTTTCTCCCTTTTTTTTCTTTTCTCTTTTTGAAAGCAACACAATTCTTCATACAGCTTGATATCATTCCCATGGGCAATCTTCTAAATGTGTATATCTCACTTGAAACAGGTTTCTAAAATGTTCTTTATCTAACATTTTTACAGTATTAAAGATTTTTTTAAAGAAATAGCATCTCCCATACAGCTAGAGTCAATTTATATATTTGAACTGACAATATTAAATATCTCCAGCTGCCTATGTTGATCCTGTAGTAAAATGGCCACACGTAGTCCCCCTTGTGAAAGAGAAAGAGCCTTGTTCTTTATCTATTTCTCTGTCTTCCTCCCAGTTTCTTCTGCCCACCGTACTCTGAGTCCTTTCCCAGTGCAGACCAGTTCTAGGTGACCCTGCCCTTGTGACTCTTTTGTGGATAAAGTATCACCACAATTAGTGTTGTTCTACTTCTGTATCATAAAATTTAAAAAAAAAAGCCTCTAGGAGCTTAATCAAAGGAGGTGAAATTTTCAGCCTCGTGCTTAGTTTTGGGAAAGATAATTTTGTAAGGAAAAAAAGTGTTTAGGGATTCTTACAGATCAGACACATGCATATAAATAATAGACATGTAATCAATAAAACACTTTAGAAGAAATGTTCAATTTTCTAATTTTCTCTCTCTCTTCTCTTTTTTTTTTTTTTTTTTGGTACTGGAAATTGAATCCTGGGGCATTCTACCAAGCTATACCCCCCAGCCTTTTTTTTACTTTTTGCTTTGAAACGGTCTCCTTGGGTTGCTGGAGAGTCTCTCTAGGTTGCTGAGGCTTTCCTTGAACCTGCAATCCTGCTTTCTCAGCCTCAAATTTCTCTTTTAAACAAGAGCAATTTATTTTCTCACAGGTCTGGATGGATGAAGCCCAGGATCAAGGTTCTAAGCAGTACTGGTTTTCTGTGAGGCCTTTTTTCCAGGCCTTCAATATCAAAACCAAAGATATCAAAGAAAGAAAGAAAGGAAACAAACAAACAAACAAAAACTACGAAGCAATATTTGATTGAACCTGTGATTCTCCTGTCTCAACCTCCCAAATACTGGGATACTGGAACTACAGGCATGCACTACCACACCTGGCTTCTTTTACTTTTCTTTTCTTTCTTTCTTTCTTTCTTTCTTTCTCTCTCTCTCTCTCTCTCTCTCTCTCTTTCTTTCTTTCTTTTTATGGTACTGGGCATCGAACTCAGGGGCATTCTACCTCCTAGCTATACCCTCAGCCCTATTTTTTATTGTTTATTTTGAAACAGGGTCTCACTAAGTTGTGGAGTGCCTCACTAGGTAGCTGAGGCTGGCTGAGAACCCAGAACCTCCGGTCTCAGCCTCCCAAATGCTGGGATTACAAGCGTGGGCCACCACGCCTGGCTTCTTTTACTTTTCTTTAGAGCAATATTTTTTGGATCATCTCAATGATCACATAATATTGAACTAAAAATTTTGAAGTCTCAGAATGCTTTTTAAGATTTTTGTAGGATCATTTGAAGGTAAAGAAATCTGACCCAAGTTTCAGTTGAGGAAACACATTTATGTCTGTTTCCATTTAGCGTTCTCTATTCCTTTCTTAATGTCTATCTCTATATTGACTATTGGCAGCTTTTTTTCTTCTTTTCCTCCATTCTTATTTCTGCATTTCTTTTGGTACAAAATGTTACCATCCAATCACCCCTGGTAAGCCCCACACTTAGAATTCATGGTTGGCATTTCTCTTTCAGTAATACTTCATATCTAACTAAACTGAAGTCTTTTGGAACTTGTCTTCCACATACAATAATGTGCAATAATAATACTTATGTGACTTATGTTAAGAAATGCTATATTTGAGCTGGGTGTTGTGGTGCACACTCATTATCCAAGTACTTGGTAGGCTGAGACAAGAGAATTACAAATGCAATAGCATACTGCTTTGTCATTTCTTTTTATTTGATATCTTTGATTTTAGTATCAGAGAATGAAGAATTTTAAAATAATTGACATTAGTTCTTCTATAAATGTTTTATAAAGAGTAATCTGGACTTCAGCTTTTTGCTTTAGAATATTTTCAAAGGTATTGTTCAATCATTTTATGTGATACAGATCTATTCAGATCTTTTATTTCTTCTAGAATCAGTTTTAGTAGTTTCCTCTTTTCTATAAATTTCATCTTTAATTTCATGTCCATTGCATTCTTTTAGATCATTTGTATTTCTGTGTGGTCAGTAATTATATTCTTTAATTTTTATTTTAATAATTTAGTCATTTTTATCAGTCCATCTGGCTAAACTTTTGTGAATATTTTTGTTATTTTTCAGAACTAAATTTTGGGTCAATTGATTTCTCTAGTTTTTTGATACTCTATTTCATTAATTGCTCTTTTAATAAAGTAATAATAATAAAGTAATAATAAAGATAATAAAGTAATCTTTATTATTTCCTTCATTCTGCTTTCTTTAGGTTCAATGTGCTTCTTAGACATCTTAACATAGAAGACACATTGATCTGAGATCTTTCTGCTTTTATAAGATAGTTATTTACAACTACAAATTTCCCTGTAATTACATTAGCTACCCCTTATACATTTGAATATGCTATATATTTATTTTTTTCATATAAGATTTGTTTTGTGTGTGTGAGCGGTACTGGGGAATGAACCCAGGAGCATTCTACAGCTCAGCTATGACTTCAGCCCTTTTTTTATTTTTTATTTTGAAACAGGGTCTTGCTAGGTTGATGAGAGTCTCACTACTTGTTGAGGCTGTCTGAGAACCTGTGATCCTCCTGTCTCAACCTCCTAAGTACTGAGATTACAGGAGTATATCACCACACCTATAATAAATGTTTAATTTTCCTTTGATTTCTTCTTTTATCCATGAGTTATTTAGGAGTATATTGTCTAATTTCTACAGATTGGTGAATTTTACACATTTCTTTTTGTTAGTCATTTCTAATTCATTTTCTTGTGGTCAGAAAACATGCCTTATATGATTTAAATAATTTTATATTTATTTAGACTTGTTTTAAAGCTTTATATATGACCTATTCTGGAGAATTTCCATGTATACTGAGAATAATATGAATTCTCCTTTGTTTATGAAATGTTCTATAGATGTTGGATACTTATAATTGATATATACCGTTACATTTTCTAATTTTCTACCTATTTATTCTATAAATTATTGAAAGTAAGATGTTAAACTTAGATATTATTACTGAGTTTTCAACCTTGCCTTTTAATTCCATAGGTTTATGTTTCATGCATTTTAAGAATTTACTATTACTACATATATGTTAATAATTGTTACATTTTCCTGAATGACTATACTTTTGTTAATGTATTCATCTTTATGTCTAGCCACATTCACTTTGTTTTAAAGTCCATTTTGTCTTATATTAGCCCAGCCATGCTAGTTTTTCTTATAGTTGATATGTGTATATTTTCAATTCTTTCACATTACATCTTTTATATTTTTTAATCTGTGTTGTGTCTCCTCTAAACGGCATATCGCTGGCTCCTATTTGTTGATGCAGCCTTTAAAAAAATCTCTGTCTTTTGGTTGAACTGCTCAATATTAATTTAATTTTAAATCACTGATAAATTTAGATTAATCTCTCTCATTTTGTTGTACTTTTATATATCTTATGTCTACTTTTGTTCCTCTATTATGCTCTCTTTTGCATTTTTTAATTTTTTTAAAATTCTTACTGTAGGTTTCTTTCATTTAAGTCTTATTCTAGATTCTCATCAAAATCTACATTGTTTATAATAACACAATTTCAAGGAGATATAGAAGCATTATTCCTATATGGATCTGTTTTCTTTGCTTCTTTCTGTACTATTTTTTATGTATACTAAATATATATCACAAACACAACAATGCATCATTATGTTTATTATTTATTTATTATTTATTTTATTTATTAGTTTATTTATTATTTATTTATTTATTTATTATTTATTTATTCATTTATTTTTGTTTTCATGTGGTACTGGGCTTGAACCCAGAGATGTTCAACCTCTGAGCTACACCCCCAGCCCTATTTTATATTTTTATTTTGACACAGGGCCTAAGTTGCAGAGGTGGCCATGAACCTAAGATTCTCCTGACTCAGTCCCCCAAGTACTGGGGTTACCACCACTCCTGGCTTAATATTATTTTATACAACAAAAGGCCTTTTTAAAGAGGCTGAGATGAGGAAGATGAGTAAGTGTATATGTATAGAAACTGTTACATTAACCTTCTGATTCGCCATATCTTGTTCTCTTTATTTGTTCCTCTGAACTTTTGATTCTCTGCCATGGTCCTATTCAAATGCAGATTTGCTCCTGGCTACTTCCTTTGCACTGTTGTTGGCAAATATATTACTTACTTATATGTTATAGGCCCCAAACTACAACTATCTACATATTATATTACACAATTGCTTCTTAATTTAGGTAGGTGAAGAAAGAGGAAGAGATACCTACTCCTGCACTGTGTGTGTGTGTGTGTGTGTGTGTGTGTGTGTGTGTGTGCTGCAATGGAATGGCACTTTGGAAATCTAACTCTACTTTTCATTTCTCTCTGCTTACTAATAATCATAATGGTTAGTTTTCTTTATTTTTTTAATTTTTAACTTTGGTCTTGACTTTATCAGCTCATTATTTTTCTATTTAAATGTTATGAAGAATGTGATGAGGCAGGAATCTGTAGAAAAAGTTTTGAAATGTTTCTTCTATTTGTATAGGATGTTACATATGTAATAAATTTAAGCTTGCTTCTATATTTAAGGTTTCTTGGCCCATGCATAAAATTGAACCTCAAACTCATAGTTAAGTATGGCATACAATTATAAATTCTGACAGCCATAATGTTTATATCCTCTCAGGGCCTATAGTAAAGAGAAGATAATGGATCTAGCTTTCTCCTTTGCTAATCAGCGACTTTTAAAAAATGCCACTTTTTTAACATGATATTTTTTCCAATGACTTTCCTCTATATGAGTATTATTTTGAAATGCACCCCTTGCGAAGACATGAGATTTCATCTCCTATGTCCTCCTCCCAAGAAGTCATTAAAATTATACCTATAGATTGCACAGAACAACAAATCTCTCCAAGAAGGTACATCAACAGAGTAAATTTGTCAAACTGATTTCCATTTCTCTTCATATTTTTTTCTTAAACATAGGGTTTGTATTTTATAGGTTTGCTTATGCTTCAATTTCATACATACTTTTGAGGACATTTACAAATGTTCATATGTGGAAGCCTTAATTCATTCCACAGACAGCAGCCAACATAATCTTTTCAAAAGAAAAACCACATGCTTCAAATCCTTTGAATATCATTCCAGTGATCCTAGGATTAAGAAAAAGCTCCTAAACAGGGCCAACCAGGCCCTGCATGCATATTTCTATGTAAATGGAAGCTTTATTTAGCACTACATTTTATTTGACTCTTTGTTATTCAAGAATTACAGCATCAAAACCTATTTTTAATGCTGCCAAAAGGCCTGTCTACACGTCATTGTCTTTTCTCCTTCCAATACTCTTCTATCTTTCCTTCAGTTACTTAATTTCCACATATTTTCAGACATCAGTTCAGACTTCACTTCCACAAGAAAGTCTTTCCTAGCTGGGTGTGGTAGTTCATACCTGTAATCCCAGTATTTGGGAGGTGGTGGTAGGAGGATCTCAGGTTCGAAGCCAGCCTCAGCAAGTTAGTGAGGCACTTAGCAACTTAGTGAGACACTGTTTCTAAATAAAAATAAAATAGGATTGGAGGTTTAACTCAGAGGCAGAAACTCCTGGGAACAATCCCCTGACAGGGTTCCCCTTCTTTCTCAAAAAAAAAAAGTCTTTACAAAGTCAATCCTTTTCTCTCCTCCCATATGTTGTGATTTTCCCTCTCTCACTATTTATCCAGCTGTACTTATATTTTAAAGTTCAGTATATGTGTATAAAATTATTTGTCTTTCTCTAGCAGGTAAATTCTCTGCAGGAAGATAACATATCTACTTTTATATATGTCTTATATACTCAACACCTGAATCAAAATTGATACTTAGTACATATACGTATGCTGAATATAGAGAAACAAACACAATGTAAATGTGGGTTACTTTTTATTCAAAATGACACATTTTTTGTTTGTGAAGTCAGAAAGGATTCCTGAGGACCAGAGATGATCCCTGGACTAACCTGTTCTCCGAAGTTAGGAATTCAAATTCCCCACATAAGGTAGCACATCAATCTCTTCCTCACTCTACCTCCTTCATTCTTTACCTGCGGAATTCTCTTTCTGCATGAATGTGTCATTGTGGCATAACAGGCCTCCTCCCAGAACTCCAAAGTGGATCTGGATGGCTGGTGTCTTCACCCTCCTGGTGGTAATCATCACACACAGTAGCTGTTCAAAACAACCCCAGCTTATGCCTAGCAAGAGTGAGAGTGAAGCCAGGTCAGGTGCTCCTACCTACTCTAGACTTGCCCCTGGATGCAATATGTATGCACAGCATCCATGACAGATCAAAGAGCTCGAGTCCCATCAAGTGGGCCAGGCCAAATCTTCCTGAAGAAATCACTGGCCTTTGTTCAAGCAAAATGTCCCATATGTAAAAAAGTGCTTAGACAAAAACCAAGTGCTGAGTGCATGTATGTCATTGTCCACATGATTTGCACTATGATGTGAGACTATAATGCACCAATAAAAGCACATTAAAAAAAAAAACTAGTAAGCATAGAAGATTAGTAGAGAATCTGAGTCCGTCCAATGTATTAAGGTTCTCCATAGAATAGAACCAATAGAGTGTGTATGTGTGTTGGGGGGTTATTACACAGCTCGGCTTATAGAATCACAGGCTGAAAAGTCACCCTATAGACTGTCTGTATGCTAGAGAGCAAGAGAAGCCAATAGTGAAGTTAATAGCATAGTTCAGGCCATGAAATGAGAAACCTGGATATCAGGAAGCACACAGTGCCTCTTCTATCCTGAGATCAGTGCCCCCAGATCCCAGGAAGGCTGCTGGTACAAGTGTCAGAGCCCGAAGGCTAAAGAACTTGGAGTCCAACAACCAGGGACTGCATCAGAAGAAATTTTCCTTGCTCTAGAAGGAAGAGCAAGAGAGTGGGCTCCCCCTTTCTTGTGCTCTCCTGTTCTGTTAGATTCCCAGTTGATTGGATGGTGTCCACCCACATTAAGGGAGGCTCCTCAAGCTTGCTGACCCACATGCCCATCCATCCTCTTTGTAAACACCCTCGCAGACACTCTCAGAAGTGATTCTTTCCCAGTTCTCTAGGCATCCCTTAACTCAGTCAAGTCGACACTCCAAACTAATGTACACCTTCAGCCAAAGATAAGGGGAAATATGATGAGTAGATACCTGATTACAGCTGCAGCTCTGTCTGCAGATAGAATAATTTACCCACAAGAATACACTATGGAGACTAAGAGAATGGCAAAACCAATAGAGAGTTCAGATTCCGAGTGCTGAAGATATTTTCCTGGGACAGAAGTTCATAATAGTAATAGAGATAAAAGTGCAGTGTTTCAGGTGGGTTTATCCAAAATGGGAAAAGGAAGAAGCATATTGGGACTGGAACTGAGTGTAAAAGCACTGTTATTAAAATAGAGGCTCGATAAGAGTGAGCTGGGGGTTTGGAGAGAGCAGCTACTTCCAAAGGTTTGTATGAGCACACCTTGACCTTACATTCTACACGATTGTCAATAGGATTTTTGTAAACCTCAGTTTAATGTGCAGGTAATCTTTATTTTCTCTTTCCTTCATGAAGTTAAGTCTTCCTTTCAGATCTCAACTCAAATTTCATCTTTCTTTAGAAATCTTTCTGGACCTCCTGAGTTGGTCCCATTCCATCTTCCCAACATTTTCATCAATTCACTCAAACCATTGTTCGTCTCTTTAGTTTTTATTCTGCTTTGTGTGCTGTGCTGGATTCTGCTTGTTTCTTTTTGAGGTGGTTGCATAGCTACTACATCACAGATACTAATCTAGAAACTAATGATACAGTGTTGAGTAACATCACCTTTTTTTTTTTTTTCTTTTTGCAGTACTGGGGATGGAACTCAGGGGCACTCTACCTTCGAGCTATACCCTCAGCCCTATTTTTATTCTTTATTTTGAAACAGTGTCTCACTAAGTTGTGGAGTGCCTCACTAGGTAGCTGAGGCTGGCCACGAACCCGGATCCTCTGGTCTCAGCCTCCCAAGTGCTGGGATTACAAGCGTGCACCACCATGCCCGGCTACATCACCTTTTTTTTTTTTTTTCTTGGAGACTCCTTAGTCTGGAATGTCTGGCTGACAGAAGAGATCTATGGGTGAATTTGTGAGTATGGTGCTGGAGGGCCAAGAAACAGCTAGGAGAAACATGGGTGGCAAACTTCAGCTTGCAAAATGTTACTAGAAGTAATTCCTCAATTCTGAGACTCAATAAAATAACTTCTAGTCTCTCTCTGAGGTGTGTGTCACACAGGAAAATCACATAGGAAAAGGATAATAGAAAACCCACTGGGGTCTGCCGATCTGCCAACTTAGACTTACTATTGAATTATTTTCAGTCTATAACCAACAACTGAAAAAGCAGACTCATCCTCTAAGAAATGGCAAATTTGGACAGCTGGGGCTGTAGCTCAGTGGTAGAGCGTTTGTCTAGTGTGCAGGCAGCTCGATCCCCAGCACCGAAAAAGAAAAGAAAGAAAAATAGTGGCACATTGTCTACATCGCTGTAACAGCTTGAGTTGGGACATTTTTTGATTCAATATCTGAAGAAAAGAAATGAATAAATTAGTTGAAACCAGAATCTATATGAGCAATACTTTAAAAAAAAAAAAAAATATATATATATATATATATATATATTAGTCCTCAGACATGGGAGAGATTATCCAATAGAAATTTGATATTGTTGCTAATTCTTGGTGCATTTGCAATTAGGCGAAACACTCTCCATCACAGAGCAGGCAAGAGAAGAAAGCACTGATTCAGAACACAAAAGGCCTTCCTGCACTGGCACAGATCCTTCATCAGGATGAACCAGGTTGGATCCTAACAGAGGCCCTTTTGCCAGAGCCTGGATTTCCATAATGTGAGTGATTCTTTCTCCTTGTAATTACCGATAATGTTGCTGGGTGAACCGAAGACACATTGAATAGGGAATTAGATATTACATCCCTCTGTTGCAGGGCATGTAAGACAGCGGCTTGCTATTTACATCGCACAGACTTCAAATTCAGTTGTTCAAATTCAGAGGAATCAGCGCTCCCTCTGTTCATTTTCAGTTGTATCCATTCTCTCCTCATTTTCTCTGTGTGATATTTTTTGCCCATTTTCATGTCATCCGCACCATTTGCCATGGCTATTCAAAATCATTACTACTACTTTGTCTGAATGCTTCCTTCAAAGTATTCATTAGTTGTTGATAATGAAATAACTACCTTATGTTTTTAATACACTGCTTATTTTACCTTAGAAATGACGTATGCCTTCAAAAATGCACCATTGCTTGACATTTATCCTAGGGAAGCATTTCTACTAGGCCAGAAAAGCATCATGATTCTCCCATAGGTCTATCCATGTGTTCAGAGTTATGTGGCCATAAGAGCAAAAGCCAATCAAGGGTCCATATCAGTGACACAATTTTTTTGAGACTGTTCTCTACAGCAAGGTATTTTCAATTTGTGGATTTTCAACTCTTTTTTTTTTAATTTTTAGAAATGTTCAATGAAATAAGAAGTAAATTTGGTACATACTATTTAAATTATTTCAAATATATATTTTAGAGGGGTTCCTTTTTTCTTTTTTTATGTTTATATTGGTACATTGTAATTTTATATTTAGTAAGGTTCAAAGTGATCAAAAGAAACCTGTGCCCAGGTCTTGGTAGGTTTTCCTTCAGGTCCCATCCTGCTACCTACCCCTCCCGATATGTGATAGTGAGATTAGTAGTGATACCTTAGTATGTGGGCAGAGCATTATTTGAATTGCTTCTTCATCAGTTCTTCCTTTTCCCTTCCCTACCTCCCTCCTCCTGTCCTTTTCCACTATTCTACTGGCCACTCTTTTCAATTATCTAAAGTCTCCTTTGTTTCCTATTTCCTCTGTGGCTTCCATATATGAGAGAAAATATCTGACCCTTGACGTTCTGAGACTGACTGACCTCACTTAGCAGACTAGTATCTAGTTCCATCCATTTTCCTGCAAATGGCATAATTCTGTTCTTCGTTATGGCTGAGTAAAATGCCATTGTGTGTACATTCCACAGTTTCATGATCCATTCATCTGCTGATGGACACCTAAGTTGGTTCCAACATTTGATTGTTGTGAGTTGTGCTGCTATAAACATGGATAATCATGTTTCCGTATAGTGTTCTGAAGTCAATTCTTCTGGAAAGATACAGAGGAGTAGTATAGCTGGGCCATAGGATGGTAAAAAGCTTTAATTCTGAAAAATTGTAAGTATGTCTCAGAAAGGTAGCCCTTTCACAACTTCAGTAAACTTTTTTGTTGTTCAATCAATCATATACTCTTTGGGACCAGTATGCTTTTTGCTTGATTTTTTCATGGCCGTTGATTATTTCTATATTTAAAGTCCTAGCCAAGTTTTTTATCTGTCCATCTGCACTTAAGAGTTGAAGAGTCACATTGGATTAACTCTTTGAGGTTAAAAAGTTTATTGGATCCTGTTTTCAAAGTTTTTTGAAGACTTATTCTATTGAATTGAAGAAGTAAATTGCTGTTCTTTCTTTGCACAGAACTTCCCACTGAATAGAGCAGTGCTTAGTTCTAACCTTCCCTGAAGTTTAAGTAGGTTCAAACCTCATTGTATATTCTCTTCCAATCCAATTTGCTACTAAGAACATGGACACCTCTAGATGCTGTTAACATTTCCAAAATTGCCATCAATTTCTTTAGCATTTGTATTATAAGGAGAAAAGCAATAGAATAGCCTACAGGGCTGAGATTAGGATGAGGGAAGGGGCAGCTGGTAGACCTGCTTGGCTTATTCTTAGAGTCAAGGGAAGAAAATAACATGTATTTATTAGTTGATTAACATTAATATTAGAATTAATGTACAATGAAATATCAGGAGCTCTGTTCAAAACAGCTTTAACTAAGTCAAACTGCAAAGCAAAGAGAGAATAATGAATATTCTTACCATTTAAAAAAATCCTACCAAAAAATGAGGGAAATTGTGTTTACTTTCTCTGATTGAATTGTGCAGAAGAAATCTAGAAGCTCTTATATGTCTGCATGAGTTTTAATTCCTATTTCCTATATTTGAATGAAAATAATGTCAAGCAAAGAACCAAGCTGTAAGAAATCCTGTAAAAATGCTATCTTGAGAAGATAACTGAATAAGATAATCATCTTTCTTTAAACAAAACACAAAATAATTCTGACACTAGGAAAACTATAATGCAATTGGGTGAGATATGAAAATTACCAGAAGAGAAAAATTATGAGAAAAGTTCTTTTTTTTCTGTTGCTTGTTATTATATACAAATGTAAGCATTAGCTCATATAATCCAGGGTAAAACATTTTACAGGCAAAATCATGTTGCCTTGTAGAATAAGGGAAATACTTCCCTTGGGTATATTTAGGTTTCTTTTTTTTTTTCTTTCTTTCTTTTCCAAGCTGTTTTCTAACGTAGGTAAATAGACACATCCAAGTTAGTATGACTAATTGAAGCAATATTATAGAATCTTTTACACCATAGTCAATGAAAAACATGGCAACTATTAACATTTGCAATTCAGAAGGATACACTTCAAATAATGTCATGTACATATATAAAATCATCAACACCAATCTCAGTACCATGCACAGGGAGGAGAAAGGGACAGGGTGATATCTAGGGAAGCACACCAAAAACAGTGCATGTATACTTCCATCACTTCGAACCTCACTATAATGTATAATTACAATGCACCAATAAAATTATAGTAAAAACACAGATTAGAAACCAAACTAAACCATCTAACCAAATTAAGGAGCAAACAAAAAAGGAAAGAAATGCAATAAACTGAGAAGAAGTGATTATTAACAATTTTCACATTTTCTGGGAATAATACTAATAAATTTTAAAAGTATAGAAATATAGAAAGACTGCAACTGTCTAGGCAGCCTTAGTTTTCTAACATTCTACTGAGGAGTGAGGAGGTGAGCATTGGGAATAAGGTCAGGATAAGTGAAGAAAAGAAAAATAAAGTGGGTAATCTCTAATGCAAATAGCAATGTTAGGGTTACCCAAAGAATTATTGGGTGAATTTGAAATTGGAAAGTATTCCCCCATGGGATTCTGTATGTCCTCCCATTACAAAAAAAAAAATCCTGGAGCAGAATAGGTAACTGTCTCACAAGTAAATGTAGAAGTAGATATTCTAATAACCACAAGAGACAGGAAAATTCATGAGGAAATACAAAAGAAAAAGAAAAACACATTACAGCAATCTAACAAAAACTATTAGATATAAAAAGAAATTAAATAGATATTAGTAGTATCTGAGTTAGAAAAGCAAATAAATGAAGATGAACATTGTTCAAAATAGAATTCAAGAAGATAATTTCCCTAAAATAAAGATCTGAATTTACTGCTTACAAAATAATGACATATTATCGGAAAAATGTTCTCAGTCATATAAGCCATCTACAAGAGGACGAATGTCAACCAGACCTCAGACCTCTTAATGGAAACATTTTTAGGTAGAAAACAAGAGTAATATTTGCACATAAATTTAAAAATGTATATGAAGTATATCAATGCATGATGGGATTCACTAATAAAGAGCCAAAACTGAGATCCTCCTAAGTTGCTCTTTTTTTATTTCCTAGCAAGGTTGCTTTCATTCGATAAGCCAACAAGCAAAAAGGGACAAAGTTGCAGGACAAAACGGAATGACAGGGAGTAGACACAGCTTCTGGGTGCATCATTGGGCTTCTAAGATCTGAATGCGTTTGGAGATGGATCTATGGAGCAAGGGTCTCACTCAGCGGAGGAAGTAAATCTATGGTCTCGTGGCCTTATATTCCACTGGGCTGGTTGGTTTTGGGTGGAGAAACAAAGTCAGTATTTAACTGTAGCCTTATAAAGATATATTTAATCTTTCGGTTATACTAAATTTTCCTATTTCAACCAACATCATCAGACCTACATTGATATTGACTATGGCTTGTTCCAATACACATTATTTGGTCCAACAACCAAAATACTCTTTCATCTCTGAGGCACATTGTGCTAGTATATGTACTATGAATTAGTTTTTTGGGGTTTTTTTTTGGTACTAGGGATTGAGCCCAGGAGCATTCTACCTCTGAACTACACCTCTGGCCTTATTTTATTTTTTATTTTGAAACAGGATCTCACTAAGTTGCAGAGGTTTTTACAAAATTGCTGAGGGTAGCCTCAAACCTGTGATCTTCCTTTCTCAGCCTTCCAAGTACTGGGATTACAATCATGCACCACCATACCTGGCTTAATTTCCTTTTTTTTTTTTTTTTACTGTTTTGTTTTGGCAACAACTACCTTTAGATTGCAGAAATGAGAGGCGAGATTATAATATTACAGGATAGGAACCAAGAAGTAGCTGTATTAATTAGTTAATTTATTTATAATGCCCATCCATGACTGATCTTACATTTGTACTTACTATAGAGAATGTTTTGTAGTAAAAGAAGTAAGAAGAAAATGAGAGCCCGTTAACTGGTTTCCTGGGTTAGGAGAGACTGACACTTGTATATTCTGATGCACATAGATGGAAAAATTGAGATTGAGAAACCCCAGACAGGAGGCCTTTTTCTTTGATACCTATTAATGTGATTTCAAAATCTGATGATCCATAAAAGGATCCTTAGTGTTGTTTACCATCTCCAATTTTACTCGCTCTGTACTTGTGGTCTCCACTGATTAGTAGCATAGCAACATTGTTATCCATTCATCCAACCACCCACCTGTCCATCTGTCCATTTATTCAACTTCTATGTATTAAAAAGCCTTCCATTTGTCATAGATAATGCTTGATGGGTAAATATCAAAAAATACAACAAAATCCCTGCAGTCGTGTAACTACGTGTGTGTGTGTGTGTGTGTGTGTGTGTGTGTGTGTATGTATTAGTTACTGGAGATTCAACCCATTGGTACTCTTCCCCTGAGCCACACCCCTAGACTTTTTAAAAAAATTTTTAGCTCAAGATAAAGTCTAGATAAATTGCTGAGACTGGCCTCAGTTTTGCAATCCTTCTATCTCACCCTCCCAAGTACTGGGATTACAGGTGTGTGCCACCATGCCTGGTATGTAACTATATTTTTAATGTTTGGCTGTGCTCTGTGTGAGAATATTCTATGTGGTAACTACAATCAACAGTGGGCCTCAGGTTTTAGCCTAGACTTTATGCAAAATGATTTGCTGCAATCTCTCCATAGTCTTAGGGTCATGTTTTCTACTCTCTCTTACTTTCTATTTGTAGCTCATACTCTCCAACTTTCAAAATTCAACATTTGATTCACTGGAACTTTTACTCTATTGATTTCTCCAACTTTTTTTCTATCCCTCACTCCCTCAGTACTTTTTCTCACTTTTTAAATCAGTTCATTATTATAATTACTTCCTGCATTCTAATTCATTTCCTTGCCTTCTCCCAGTCCCTTATACAAATCTAGGAAAGTCCAAGTCTTTGCAAATCCAAATTTGCCTGAACCATATCTTCACCAGTCAACTGAATATGGCTAGGAAATATCACACCCACTTCAGAGTAATATGCTTGGGAGATATACTCAGATAGGAGTATTATAGATTCAAAGCCAGTCTTAGCAACTTAATGAGATCCTCAGCAACTTAGCAAAACCTATTTAAAAAAATAGGGCTTGGGGTATAGCTTAGAGGTAGAAGGCACCTTTTTTCAATCCCCAGTACTACAAAACAGACAATACACAGCATATATGTTTTAAATCTATGACACATCCCTCTGCTGCATTTTTAGGCTTCCTAGAAATCATTTTTGCACGTCTGTAATGATTCACCTCCTGCTCTATTCCAAACCTCTAACACCAAACACCTCCTTCCAACAGCCTCACTTTTAGATGGTAATGTAATGTCCCATTTCAAGGAGAAAATGACAACAAATGAAGAAAAACCTCCATACCACCACATTCTACCATTTCCAGCTCTCATTTTCTCTGCCTTTTAGCATTTCATCATAGATGGATTTTTCATCATCTCTCTGAAACCAATCACTCCATTTATAACTAGACTCCATCCCCTTCAATCATTCTCTACAGTATAAACACATGCTTTTATGCCCCCTCCCGAGAAAAGGCCCTCTCTCGAATCTACCAGCTCTAACACATCATTTTTATCCCCTTTGCAGAAAAGCTTAAAATTGTCTATATAGACCCTCTCTAATTCTTCCTCTCATTTTCTCTTAAACCACTACCATCAGAGTTTCCCCTTCACCGCTACACTAGAGCTGTTGATTTCTCTGCTGCTGAGGTCAGTGGATAATTCTCTATCCTTTTCAGTTGCACTGGACTCTTTTCTTTCTCTCTCCCTTCCTTCTTTCCTTCCTTCTTTCTCTCCCTCCCTCTCTTCTTTCTTTCTTTCTCTCTCTCTCTCTCTCTCTCTCTCTCTCTCTCTCTCTCTCTCTCTCCTCTCTCCCATAGGCAAGTGTTCTACCACCATGGAACTACAATCCCAGCCTCATTCCTTTCATTATGCTAAATATTCTTTGCTTGTATCCCAGAATACCATTGTTATTTTTGTTGCACCTCCTCCCTGTCTCACATCTCACTGGCTCTTTCTTCTCCCTTTTCTTTGCTGTCTGCTATACTTTATAATTATCTATTTTTTTGCAGGGGTTATTGGGGATTGAACCCAGGGGAATTCTACCTCCAACCTATACCTCGGCCCTATTTATTTTATTATATTTTTTTATTTTGAAACAGGGTCTCACTATGTGGCTGAGAGTCTCACTATGTGGCTGAGACTGATCTTAAACCTGCAGTCCTCCTGCCTCAGTCTCCCAAGTATGAAGATGAAAGATATGCACCACAAAGCCTGGCTGCAACTCTTATCTTTGACCACCTTAATACGGAAGGGTCCAGTCCTCAATCCTCTTCTCTTCTTGTCATTAATAATCTCTTCAAAACATTTTCCCTGTTGCCATATGTTATCAAAAATATCCCAAGAGCAACGGAAGTCAACACAAAAGATACGCAAATGATCTGGGGAATTATCCATAATTTCAAATTATTCATAATCTTTTTATAAGGCTTGGAAAACTGACTGCCATTTCTTGAACAAGCTTTTGACAAATGAGACACTTGACTAATAAAGAGATACCCAGCGGCAGTAACATGAAGGCACTTAGAAAATAAATAAATATTCAAAGTAGAATAAAGTGTCATAGCTTTTAAAGACTATCGAGTAAATGGGTCTGGTTAGTCATTCATTAGTTGAAGGATATGGGCCAGAATTTCAATACCTTATTAAGAAATAGCCATCCATCCATTCTTCTTTGATATAAGCTGTCTTGGTCAACATTCTTACTGCTATACTGACAACACAACTTAAGAGAATGAGAATTTATTTGCTCACAGTTTTTTTGAGATCTCGGAGTTTCATCCACATCAGGCTGGGTTACAGCTGCAGAACTCAGCACATGGCAGCAGGAAGCAGACGTAAGAATGAAGCCTTGTGTTCCCCCTCTCTCTACTTCCTGCCATCTGCTCTCACATCACCACCGAGGCTGGAAGTAAGAGGGAGCCAACAATCAAGGTGATTCAAAGACAAAAGCACAGTCCCTAAAGCCATACCCCCAGAAACCCACCTTCCCCAGGCACACTCTATCTGTCTCGGTTACGACCCAGTAAATCCAATACAGTGAATTTATCCACTGATGAGATTACAACCCTCATGGCTTAAGTATGTCAACTCTCAGAATCAATATGTGAGGTCTTCAGGTGAGGTTCTAAGCTAAGCATAACATAATCACAGATAACATCTAGTTAGTCACTCCATTTCACAAGCTGACATATAATGAGAGGTATGGCACTTAGCAGGTCTCAGATTATTCTATGTGTCTTCATGCAAAATTTCTGAAATATTTTTTGCCACCTTCATAATTTCAAATGCAGGAATCTATTAAAAGCGCTGTGTTTTTGGCTTTAGGGAAGCAGTTTAGCACCAGTAGCTTTATCAGAAAGTGTTTTTTTTTTTTTTTTTTACTGTGAGAGTTGTTTTAGAAATGGGCTTTCTTCTTCTTATGAGGGGAAATATTAATGTCATGTGGTATGTCAGTTGCTATGGTAACTACACCTCCTTCCTTTTTTCCAATAAAACTTTGAACTGGCTCTTAAACCTGAGCAAAACCCAGGCCTGCTGAAGAGTCAATTGCTGCCCCACTGGTACTCAGCTCTTACACCTCTCTCCTCAGCCTTCTTCTGACCCTGCCTTGAGATGCTAATTTGACATTTCTTCACAAATATTCTATTCTGTCTTCTTGGTTAGATATTGTTATACTTAGAGATAGAACGGCCCCGGAAGAGCTTATACATTCGTGTATGGAGTTGATGTAATTGAGTCATGAGGGTTGTGATCCATTAAAATGAATTTATCTGAGTGTGACCTGGGCTCTTAGGGTGTGGCTAGAGGAGATGGGTCCCTGGGGGTGTGGCCTTGGGGACTATATGTGACTCTGCCTCCCTGCACTCTCTTTTTGCTTCCAGCTTCCATGAAGGGAGAGTGAAGCCTTGTGTTCTCCTTCTCTTCACTTCCTGCTATATGCCTGAGATTCATGGCACCTGGTCTCACATGGGATGAACCCCTAAGTCCCCAAGGACATCATGTGCAAATAAATCTCTCTTCCTCTAAGTTGCATAGTCAGGCTTTTGGACTATATTGGTGAGAATGTCGATTAAGAGAGACAGGCAATGCAGTAAGCATATGTAATAAGGAATTATTAGCCAAATACCAAAAAAATAGTGTAGGTTTTCCAGTTTACTTGTGTTAGAAAAAGTGGTCAAATTTTATTTCTCATAAAACTATTAACTTTCTTGATTTAATAAGTCAACCCAATACCACTTCACAGAACTCTGATTCTAAATACCCATCTGCCATTCTTTGTCTCAGTTTCTACAATGGCCATTTGAATATAAATGAGGGTCAAATAGACTGGGATTTATTTTAATTTCTGTGTTATTGAAGTAAAGCTTGGACTACTAAATCTATAATGTGGAGACAACTAGTCTTTTATTTACCCAGCATCATACAACTGCAATAAAGAAAATTGACACCCTCTCTACTTTCCCTTTTATAGCTGCTAGAGAAGTAGGCCAGAAAGTATTTAGCTATATGGTATCTTAAGACCATGCTATTTAAGAAATTAATTTTGACTTATTTCATTGAGATTAATTGACTTTTCAATATAATAATTTATTTGAAAATTATTGTCAAAGAAAGATACTGTTGAATCTAATGCAACATAGAATACTAATACATTGAGTTGGATTTGTGATCACATGTCCCTCAAAAAATAGACTGCATAATATAGGTTATATATTATTATAATAAAAGGTTATGTATTATGCTGATATTATCCTCACATATATACTACTGTTAGTTAATTTATACTAAGCATTTTCATTGTACTTTCCCATAGGTCTTGGAAATAATATTATATTCAGAGGTTCATATATACGTAGAAAATCAATAGCATATAATATATAGTCTATCTTTAATATATAAGTACTTGCTCTGTGTGTATATATACACATACATTATAAACTGTATAATGTATAACATTTTATAATTTATGTATGTATACATTTATACACATACATTATAAAACATATCCCAAATATGAGATCCGAGTTCGAAACTAATGGTAGATATGATTAATTTTTACAGGTTGTTATGGTTTGGATCTGGGGTATCCCCCAAAGTCTCATGTGTTGACACCTTGATTTTCAATGCAGCAATGTTCAAAGGTGGGGATTTTATAAAATTATTGGATCATGATGGCTCTAATCTTGTCTGTGGATTAATCCATTTGATAGACTAATATTTGAATGGACTATTGGGAGGTGTTATAAACTGTAAGAAATGGGATCTATTTGGAAGAAGTAGATCACTGGAAGTGTGCCCTGGTAGGGTATTTCTTGTAACTGCCCCTATTTTCCTATGTCTTCTTCCTAGTTAGTATGAGCTGAACGACTTTCCTCTGACATGCCTTTCTGCCATGGTTTCTTCCTTGGAGCCAACCAACTAACTGCAGGCTAAAACCTTTGAAACCATGAGCCAAAAATAGAGCATTCGTCCTTTAAGTTGTTTATGTCAGGTATTTTGTCCATAGCAATGAAAAGCTAATTAGCATATAAAAGTAAACTAAGATACATTTTTTTTGAAAAAAATTCCTCATCATACCCTATCCCTACAAGTTATCAGAGACTACAAACTGGAATTAAACATCACCAATTGCTTAACAACTCTGTGGCCCTCAACTCATTATCTGAAAATGAGATTATGTAAGATCAATTGTAAAATTGTTATTCATTCTAAATTGTTATATTCTCATGCAGGTGCAGCCATTTTAGCAATACATGATTTATTTAATGCACCATGGAATAAAGTAAATAAGAGAACCTGTAGCCTGACCTATCAAAACATTTATTATTATATCAGAGAAACAGATGTGCTATTCTTTTATTGATCTTTAATTTTATTCTAATGTGTTTGATAGAAAGAAGTTTTTAAATGATCAGAGGTGAAACTAAGGACATCTTTGGGATATAGCTAGTGATAAACAGAAAAATGTTCAGTGAAATGAAAGAATGTATTTAGACTCAAATGAACCCTGACAACGTTTGAGCTGTCATTTACCTCTCTCTTCTATCTTGCATAGAATCTTATTATCAGTAGAATTCTTAGGAGTCAACACATTCAGAAAATATTGAGACACAGAAAGACTTGCAAATAAGATCCTTCAATGTGTTGATAATTACTACAAAAGAAGTCCTTGAAAAAGTATAAGGGAGAATGGGCATGGTGCACTCAGTTCACCTCTTAACCAATTAGGTGGCTGTAGACATGCACATTCAAATGAGAAAGGGGTCCCATAAACCCCTGGAAATATGTTGATACTTACATGTTCAAACAATATTTGCTCCTAGAAGAACTCAAGAATCATTTAAAAGTCAACCTAATCTAGAAATGAGCTGTGACTACATTCTTTGAATCACTCATTTCAAAAGACTCTAAAGAAGACTTGGGTTGGGTGAGGAGCTGGCAATGGAGGGTTTTCCCAATGTTCGTGCTCTATTATAAGATTTCAATCCCCCTCTTCCTTCTACAACACAGAAAGGTCTTCTATACACTCTTAAAACTCTCTCACTAGTAGAGAAATATTGCTTACTAATCAAGGGTCCTAGTGATGGCAACAGAATGGCATGGAATAGATTCCCTTTTTCTCATTCATCCTTAGTCTTAGGTTGGCTCCGTATGACCAAGAATTTGGGGTGATTTTTTTCTCATTTCTCCTATTTCTCCCTGTGGCAATTTCCTTCAGATTCCTCGTCTAGTAAAAGAAAATCTCCATGAATGTTCATAGATGACCAATCCTGGTCTCAGCACATCTTTGTGCCCTTTTGAAAATTTCCCAAGTTCAAAGTATTTTCTTACTCTATCCCAACCCCATAAGAGATAGGCATATTGTAACTGTGACCTCAGGGCTAGTATTTGCTGCCCTTCTCTTGAAGGCTTATGTCTTTTGGCAGAATAATCCTAGTAGAAAGAGATTTTCAAGCATTTCCCCTTTCCATTCTTATACCAACAAGACAGTATCTCTCCAATCGTTGCTCCTACTAGTCTTTCTTTTGAACACCCAGTGGAGGTTCATGGAAACAGACCTGAAAATGGGTGTGAATTCTTCCTATGACTGGGTCTCCCAAGGGCTGTATTTTCTCATGCTACTTGATCTTTGTCCTTTGCAATCATTGATAGTCTATGCACTGACCCTCAGATCTATACTACCTTCTTCTCATGTTTTGCCATAAGTGTACCATTCTCCCCATGTCAGTTCTCTATAGGGAAAGGAGGTGTTGACTTTCTTTCGATTTCAAGCTGCGTAGGTTGCCCCATGACCTCAGCTTTCTGAAAGTTGTAATTTTACAGTTTACCCTACTTTTTCTCTTTGTTAGATGAGAGCAATACCCTTTCTATTTTTCTACATCTGAGACAGAAGTGGAAACTTCTAGCTCTCTTTTATATTTTCAATCTTTTCTTCTAAATTGAATCTTATCCAACAAGATTTAGAGATTTCTTTCTTGCAGACACACAGGTCTGCCCACATGCATGAACACACACACATACACACACACACACACACACACACACACACACAAACATACCACAGGAGCACTCAAACTCCTACTCCATCCCTTTCCTATATATTTCTATCTGCTGCCTTACTTTTCCAGCTTTTCTTACCTATGAGACCAAAGCAATCCTTCTAATTTCTGTCACTATCTCACTGACATAACTGCTTTCTTTAACAAACTCTTCAGGGTTCAATCTAATGGTCAACTTTAGTCTTGGAATAGAGGTGGTAAATTATGAGAGAGTATTCACATTAATAAAGTACTAGGATGTACAAAACTTTAGAAGAAAATATTTCTTATAGGAAACGGCAAATATAAGATAGTCCTGGCGTATTATTTTAATAGATAAAATGAGGAAAAAAGGAAAGATGTAGACAGTGGGAAAAGTCATGGTGGGGAAATGTATATTAGTGTTTAAGGGTGAGTGAATATTAATCCCAATGGTTACCAGGAGACTGAGTGGCTAAAAAGAATAAAGAAAAAAAAAAGGTGGACTGAGAATCATCATGTGAATTATAATATGAAAAATTCCAATAAGAAGGGCCAATAATAGGAGAAATAATAAAATATGAGACAACAATGTATTCTTATGATCCACTAGGGTCTTAAGTAGGAAATAATGTGAATATTACAAAAACAATTGTTTTGAGATTAAACACATGCACTCATGATATTATATGAGACCACAGAGCAGATGTATACAGCCACATAGAAACATAGTGCCTCTTGGAAGTTAGATTTGGGAAAAGTAGGAAATGATTGATACTTGGGAGAAGACAGATAAAAATCAGGAATAAGTTTGGAGCAATTATTTAAAAATAGTAACTGAAATTATGTGAGGGAATACGTATACATAAAGGGTGAAGAGAGCAATCAGGAAGGACATTCTAAGGACCATCATTCTTTTGTCTACTTAGAGAGGTTTCACCATGTTCATGTATACATACACACACACACACACACACACACACACACACACACACATATGCAGTAAAGGAAATGGGAAGATTTAACTTTGACAAATTCACACATTCATGGGGAGAGTGAGTGGTAGAAGAAGGAAAATAACCCTGCAAAAATTTCATATGAAACAGATAGCTAGCTTCACACCATTCTGCCACTTTGTTATGTTAAGACTATGTGAAGTCATATATGGGGCCTAAGGTTAAATTGCACTAAATCCTGATTTTTAAAATTTTACAGAAAATAAGAAATTCTGATTTATTGGAGTGTAAGCCTCAGATAGTTATGATCTTTACCAATTCTAAGACACTGTTTCAGGAGAGCCCACCAATCAAATCACTGCAGAAACTTTGGATAAGATTGCAGCATTCAATAGCATCCAGATAAGTACAGAATGCAGAGACCACTGATATTGTCTATTATGTCTCTGAAAGGAAGTATGGAATGAACTGAATTCATTAAAGTCTTAAAATTATTTTATAATGATTTAACATGAATACAGCACTTTCCTTAAATAGGTATTGAGTACAACCTTACCTGAAAATTTACTCAAAATGAATAAAAAAAGAAAGATGACTTCTTTCACAGAACCAGAGCTAAAAACTCAAACAAGGATGTCACCATATCATGCTAAGTACATTTCCATGAAAGAAACTTATAGCACAAGCTGCTGAAGATTAAGTATCATAGCTCTACATTCTCTGATATGACCCAGGAGCCCTAGGGAAGGGAGGTTATAAAAAAAAAAGAAGACTGGTTGAAGGACATAAAGGAATGAATGCCTTTTCCAAGTTTTCCACTAATTCTTCTGAGAGATAATGTCCACTCGAATGCTCATCAATGCTTATTATCTTTCTTTATCTACCATCCTATAAAACTCCCATTTTATTATTGAAAATAATCTGTAAATTCCTGAGAGTTTTCATTTAGTTTAGTTTTGTAAGTCTTCCAGGTTTACAACTTTAAAATGGCCTACTGACCTTTAAATCTGTTTCCAATTGTAGATTATAAGCTGATATTTGTCTAATAGTTTTGCAGTTTGGGATATCTGATCATTATAATAGGCTTTAGAAATGTTTATTTGTAGTGAAACCTGGTTAATATTTTTTATGTAGATCTGTTGTGCCAAATGATAAAATGTCTTTTTAAAAATACCATATGGGTTTTGTGTGTGTGTGTGTGTGTGTGTGTGTGTGTGTGTAGTTGAACACAAATAATTAAGAGGTTAGCTTTTTGAATTAGAGAATTTGTATAGTTGCTCTTTCTTTTACTTAATATTGTACTGTGTTTTGATATCATTAAGTGGTCTTCAATATACAATTTTATTGAGGGTATATTATTTCATCTTATAGATCTACTAAAGTTTTGTTTAAACTGTTCTATTTTGCATATATGAAATGTTTTTGAATTCTTGCTTTTATAGGTAATCTTAGAATTTGCATCTTTATTCATACTAGAGTATGAACAACTGTTTTGCCTTGCAGTTTTCTTTATCTTTTTTATTTCATTTTGTGGTACTGGGGACTGAACTCAGAGGTATTCTATCTCTGAGCCACCAACACCCTCAACCCCATTTTATTTTTTATTTGGAAACAGGGTCTTACTAAGTTGCTGATATTGGCCTTAAACCTGAGATCCTCCTGTCTTGGCCTCCCTCGTAGAGTGGATAGAGGCATGCACCACCATGCCTGGCTACCTTGGAGCTTTCTTAAAGAGTAACTTGATTTTTCTTCAAGTGTCAGGATTATGGACAATAGAATAGAGTACTGGCAACACCCTGCTTCTCTTCATATCCACTCAGGATAACATGTGAGGGCTACACAATGAAGGAAACTCAATGCAGCTCCTGGAAAGCTTTTTGTGAAAAGAGTTAGACGGTGTATCAAGGATTCCCAAGAGGGCAAGCAATTAGAACATGAACCTCAGGGCCACTGCATTCTTTTTGCAATCCTTCTTCTTAAACTCATTTTAAAAAATCAGTCCATTAGATAGTGAAGAGAACACTTGATAAGCTGCCAACCATTTAATGCACATGAATAAATGCATGTACATATGTTGAATCTATAATGTTTTTAAAAAATGCTAGCTCTTTGATAGTTCAGGAAGAATAAACTCATTGTTACTTGACCTTCATTTGTTTTTGTCATTGGGAAAAAGTGTCCGGGAGATCTTTTATGCATGAATTGTGTGAGCTGATGAGTGTGTGACTGTGTATGTATCTATTATTGGCATGAAACTTCTAATAGTTAGTTGCCAGGCAGGCTGATTTGGTACTGAGGAAGACAAAACCCTGTAAACTTAGAATCACGATAACTTTAACAAAAAATATCTGCACTGTTTTCTCATAGGCCAATGTATCCATATTTTCTTGTGCTTAAACCCCATTATATTGCTGATTCATTAAATGGTGGAGTTCAAGGCAGAATTAAGGCAAAAGAAGCCAGGTGCATTAAGGAAGATTACACATTAAGTGAATGATTGAACTAAGAATGAAGAGTGAAGTCTGTTTTGTTTTTTCTTTTTCTGTGGTGATGGGGATTGAACCCAGAGATGTTCTACCTCCAAGCTACACCATCAGACCTATTTTATTTTTTATTTTGAAACAGGATTTCACTAATTTGTTGAGAGCCTCTCCAAGTTGCTGAGACTGTCTACAAACCTGTTATCCTCTTGTCCCAGCCTCCCAAATAGTAGGATTATAGGTGTATAGCACCATGCCTGGTTATGTCCTTGGTTCTTTATACTCTCCTTTGCTCAATAAACCACCCTACAGAATTAATTTACACTGACGGCAGGATAAAACAAACCAGTAAGCACATTTTAGATTTAGAGCAGTGATTCTCAAACTTTAAGGAGCATAAATATCACATGATGGGATCTGAGATTCTGAAGTACCAATAAGTTCCCAGCTTATGCCAATACCTGTGATTCAGACCAAACTTTGAGTACCAAAGGTTAGGCCAAAATTTCCATTTTGTTTGCCCAGAATAGAAAGTTTGCTCATAATAAAACCCTCTCTGTTAGTACGCAAATGTGTATGTTAACAAAGAAAATGGAAATAATATCCTAGGAGATGCAAGCTAAAAGAGAAAATTCTTAACCTACTATATTGTTAAAATTTCTAACAGTAAGAGATGCTTTGGGGAAGAGAGCCTTCTTGATACATGTCCAGTCACAATCTTCATACTGAATGCAGGGAGAATTGAAGTCCTGAGATGCTCTATTATGTCACCTGCATTCTCAAGTCTGCTAGTGCTTCACCTGCTATGCCTGACAGCATGCTGGATGCATTTGCTCATTCTCTGTCCTTTTTGTTCCTGAGTACCTCCTTCCCATAAACAATTCTAAGCAGATGGAAGAGGCAGTTAACCAAATGAGATGGAGCAGCATCATCTTAGAACTTTACCTATAATGGTTAGATACAGAATGTTCCCTGATGAGTTCATGCATTAAGATTCAGAATTGATGCAATTAAGAAGGTTATAATGTATTTACTGGGTGATAATCTAATGTATTAAGAGGGTTGTAATATATATATTGAGTGGTAACCTAGGCAGTTGGGGAGTGGCTCAAGAAGGTAGGTCCCTGGGGGCGTGGCCTTAGGGACTGTGCTCTTGTTTTTTAATTCCTTTGCTTGTTGGCTTTCTCGCTTCCATTCTCCATGGAAGCCCTTGCTCTCTCCCTCTCTCTGCTTCCCACCATTATGCCCTGATCTGGCTTCACATGGACTGAACCACAAATCCTGATAACTGAGCAAATCAACTTTCCTGCCTTTAAGTTGTGTAGTCACTTGTTTTGGATTATAGAAGTGAAAACGTGGGTGGAGTCATTTCCTGACTTAGAAATGGTGGCCCAGATGAGATATGGGACTTCCATTTGGCAACCAGATTATATTTTCTCTGCTCTACTTCTTACAGCTTTAAATCATCCTGAGTCCTTAGACCAGACACAGTATTCTCATAACCTGCATAAAATTTCAATCCTCTTAAAGCTTTTTCTAACTTCTAACAATAATCATTGACTGCAGACCTTTCATATTTTTCTAGTATGAACTATTAAAGTTAAATATCTCTCCATTCAGTACTTTAGTTCCATCTCATAAATTTAATGTTGTTTCTGATTTTGTCCAGTTCAAAACATTTTCTGATTTCTCTTCTAATTTCCTCCCTAACCTACACATTATTTAGAAGTTTGAAATATTCATAGTATCTCTCTTACAGATTCCTAATTTGCTTCTATTGTGATCACAGCAGATACTGTATATGATTTGTCATTTCAAATACATTGAGATTTCTTTCATGGTTGAACTTGTAGTTTTGTGAAGGTTTCTTTTCTCGTGAAGAGAATTTACATTGTATTTTCAGTGGCTAATGAATCCTCTACAAATGTCAATTAGGAAGGTTATTGTATAATAGGTTTTAAGTCTGCTGTATCCTTACTGATTTTTATCTGCCTTTCCTGTCATTTAGGGAAATAGGAATACTAAAATGTTCTGTTTTAAGAAATTCTCTTTTATTCCTATTAATTTTAATTTAATGTGGGCTGAAATGTTGTTAATGGATTATATGACAACAAATATTCATGTATGTATATATATATATATATATATATATATATAGAGAGAGAGAGAGAGAGAGAGAGAGACAACAAATATTCATATATATATATATATATATATATATAGAGAGAGAGAGAGAGAGAGAGAGAGAGAGAGAGCAGATAGAATCATTAGTTTCTTCATCTATAAAATACAAGAAAGATTAACATTCATATTATATGATTATTATGAGTATTATAAATAGGACAACATATAAAGCAATTCAAGCATTGTATGTCAAGCCGGCAATAAAAGTAATAATGATAAATACTGCTATGTTTATTATATATACCAGCTATTTCTCATGGTGCCCTTTCCTTCTAACATGCTACAAAGTTAAAGTCATTTGTAATTTTGGTTTAATAAGGAATATATATGGAAGCAAATCCAACAATATAATTATTATAACCAGATGCTTTTTGAGAAACTGAAACCAGGCCAGAAAATAATGTAAAAATCTAGTATTTTTTGGTATAAGGAAAATATGAATTAGTGCAAGGTAAACTTTGTGTCTGGAAACAAAGAATGAAAGCAAATCAAGAAAAGATCCATGAATGCAACAACAGGAGGATATCTATTCATTTGTTCCAGCTAAGCCCAAATAAATAAAAACATACATAAACGCCTAACAATTTTACAATAGTTCTAGGACAGGAACTAAGCATCTAAAAAATTTAGAATCCCAAATCCAAGCAATGAGCAAAATTTATGAAGTTTTCTCTATGGAAGAGCCTTTCAAAGCTTTCTATACAAGGATCTCTCTGGATTTCTCTTATTCTTTTTTTTTTTTTTTTTTTTTTTTTTGCGGTACTGGGGATTGAACTCAGGCATTCTACCTCCGAGCTATACCCCCAGCCCTATTTTTTATTCTTTATTTTGAAACCGAGTCTCACTAAGTTGCGGAGTGCCTCACTAGGTAGCTGAGGCTGGCCGCGAACCCGGATCCTCCGGTCTCAGCCTCCCGAATGCTGGGATTACAAGCGTGTGCCACCACGCCCGGCTCTCTTATTCTTAAATGCTTCATAATGCAGATGTTTCTACTAGAGGCCTTAAAATCACTGAGAATAGCTTTATAGAGCACGGTTATCATAAAACAGCCCTCAAAGTCTAAGAGTAATGCTTTGCATATTTTCTGATCTCTTGAGTACCCCATACCACTTTAAATGCTTGAATATTCTATGCAAAAAGATTCAAACTTTTACAATAGTAACTTCCCTACTATTTATTACATTTCTAATGCCCTAGGAGATATTCTTACCACATTTTTTTTTCTTTTTAACTAAACTAAGACTAAAAAGAAACATTAACAATAATTTTATGACATATTACATAAAGGTATATGAAAGATTGAAGATTATCCTCTGCTTTCTATTTGTAATTATTAAATGAGTTTTAATCAAGAGAAACTAATCAGGCTATTTTTCAAGCCATTGAGCTTATAACTACCATTTGATTATTATTGGCATATGCTTGATAATAAAAAATGCAATGAGATTTGGCCATTTAGAATTTTACGATTATCTCATCTGAGTAGTAGTATATTCGAAGTTACATCACCAACTGATAATGTATGATTACTTGATTATATTCTCTGCCTCCTGGAATTATCAATCATGTGTGTTGTTGGTAAAGTGTATGCACTTTTGAAGATAGGACTAATTTTCAGCAGCCAAGAGTGCTTGGCTCTCCATGTGGGAACTGCCAAGAAGATATGAAATAATTCCTGAATATCTCTAGGAGAAACACAAAAATGATCTGACCACAGGGTATACAAGAATTTCAGAAAAAAATAGTTTGTGTTTTATAAAATATCTTTATATGTGTGATAGAAATATATACTTTTATCCAGAGGAGAAAAAGAGATACCCTTTAAAAAAAAAAAAAAAAACAAAGTTATCATCACAAAATTTATTTCTAGTCATTCATTTAATAAGAATAGACAGACTTGCTCTTACCTTAGATAAATCATAAATTGCCCTCATATTTGATGCTCTTACAGCACAGAGCTAAATGCATAATAAATTGAAAATCACAGAGATTGGATTTACAATACCTCCCCATCCATGGTCTTTGTTACCAGCTGTCAACTGACATATGAAAATATTACATGGAAAATTTCGGAGATAAACAAGTCATAAGTTTTTATCACATACTTTTCTGAGTACCATGATGAAATCTTGCACAGTTCTGCACAAGCACTCCAGGATACAAATCATCCCTTTTACGAGTCTGTCATACTAACTACTTTTCCTGCCGATAAGTCACTTGGTAGCAGATCTACTGTTGTAGTATTGCAGTGGTTGTGTTTGAATAGTACATATGATTGACAATTTCAAGAGGCAAAGAGAGTGTAATCATCTACTTAATGGTGGCCCCAAACTGTAAGAGTAGTGAAACTGCCAATTATTATATGCCAAAGAGAAGCCACAGATTTCTTTAAGTGAAGAGGCAAAATTATAATAAAATATTCTCAGAAACAAACCCCATTCACACATCTTTTATTATAGTATAGTGTTACATTTGTTCTATTTCATTATTATTGTGGTTTATCTGTTATTACTTCTAATTTCTAATTAAAATTTTATCATAGGTATGTGTGCATAGGAGAAAACATTTTTTGAGATTCACTGGAGGTCTTGACATATATCTCCCAAGCATAAGGGGGAATTTGTATATTTCTACAATCTAAAACAAATAAAAGACAGTTACTATCAGTGGAGGAGAAGTAAAATAAAATACATAATATTATCTGAAGTTACATTAGTATAGCTGTGGACAGGTAAGGGTTCAATCATGGAAAGAAGAAAAACATATCCATGTAACTGACAAAATAGTTAATCTTTGTGATTTTGGAGGAAGAAATATCAATGAATCAGCTATACATTTGGGGGAGCTTTTGAAGACCATCTAATCTAGCAGTATCCAAACATAGATATGGAATTATTTGTACACCGTTGTTTTTGTTTTATTTTTGTGTGCACGTGTACATAGTTTAACATTTCATTTTCATAAAGTGGATTTCAGAGAGATGAGTAAAGAACAAGTAAGGAGACATTGCCACCCTTAGGGAGTGAGCAGATGTGCTTCTTGAGGTCAGCTGGCCCATATTATACAAGCAAAGCTTATTGAAAAAATAGAGTCACTGTGTTCATACACAACATATTGTATATGTAATTATTCAAACAGAATAACCCAGCATTTATAATAGGGGAGTATCAAATTCAAGAGGAGTCCTGTGTGAAATTTTTGGATCAGATTGTACAAATATGTACTCAGGATGTTACATCTTATTTACCACCTGAGAAAGGGCAAGTGTTTATAGTAAAACAGTGAGACGAAAAGACTGAGCCCTAAAACTATGAACCTTATTATTTAGTACTAGGGTTAGTCTTAATGGGTTTCCCCTGGAGAAATGGGGCTGAAACTGGGGCTAGTCATAGACCTGAGTTTAGTGTTAGGTTTATTCATTTATTATTTAAAAACCACCGAAAACTAGAAACAAATGGGAAATTTCTAAGCCTGTTGAAGGCATACACAATAAAACAAGAAATAACCTATTTTTAAAAAAATATAAAGCAATCTACTCTCATTTTTTCCCCAATAAAGCATTGGATGCCCTTTTCAGAATGATAAGAAGGAGGAGAAGGAAGGAGAAGGAGGACGAGCAGGAGAAGAGGAGAAAGAGGAAGAGGAGCAGAAAAGGAGGAGGAGGAGAAGGAAGAGGAGGAGGAAGAAGAAGAGAAGAAGGAAGAGGAGGAGAAGAAGGAGGACGAGGAAGAAGAAGGGGAGGAGGAGGAGGAGGGGAGGAGGAAGAGGAGGAGGGGAGGAGGAACGGACTTCTGAGATTTCTCTCAAATTCTAAGGTTTTTATAAAAAAGAGAGATGAGCTAATGTTTAACAAGAGTAATAGAATAATAATAAAAATACTTATATTTTTGTACATTCGCAGCTGAAATGGATTTTACAATATAACATTACTTACATGGCATCATGAACTACTCTGGTGTGCATAACAAAACATAATACATGATTTGTACTAAATAAAATTTCAAAGAATTAAGAAATTGCAAAGGTTCTAAATACATAGGGAGGATAGACCACAAATACTACATTTCAGTCTTGATATCTTTAAGGTATTTTCTCCAAGTAGATGTGTAGATCCAATGTATTCATTCACCATCAAAATTTCAGCGGTCTCTCTTTTTTTTTTTTTTTTTTTGGTAGAAATCATCATGCTGAATCTACAATATATATACAAACAGAAGGTATTGAATCGCCAAAAAAGATTTTGCAAAAGAAAAAAGAAAAGTTGGATCTCAAGTCTTGCTAAAAAGCTACACTATTCAACACAGCGACTGATATTGGCACTAAAATAAACATACAGATCTATGGAATAGGATAGAGGCTAATTGTTTCTGGATATTGGTGTCTTTTTTTTAAATGGGAACAGGCTTTTATTATTGTTATATTTCATAAATGATACAAGAAGCATAAGAATATCTCTAAATAGTCCACATTTATTTTTATATCTACCCTGCCATTTTGTCATATGATGTACAAAAGTATAGAAAAAAAATTCTATACTAAAGCTCCTTTCTTGTTCCAGCACATTTCCAAGAGAACGAGTCTCTGTTAACTTTATTATAGTAAATTCAACACATCAAATATTCCTACAAAGATGTGTTCCCTAATCTTCTCCGTTTAGCAGATCTAATAATGAGATTATATGGAAATTGAAAATAAACAAATTGTCCTCAGGTGCCTGTGAGAGTGCGTTCTAAAGAACACATCAGGGAGGATTTGGTTTCATGACAGCAGTTCTTGAAATTTGGGGATAATCTGTTGAAAACTATATCACCCAATTTTAAGCACAATTTCAGGGATTTTGGGATTCTCTGAAACCCATTCATGGATCCAATTTCAGTTAAGCATGCTCGTGGTAGCTCTATTCTACGCTCTACTTTGTGCCTTCCTATCCAATAGCAACAGCGATTATGTTTCACCTCTCTCACTAGTATTAGAATTTTAATGTTTTAAAAACATAGCTAAAATGCATGTCAAATTAGTACTTATCCCCAAAGCCAATAAGCTAAAATTCATATGCATTAGCAAACCACTCATTACGCATGGTATCCAACAATTCAACAGACTAGCCATGAGCATCCTGAGTTGGGAGGGCAAGGGAAGGGGACATTGGACTCATTTTGGTGTTTGTAAGGCATTACATAAAGGCAAGAAGGCCAGCATGGTATAAATTCTTGTTTCATTAGAGAATGTATTTATTTCAATAATGTCTCATTGATGCCAGATTATTTGAATTCCCTGGGGATTCTCTTGATATATGGATTTTAGCAGTGCTATCAAGATGAAGTTTAAATTCATTCATTTTATTGAGCATCTGCCATGCTGAAGATGTTGTGTTTAGGGTGCGAATATGAAGATGAATGGAACACAAAATTAGAGTTCTGGCTCTTCAAAGAGCTTGTAATAACAGGAGCAAAGTACACCCCAAGTAGAAGGGGAATTGATAAAATATTATTAGAAGTTAACCATGGAACACTGGGTAAAGACTTTGTTGAGAAAATTATCCAAGAAGTGACCTTTAAGGAAAGACCAGCTGATCTTTTCAGGAAAAAAATTAGGGGAAGGGCATTCCAGACTAAACTAAGAGGTTCTGAGCTGGGTGTGATAGCACAGCCCTGTCATCTCCACATTTGGGAGGCTGAGACAGGAGGATCACAGGTTTAAAGCCAGCCTCAGCAACTTAGCAAGACTCCCCGCAACCGCCAAAACCTTGTTTCCAAATAAAAAAGGCTGGAGTTGTAGCTTGGAGACAGAATGTTCCTGGATTAAACTCCTAGTACCAGAATTAATTAATTAATTAATTAATTAATTAAAAATTAAAGAGAGAGATCTGAGAATAATTGATAGCAACCAAGTCCCCACCCATCCATTTTATTGGAAACTATGGCACATAGAAGTAACTATAATGACATTTTAAAGCTTATTACCATGAATTAATTAACTAATTTGCATTAGACAGTTTTCGATGTAACAGAGAAAGCTTGTTGTTCCTGAAGTACATGACAATTAAACATAGAACTTCTGCTATGGAGGAGAAGAGATGCGTTACAAGAAGCCTTGAAGGTGTAAATTGTTTTATTGTTCCGATGGGAGGCATTATAGGAAGTAAAGATCAAATCTTTAATGAAAGGCAGACAGGAGTACAAACCTTTTTTCTTTTTCTTTTTTTTTTCTGTAGTACATATTCCCTCTGTAGGGAGACAGCAAAATCAAGTTGGGTCTATGCAGATAGTTTAAAATAATTAGGTAACTGAGGATAGAGGCATGTGACATTCTCACAGTAGACTGGTCTATTGATAAGAATCATCATTCAAGATGCCAGACTCAATGTAAACTAAAGACATGCTTGTCAATAGGCAAAAGGCAGCAAACGATAGATTGCAATGAATAGAGCCTTGCTGTTTCTAAGTCATGAATCAAGGGCTTTGTGTCCTAAAGACAGCAATGACCTTCACCTTTTAAGTGCTTGGCACCATAAAATAAGTCTGAATAGCATGACTGATGTGGATTATATAGAAAAGTTATAAAATTAAAGTGTATTCCCTGACAAATCACAAATGAAGAATCACTTGTTAGTAGATTATTGGATCTAAGAAAATCAATGCTTCTGCATCTGAGTTAAGCATTTGAAACATTTGTAGACACCCAGAGTTAGGCTTCAGACAATTACTGCCTTTTATTAAAGACTGAGGGGAAATTAAATTGAGGTCAGCTCACTGGAAGCCTTTGTTTTCTCCATCAGTGAACTATTTGAAAGCACTTTAAAGTATTTGTTCTAAATAAAAGTGAAAGCGTTGACAATGTGGAAATGTCTAAAATTAAAATGAGTCACTGTCGAGCAGCCTTCTCATTCTGATTATAGCACATGTCGTTGTTTTAATGAGAAGTGATGAGACAAAACAGAGAAAAGGGACAAGTAGGCAGAATTTTAGGAACAATTATATAGTAGTGAGGTCTGTTAGGATGTGATCAGTGTCCACAGGGAGACCCTTCGCCTGAGTTATTTAAACGCCAACTGGACAGGGCATGCCAGAGAACATGCCATGAGATTATATTGTATTGTACCTAGATGGACTGGAAGACCCAATAGCTCGTCTTGTTTTTAGGTTTTTAATGAATATGAATTTTTTTTAATTGTAATTTTTTTATTGGAAAACAAATATACAACTTGGAATGGATTTGAGGCAAATTGTGCCATAAGCAGATTTTCTTTAAGTGGCTAAACAAAGTTTAAAAAGCAAGTAACAATAAAAGAAAATGTTTCTGGCACAAGACCAGCAGTACAAAAAAATAGTGTACGAGTACCTGGATAATACACCCGTTTTGCAATAGTGCAACTTTTAAGTACATATCGTTGACTGTCCATAGTCCACGCAGAGTTACAACTCCACACCTCAACAACAACATGCTGACAATTCCTAAAGGAAACTACTTAAAAAAATGCATAACCCAGATGTTCCCTCATTTGACCAACTCCATCTAAGTTTGGATGTGCAGAAGGGCTTAGATATATCCAGAGTAAGCCACATGCAACATGTCACTTGATCAATTTTCTAAAATAAGGTTTCAGGACAATGACAGTAAGATAAGGGAAGAAAACATGGAGGAATGAAGTCCTAATTACTATACATGCATATTTTTTGACAGTAAGGGGGAAACCTTTTACAGATAAGTTACAAACAAAGAAAAGGCAAATAATTTTGTACAAGAAATTTAACACATTCTGTACAATGTCTTCACTTTGCTGTCATCATTTGTACAAACTCTTCATAGTTTACTTGACCATCACCATCAATATCTGCTTCCCTGATCATTTCATCAACCTCTTCATCTGTTAACTTCTCTCCAAGGTTTGTCATCACATGGCAAAGCTCTGCTGCACTAATATAGCCATTGCCATCCTTATCAAACACACGGAATGCTTCTCTAATTTCTTCTTCACTGTCTGTGTCTTTCATTTTTCTTGCCATCATTGTCAGAAATTCAGGGAAGTCAATTGTGCCATTACCATCAGCATCTACTTCATTAATCATGTCCTGTAATTCTGCTTCTGTGGGATTTTGCCCAAGAGATCTCATTACAGTTCCCAATTCCTTTGTTGTTATAGTTCCATCACCATCCTTGTCAAATACTGCAAAAGCTTCTTTGAATTCTGCAATCTGCTCTTCAGTCAGCTGGTCAGCCATGCTGCAAGTTCAACCGGTTTCCGAGATGAGACAACACAACCACTCAGCTCGCTCGCTCCACTCGGACTAATCTGAATATGAATTTTATCACCAACATTTTCTTAGATTATCTATAATTCCCAAGTATGAATCATATTAAGGCAATACAAACCTTCTTGGTTAGAGTATGACTGGACTTGAATTAATTTACTGGCCTATTGTGGAACAGACATTATGCTAGGTATTTTTCTAATAGATAAAAGATGAATATGATTTTAATAGAAGTATGCCAATCTTTCAGATGAAGATACTTATGTCAAACACTTTAATGTAATAGGCCTAGCCTAGTAACAAAAGAAGGAATAAAACAATGAATGAAGGAATGAATTACAGCTTGTATTGGCACAGTGTTAATGTTATGCTTTGTATGTTACAAGATTTATTTTAAAAAATAATTATTTTTATTGCAGAATTTCATATAATCAGAAATATCTCTCTCTGCATCATTAGTATCTTCAAATCTTGTGAGACATATATAGATAAAAAATCATCTTATGGATGACTTCCAAATATTATAGGCTGGTCAATGTGCTATGCTTCATAAATTCTCCAATCATGTTGAACCATCAAATTGTCTTAATATGGGATGATTGACTGAGGCTAACGTTCTCATCATAGGATGACTTGATGAAGATAGAAAGATAAGAAAGGATTAGGGTAAAATATAGGAGGATCAATTAAAAGTCAGGGATATGTTATATTCTTTTTGAATAAATATTCTAGACTAATAAAACATCATTCCTTGCCTATATACAGACGCAATGGTTGCCTACAAAAGAAGAAAAGGGATATGGTTAAGAGTTCTTTGTGTTTTCTTGCATCCAGACCTCAAGGTTTAATCTCCACAACTCATTCATAATATAGGGAAAATATTGTATAAGTAGAAAACCATGGGTAACTTTAAAATTTTTAATTTAAGTTATGAAAGTAGTTTTGATAATGTAGTTAAAATTAAAAAAAAGGATCAGAAAATAGCTCCTTCTACCATGTGTGAGTAAATCATGAAAATATCAAATATAGCCACACACAAATAGGAAAAATAATATTGAGTCTGGAAGCACAGTGACAGGAGAGCCCACAGGTAGCCTGATCCTGTTGCCGAGTTCAGGACAGGGAGATCAGCTGTCTGGAACATTGGACTAGACTATTCTGGGAAAAAATAGTGGAAAGGAAGAAGTTACATACAGAGTTCAAAAAAATATATATATATGTATGGGGTTTTCTTGATTCTTGGCTGAATGAGGAACTGCACATGAAGAATTCTGGAATGTTTTTATTTTGTTCTTTAAAGATACAGCTGTCTTCTGAGTTACATAGTTTCTCATATTAAGTCTGTTGAATTCTTCTCTTTACTCCTAAAATGTGATGTGTGTCTATGTATGTGTGGCTGTGTGTGGCTGTGTGTGTGTGTGTGTGTGTGTGTGTGTTTTAATCTGCCTCCAAGACTTTTGTTTTAAAAATGAATCCTTTTGACACAGCCCAAGAGCCATTCTTAACCCATTTTGCAGATGAAGAAGTAGATTCCTAGAGAGTGGCTGTCATCTGCCCAAGGCCACTAGCTAAGGAACAGCAGGGCCAGCCTCCACTCACACATCCTGAACAGCCTCCATGACAGACTTTGCTGCTTGGGTGACAGTCGTGAACCATCTTCAGCCATGAGGATAATCCCAAGAGTACACATCTCTCAGCTAAGGGCCATTTTCCTCACCAGGAGGCATATAGTTACATCTGGACAGAACCAGAACCAGACAGAACCGGAAAACCAGACAGAATGTGGCAGAACCAGATAGAAATGAACTGAACCAGACATAACTGGAAGGAACCAGACTGAACTGGTTTGAACCAGTCCAGAACCCTCAGGTACTGCTGATGGGGAGGTAAAATGACATAGCCTCTATGAAAAACAGTATGACAGTTCCTCAAAAAATTAAACATAAAATTATATAAACCAATGCTTCAGTTTCTGAGTATATGTCCCCCAAATATGAAAGTGGGTACTAAAATGTATTTAAACCAATGTTTATAGCAATATTATACACAATAGCCCAAAATGAAAATAACCCAAATATATGCTTACTGATGCATTTCAGTGCAGTATATACATACAATGGGATATTATTCTTTTATAAAGAATGAAATTCTGACACATGCTGAACTAGGACAGATCTTGCAGACATTATGCTAAGTGCAATAAGCCAGACATAAAAGGTAAATATCATGTAATATACAGGAGAAAGCTCATCAAGGGCTGTGTACATGTTATGATGTGAGACTATCATGCACCCAAAGGTATTTTTAAAAAGTGAGATTAACAAACATGACACTTCTTAATTTTTTTATTGGTGCATTGTAATCATACATCTTTGTTAGGTACAAGCTGGTAAAGGCATACATGCACACATTTCTCATTTAACCCACCCCCAATTCCCACACCACTCTCTCCCCCTGCCTCCTTCTCAAGTTCAGTTTAGTGATTGGCTTTGATATGTTTGTGAAAGTATATCATGTGTATTAGGGTGATAAACAGGACACTTAATGTTGTAAATATTAGAATCAATGAGGACAAAGCAACTGGCTTGGTGCTTGGCACATGCAGGCTTTCAGTACCTGCCTCTTTTATTGTTTTTTCTTGCCTACTTCCCTTCTTCCCAATCTTATTACTAATATTGTTATTATTATTTTGTAACTAATTAATTAAAAACAATCATATATATTGAAAGTGGAGTGCTAGTTGCGGGGAGCTAGGAGGGATGGAATGGATAGTAATTTAATGCATAGAGAATTTCAAGTTGGAAAGATGAAAAAGTTATGAAGATAGATTGTGAAGATACTTATACAACAATGCAGATATACTTAATGCCACTCAAGTCTGTGTTTAAAAATCATTAAAATGGCAAATTTTATGTTATGTGCATTAAAAAAGGTCCTTTATTCAGGTATCATTATAAACATTTTTATTACTGACAAATTATCAGTGAAATGTCAAATGAAAACTATTAGCCATTATAAAAGAAATGAGACCCATCATATTCAACAGTATTAATGCTAACTGTAATTTTCTTTCCTGTAAGTACCAATAGTTCTCTATCCCTGAAGAAACTGTAAGATTTTATTTTATTTATACTTACTTTAAAGGGATTTTGATTAGATATATAGCAAGAATATGGCATACTAGCATAAAAGCAAATAATGTTTCCTTAAATTTGACATTTAAAATCACAAGAGAGGAAAAATGCATTAAGTAGCTGATTGGAAAGAAGCTTAGAGTTCTGAGAACTTAAGAAAATTCTTAAATATAATTTGAACATAGCTCTATAATTATGCCAGTCATCATATACCTTAGTTAGGCTGCATATTAAACCTAATGTATGAATTGTGGGAGTAAATTATTGTCTAAAGCCTGCTAAAAACCTTAAACTGCAAACAACATTACTTTAATTAATTGTATATTATGCTTTGGTGTATTATATTTTTCTTGATGAAACTTCTAACTTTTTTAAAGAACTTAATTTAAGAAAGCAGGCTTTCTGCTTCCTTTTCCAAATATATTCTAGGTCCCATATAAAAATTCCCCACTTCTATCTCTTCTGTCACCATTTTTCCAGTAATGATGCTATCTCCCAATATCTTGTTCAACTATCAATCCATCAATGGATTCCACTGGTGAGACTAGAACCCTCACAATCTGATCACCTTCCAAGAGCCTCACCTCAGAACATTACTGCTTGAGGGATCAAGCCTTCAACACATGAGCTTTTGACAGATGCTACAGATCCAAACCATAGTTCAGATTAAATGTATTCATGTGCAATGTATATTTTTAACATTGAGACATTCAATTACAGTAGTACTAATTCTGAAGGGTGCTGAACCAGATGACTGTTTAGCTATAAGACACCCTGCCAGCTCTTGCAAATAAAATAAGTTATTTTCTTTCATTTTAAGAGAGTACAGAAAAAATAAATAGGTGAAATATGGAGATTTTTCAGTCACAAAGCCAAGACTGAGACTCAATTTTACTTGGCTTTGCAAAGTGCCTTTACCAGATCATAATCATTAGCCCTTTTAAAACTGTAACAATGCTGGGCATGGTGGTGCATGCTTGTAATCCCAGCATTTGGGAGACTGAGACCGGAGGATCTGCGTTCGTGGACAGTCTAAGCTACTTAGTGAGGTACTCCGCAACTTAGTGAGACCTTGTTTCAAAATAAAGAATAAAAAATAGGGCAGGGAGTATAAATTGGAGGTAGAATGTCCCTGAGTTCAATCCCCAGTACTGGGGGGAAAAAGTATAACAATGCAACAGTGATTATTTGCCTGTAGATAAAATTTTATTAATAAAAATTAATAAATTTTCAGTACATTTTCTTCAAAGCATCTATTCTCCATTATATTTCTTACCCAGATCTTGATTTATTTTCTTCCTGGACTCAATTCTACTGCAATTATTGCTTCTATAGTAATCAATGGATGCACAATATAAATCTGCAAAAAGTTAAAGGGCGACTACAGACTCAGAATCAAGTAGCTAATAAATATCACGCCCACAGAGCCTCTTCCATATTATTTTAAGAAAGCTAGAGGGACTGTTTTTTGTTTTTATTTTTTTCTGCTTTGGCAATATCATTGCTATAGGCAAAAGAATGGTCTAAATCAACATTCACACTGTGATAATCCAAAAAGACTGACCACACAATTTAGAGGAAGGAAGATTTACTTGGTCACAGTTTTTTTGGAGATTCTGCATTCAGTTTACATAAGGCCAGTATCTGAAGCTCAGGGCATGCGGTGGGAAGTGGAGTGGACGAGCACAATACTCTGCTCTCACCTCATAGAGGCTGGAAGCAGAGTGAGCAGGAGGAGGAGGAAGGATTTGTAATCTCCAAGGCCACACCCCCAAGTACTCGCTCTTAGCAACCAAGCCCAAGCCCACTTCCAACATTGTTAAATTGCTTCCATAAGGGATAGGGGGAGTCTAAATCCAAACAATTACAAGCACTTTTTGCTTTTGCAGTAGCATAGGTTTCATGATTTGCCTCAGTGGGGAGGAGAGATGTAATGAAGGTTAAAACAGACAAACAAACAGGGAATCATGACAATGGTGGTATGCACTTTGCAAATAACACAGGCATATTAGACTTCTTGTATACTTTATTTACATGCACAAATTACATAGTAGCTAACTGTGTAAGAGTCTAAGGTTTACAAAACATTAATAAAATAATCTATATGAAAACAAGAAAGTGGTATGTGTGACTAATGATAACAGAAGCTGAAAGAGCAATGTCCACAAAGGCTATCAGCATGCAAGTAATAATTAACCCTATGTAAAGGGAAAGAATCATGAAAGCTTTGATTCAAAATCACCCAGGATGGGATGTTTCAATTCAACCTTAAAGAAGGATTAACCAGAGAGAAAATTAGAGATGGAAGAATATGATGCAAAAGGAGAAACACAAGCAAATAAATACATGAATAAATAAATAGGTAAAGAATTACAGATGCAGACAAATGATGTATAACTTTAAATTTTATATGCATTCATCACCTGAGTGACCTTGACTTGTGTTTTCAATCAAGGTAAATGAAAAAGAATGTAATGAAGGCACTAGTCCTGGGAATTGGAGCATCCAATAATTGAAAGCTTCATGATGCCTATCTTAACAGCTCCTAGATATATGACAACTTGGAGCACTCTACAATTGAAAATACCTACAAGGTTGTCATATCCCTGAGGGGTGTGTGTGTGTGTGTGTGTGTGTGTGTGTGTGTGTGTGTGACTCATCCTTGAGTACCTTTGTCTCTGTTTGTGATTCCCTATTTTAATTAAAAATCTATTCTTCTCCCTGTGTCTTTTCATACATTTTATCATTCATTGTCTATTATTAAAAATACTTTCTTGACAATTATTGAACATACCTGCCCTACAGTATCTTACTCAGTGGTAAAACTCCTTCTTGGGTTACAATTAACCATGTACCTAATCTATTATCTGTGCATATCCAAAATTTTGTGGGGGTAAAATCATACCATTGCAAATAGGTAAATTTTATGCAAAAAATCAATCCAACAAGCTTCTTGTCTCAAAGATCAATGTAACCTGCAATGGTAAAAGTTACTGCTAGTAAGTTCACTTCCACTGTACTTGAGCATGATTATTTCACACTTCTTTCCTATCAAGCAGCGCATTCCCCTTCATTCTCAGCTAGTGACTTCTCTCCATACTTCTGAGAGGAAGCACAATAAACCGATAAGAACTATCTTATCTAAAAATACCAAGGAGTGCAGCCCAAGTGCAATCGTACCCATGCTCTTGTCCCTTCCATTATGATGAAAGAAATGCTTCTGCTTAAACTCAAGTCCTGGTTTCTCCACTCTTTGGATTTCTTTTTATGTCAGATTTTTAAGGGTGTCCTCCTACCATTCCTTTTTCCCTCTTCTATCATTTGTTTCTGTCCTGCTCTTCTTCACAATAAGATACTTCCAATGAGTTCTCTATTATCTCTCTCTATTCTTCACTCTCTTCAGTGGAGTTCAATGGGGCTTTTTCTCCCACACAGTTTAATTGAAATGGCTCTTATAAAAATCAACAGTATCCTTTATCACACACACACACACACACACACATACACACACACACAATTTTCTTTTGAGCCTCATTATACTAACCTTTCAGCAATATTCAGCCTAGTTGTCTCCTTATTTTAACTGACATATGTTCTTCTCTAAGCTTCTGTTACATTACACTTCCACAAATTTATATTTTTAATCACTGATTTTCCCACCACATGACATGCTGATTACTACCCCAGTAAAGACTTCTAGATGAATTAGTACCCAAGCTGTGTGCTTCATCCTCTTTTTTATCTAAATTGTCTCCTTTGCTCTGTTAATCCAGTATCACAGCTAGAAAACACTGTCTAGAAACTGAATTCTGTCAACATGAATATATGGCTTTTAAATGTGAGTCAGAGCAATTCAATTCTTTTACTCAAAACTTCTGAATGGCCTCCATGTCACCCATAGAAAAATGATGTCCTCATACTCCTTGTCATCTGGCCCCAATGACGTACTCCTTCTGTGTGTGTGTCCATCCACATCCTCACTGTTGTAATTGAAAGCAACTGACCACACAGTTTAGAGGAAGGGAGATTGAATTGCTCACAGTTTTTGGAGATTTGGGGTTCAGTTCTTGTGAGACCTGTGTCTGTGGATCCCAGGACATGGCAGTAAGAAGCAGAAGGAGGGGACAAGATTCTGTCTTCACATCACACAGGCTGGGGGCCAGAGAGGCAGCAAGGGGATTTAAAGACAAAAGCACAGACCCGACAGCCACAGCCCCAGGGACCTGCCTTATCTAGCACACCTCGCCTGCCTAGGTTACCATCCAGTAAAAAAAAAAAAAAAAAAAACAAAAAAAAACCCAATTAATTTTCACACTGATAACTTAAATATATCAACCCTCATGACTTAAATACGTCAACTCTGAATATTAATACATGAGCTCAGGAGACATTCTATACTTAACCATAACAGTATATATCTATCCATATCTATATTTATACCACCTTTACCCATTCATTTCTTGATGGACACTTTAAGTTAATTCCTTACCTTGGCTATTGAGAATAATGCTATAATACAGATAGGAGTGCAGCTATCTCTTAACATAGTGATATCATTTCCTTTGGATATATACTAGGAAGTAGAATTGCTAGAGTATGTGGCAGATTTCTTTTTAATTGTTGAAGCCACCTCCATTTTCCATGATGGCTATACCAACTTACTTCTCTACCAGCAGTGTCAAAGTGTTCTCTTTTGTCTACATCCTGGCCAACACTTTTTACCATTTGCCCTCATACTAACAGACATTTTAACAGGTATGAGGTAAAATCTCAAATTTTAGCAGGTATGAGGTAAAATCTCATATTTTCATTTCTCTGATGATTAGTGATGTTGAATATTTTTTCATATATCTTTTCGCTATATGTACTTTTTATTTTAAGAAATGTTTATTTAGCCAGGTAGGGTGGCACACACCTATAATCTCAGTACCCAGAAAGCTGAGACAGGGGAATCACAAGTTTGAGGCCAGTGCATGGTAATTTAGTGAGACTCTGTTTCAAAATATAATTTATACATACAGAGAGAGAGAGAGAGAGCAGTTCAGTGGTAGAATGCCCCTGGGTTCAATCCCCAGTAACACGCAAACACACACACACACACACACACACACACACACACACACCAAGAAAGAAATATTTATTCAAGTTCTTTGTCCATTTTTAAATTAGGTTATTATTTTCTTACTTATGAGTTGTTTCAGGTCCTTGTGTATTTTGCATATGAACTGCTTACCAGATGTCTGGTTTATAAATATTTTCCCCTGTTCCATAGGTTTTCTTTTTCCTGTCTTGATTGTGTCCTTTGTTGTGCAGAAGCTTTTTCATTTAATGCAATTCCAGTTGTATATTTTCACTTTTATTGCCTGTGCTTTTAGGGTCACATCCAAATCATCATTTACCAAAGCAATGTCAAGAATATTCTTCCTATTTTTCTTCTGATACTTTTACAATTTCAGGTGTTATATTTATATCTTGAATCCATTTTGAGTTGATCTCTGAATATGGGGTGAGTTAAGGGTCCAATTTCAGTCTCCTGAATGTAGATATTTAGGTTTCCTAGCACAGTTTATTGACAAGATAGTCATTTTTTCATTGTTCTTTGGACCTTGGTTGAAGAATAGTTGACTTTAATGTGTGGATTTATCACTAGACAAATATCTGTTCTGTCCCCTTGGTCTATATGCCTGTTTTTGTGCCAGTATTATGCTGTTTTGGTTACTACAGAATTGTAATATATTTGGAGATCAGGTAGTCAGTGGCCAGCAGATAACTGATGCCTTCAATGCAACAATCCCTGAGGTGTTGAATCCCACTAATAACTATGTAAGCTAGCTGGTACGTGGTCTCTGCCCAAGTAAGCTTTCATGGCCCCAGCTAAAAGATAAAGCAGAATCTCATCAGAGAACTCAAACAGGAGGTATTCAACTAAGCTACATCTGGAGTCCTGACCCAAAGACACTATGAAAAAGTAAATAATTGTTTCTTGTTTTGTTTTGTTTTTATTTTGGCCATTAAGAGCTATATGCTACCATGATAAAACCTTAATATTTAGAGATCTTTGTAACCAGGCTATCAATATTGTTATTGATAATAATGTTAGTGAAAACTTTAAGTGCTTTAAAAATACTGTTTCCAAATAAAAAATAAAACAGGGATGGAAGTGTAGCTCAGAGGTAGAATGCCCCTGAGTTTAATCCACAGTGTTACAAGATGAATGAATGAATAGCTAGATGGATGGATGGATAGATAGATAGATAGATAGATAGATAGATAGATAGATAGATGATGATAGATAGATAGATAGATAGATAGATAGATAGATAGATAGATAGATGATAGATAGATAGATAGGCAGGCAGACCATAGGACTAGGGGTGTAGCTCAATGATAGAGTACATGTCTAATATGGGCAAGGCCCTGAGTTTAGTTTATCCCCAACATCACACAAACACACACACAGACACACACACACACAGAAATAATAATAATAATAATAATAATAATAATAATAATAATAATAATATAGCACTGTAGAATTTATATTTTGGTAAGGTTACTGATGAGAGCTTAGAGGGAAGCATGAAAAATATTAAAAATCAGTAGCAAGAGGATTCTGGTTCTCTAGTGGCAGAATGTTGGTTACCATTTTGGGTAGGCCTGTGAAAAGAAGACTATGTATCTAATGAATGGAGTATCCTAGGTAAGAAGAAGTCAAAACAAATCATTCAAGTTGTCTCAGGTAGGTTCTTTTTGTTGCGTTTAATTAATGGGTGATCACGGAAAAAATTTAAGTAAGGTCTTTAAACAAAAAGAAGTCAGGAGGGGACTAGATCATGTAGATGATCAGCTGACACAGATAACTGAGGGGAAAACACACAAAAATAAATGGATTCTGATTAAAAATTAAACCTGAGGAACTTCCAACAAATGAGCTTGAATGATAAAGTGAAGAGTGTGATTAATTTTTTTTTAGATCTTAGAAAGTTAAAGATGTGTCTCAGATTATTATTTAGTCACAGAAAAGGCTCTTTAAAAAGATCATGTCTGTCTTGTCAGTTCTCTCAACCAGAAATAAGTGTTTCTAGAGAAATATCACAACCACTTTGAATACCCACCTCCACCCCACCCCACCATCTTGGGAGTAGGTAAGGTAGAGAAAGACTTATCTACAAGATATTTGTCTAATGAAGTAAACTAAGGAGATTTACAGGAAGACCACAAAGTTTTTCTAGTAATTATATCAGCAGAATTCTGCTGCCTTAAACTGAAAAGGACATAGTACTAAATTAAGAGAGGGTTTTGAGCTGGGCATAGTGGCACACACCTGTAATTCTAGTACTTGGAAGGCTTAGACAGGAGGATTGCAGGTTCCAGGTCAACCTCAGCAACTTAGCAAGCCCCTGTTTCAAAATAAAAAACAAAATAGGGCTGGTTTTGTAGCCCAAAGGTAGAACACCCCTGGGTTCAATCCCTAGTATCAAAAAAAAGTAGAAAATGGAGTTTAGGGGTGCAGAAATTCTACCAGAAGTAAGAAGGAGGGTGGTAGCTACATGTAATTGCTACCTTTCATGAAAATAGAATGATTCAGAGAGAAGAAAAAGTCTGAAAAGAGAAGTGGCAGCCATGGAAAATTATTTACGTGTTTTGAAATAGAATCAAACATTTTCCAACATTTTCACGAATGGAGTTGAGGGTTTCTATTGATTAGCATTTATGCCACTGATTCTTCCTCTGATTTGCACAGGAATGTCTATCTATAGACATTATTGTATGCCTGACCTGCCACTGCATGGAATATTAAAAACAAAAGAAAACAACTTTCAGCAAACTGGGAGCTTTCTAAACCTGAGAAAAGGAACTGAGAAAAAAATTACACATTTATTATCATATTTAACAAAGAAAGAATTTCTTTCTTCCTAGGATCACTTGCACAGAGAAAGAGTAAAGACATTAACTCTCATCATTTCTAATGTATCTATATATCTATATATCTAATTTCTATATACATAGAAATTATATATTTTTATATCATTTCTAGTTTCTAGTATTAAAGATCTGAATTGTTCTTCTGGTAATCTCTGCCATTCTGGGTTGGTGAGATCTGTTATTGAAGCGTTGTGGTAGCTCATTGTTTCTTTGCTATTTTTCCTTCCCATGGTTCCCCTGTTCTTAAATTTATATATTTGCTTCTCTTGCAAGTTTTCTCATCCAATCTCTGCAGTGGGGGGTTAAAGGTGTCTGCTAGTATATACAGGGACAGATTGTGTTCAGTGATAAAGGTTTGATGAGAAGTCACAGTGATGAATGCAAGAATAGGGTAAAGTAAGCCGGGCGTGGTGGCGCACGCTTGTAATCCCAGCATTCGGGAGGCTGAGACCAGAGGATCCAGGTTCGCTGCCAGCCTCAGCTACCTAGTGAGGCACTCCGCAACTTAGTGAGACTCGGTTTCAAAATAAAGAATAAAAAATAGGGCTGGGGATGTAGCTCGGAGGTAGAATGCCCCTGAGTTCAATCCCCAGTACCGAAAAAAAAAAAAGAATAGGGTAAAGTAGAAGGTATGATCCAGTGGAATAAGAGGTTGAGTGTGTTGAGGTGATATATTGTAAAGATTGGAGATGGTAGATATGTCAGGGGATTCTGGTAGTCAGTGTAGACTTTTAAGTGTGGTAGTATGAGATAGTCTTGATATGAGACAGGGAAAAAAGGAAAAAGAAAAGAGAAGAGGAAAAGTGTTGAGAAGAATATAGATAGGAGAGAGGGAGGGAAGCTTGTAAAAGGGATAAGGAGGAGATTCAATAAACTAAGCAAAAAATAACAAAGCAACCAATCATCCAAACAAACATAAACAAGTCAAGGCAATACAAAATGAAAACAGACTAAAGCAAATAAAACATAACACACACACACACAAAAAACCAAAAACCAAACAAACAAAAAAAGCAACAACAAGAAACAAAAACAAAAACCCTGCTAGTTCGTAAGTACTGAGCTTAAATTTTCGAGTGTATCTCTGGCATTTTTATTTACTCTGTCAGTGCAGGCAGGGGTCCCACTGATGCTTCTCCCGCTGCAAGCTTGTGTCTCTGCACTCTCCACAGGGCCTGTCTGTGTGTGTCTCTCTCTGTCTTTACTGGTGGCAGGGATGCAATCTATATGCCGGGCATTTTCCAGGGTGCCTGGAAGTTCTCTATGCCCTGTGTGCACTGGGTCCCTCCCGCACTTCTGCTCCATCCAATCACTTGAAGGGCGGGTGACTGAGTCTGCCCTTTGTATAGGGGCCCCCACACCCAAGGGGTGCAATTAAACTTACAGATCCCTGCTGCTCTGATTCCAGTGGGAGGGGTGATCTGGGGTGTCCCAGGTGTTCTTGATCACTGTTGATCCTATGGGGATATGCCGCCTGATTAGGGTATGGAATTCCATAGTCACTCACTCCACTTCTGGTTGTTGGGTGCACAGAAGGTCCTTGGAGGTCTTGGTGCTAATATATGCTGCTTTTGGTGACTGGCAAGATGGCGGCTGGGAAGACAGCGCCTATCAAAATGGTGGCCACCAGTTCACAGCATATGCCCTGTTACGTGCACGAATGCGAGCATGTGTGCGCTGGCTCCTTTGTTTTTCCTGGGTTCTGTTGTTCAGCTGCTTTTGTTGCTTTATTCACTTTTTTTTTTTTTTTTTTTTTTTTTTTTTTTTTTTTTTTTTTTTTTTTTTTTTTTTTTTTTTTTGCTGCTTTGCTTTTCCATCCTTCCATCAAGAAGCTGCATTTGCAGCACTTTCGATTCAAGCTCTGTGGTGCAGTTGATTGCTGCTCTGGCTCTGGAGGGAGAGGTGAGCTGGGGTGATCCCGCGTGGGCTTATGCTGGTTGTCCTACGCATTCTGGTTGCTGTAGAAGGTGCGGGGCTCTGCCACCTGGTTAGGATGTGAAGTTCTGGTGTCACTTATTCCACGGCTGGTCGCTGGGTCCACAGCAGTGTTAGTAGACCACCGTGTCAGGCCAGCTGCTGCGGCTCAGAGTCTTACTGCCGTGCAGCTGTGGTGCGGTCAGGCTCCTTTGCTCTCCCTGGTTGGCTTTCTGGGGTCTCTTTACTTGTAGTTCAAATTTCACTTTTTTGTTGGTTTTTTTCTTCCATCAAGAAGCTGCTTTTATGGCAGATTTGATTTGAGCTCACATGCCATCTTGAATCGTCTCATGTTTTCTAATTCTACTCAAAGGAACAGTAGCATTCCAATTTCATTTTAAAATTACATTGTGAAAAATATCAAATTGAAAAAGTTCTATAATAAGTAACCATTTTCAAAGTTATTTTTATTATATAAAGTACAAAAGACATTTCATTTATATTATTGAATATATATATATATATGTATTAATAGGGCTTAGTGTGATATTTTAAAAGATGCATATAGTGCTTTTCCTGTAATATTCAGTTACATGATCATAAACGGACTAAGACAAGTACATCCTATGTGATTTTATTTTCAAGAAACCTAGAGCAGATAAGCTAGCATAATAATAACAGAAGCCAAATCAGTATTTGCCTGGTGTCAGAAATATTAGGAGTAAGGGTTAGCTGCAAAACAGCAGAAAATAAAACTGGATGTTAGCAGTGGTTATAGAGGCCTGTAAGTTTTTCTAAAATCATCAAACGAATGACTAAAATGGTCACATTTATTTATTAAAATTCAATAAAGTTTATTTGAAAAGCAAGCATAATATTTCCTTTCTAGCTGTACCACTCAGTGTATAATCTTGAGGAACTTACCTGGTCTTGTAAACCCTGGCATATGTAAATAATAATGATATTTTCTGCCCACTGGGTTATGGTGAGTTAACAGATCCAGAGCCTGCCAACCAGGGTATGTGTTAAGAAAACAAATGTCATCTATTACCTATTTAGAAGCTTTGATATTTCCTGAAAATTGTTGAGAAGCAAAATAAAAAAAGAAAGAAAACTTTCATTAGCTATTATACCAGCTGTTAAATGTTTGAAGAGCTCGTACTGAGAAAAGTCAATAGAATTGGCAGAAGCAGCAGCGCTCAAGACTCCTGGGAAATTAGTGGGAGACACATGGTACTCCAGATAAACAGCACCAGGGAAGACCAAGAGTTGCCCCTAATCAGAGCGAGTGGCCTCATTAGAGTGAGTTTACTGTGAAGGTAGCTGTCTAAGCACACCTGCAAGACACCTCTTCAGATGTCAGAGAACAAGGCATTTGGACTGTGCTCAGCAGGGGCCTGGAGGTCCTGTACTTCCATGGAGAAGGCTGTGGAAAAGAGGAACATTATGGCTGGTCCTCCCCCTTCCAGTCAGAGTGATCCAACTTGTTCCTATTTTTTTTTTTTTCTGTAAGATAAGCATTATTTAGCGGGGCACAGTGGAGCACATCTGTAATCTAGGTACATGAAAGGCTGAGACGAGAGGATCCCAGGTTCAATGACAGCCTCGGCAGCTTAGCGAGCCCTTCCGCAGCTTAGTGAGACCGTTTCCAAAAATAAATAAATAAATAAATAAATAAATAAATAAATAAATAAATAAATAAAATGAATGAATGAATAAAAATAAATAAATAAATTAATTAATTAATTTAAAAAAATAGGGTAAGGAGTATAACTCAGAGGTAGAATAATCCTGGGTTCAATCCCCAGTACAAAAAAATAAAGAATAAAAAATTTAAAAATTTAGGTATCACCAAGACAGATGATATTATGTGGGAATTTTAAACTTAAATAACCTCTTGCTTACTTCCTAGTCTAAGATGCCACATCCCTGAGCCACTCTTCTCCCGTAGGCAAGCACGGAACATGATCATCATAGGATAAAAATATAGAGCCAGAACTGCTTCTACCTTTTGCAGCTTTCAATTTCACCCTTAAAAGAGATGCATATTGCTACACACGTAGTCATCCATTTTAGCTTTTGGAGACTTGACTCAGTCACTCTGTAGGTTACTGACATACAATTCTGTCACCGAATAACACAAATGAAGAACTATAAGCTATTTTTCAAAGTGGGGCACCATGTTAACAGAAGGATTATGAAATGTTGCAAGGGACATGAAAAGAAAGGAGAGGAGGGGAGAAGAGGGGAGAGGAGAGGAGAACAGAGGAGAGGAGAGCAGAGGAGAGGAGAGGGAGAGGGAGAGGGAGAGGGAGAGAGAGACATAGAGACAGAGAGAGAGACAGAGAGACAGAGAGAGAGACAGAGACAGAGACAGAGACAGAGAGAGACTGATTTAAAACAGCACTTGATTAAACCACCTTGGAACCCTCGACACTTTAATTAAAAGAACAATTTTAGTCCTTCTAAACTTGTATAAGAAGAACACAATTATTTAAAAATTAATTATCTTTAGAATATTATTTTTTCCTCATAGCTAAATACAATATAAGTAGGTGTTCATACACACACACACACACAGAGGCCCTCAGTCATGTGTGTGTGTGTGTGTGTGTGTGTGTGTGTGTGTGTGTGTGTGGTACTAGGGGCTGACTCCAGGTGCAGTGCATCTCAATCTACAGCTCTAGCTGTGTTTGTTTTTTATCTATTTATTATTTGAAACAGGAAGTTGCCAAATTGTTCAGAGTCTCACTATCTTGCTGAGGCTGTCCTGGAACCTATTGTGTTTACAGGTGTGCATCACCATGCCTAGCTATGCACATATTTTTATAGCTTTGGAAAATAATTGCCACCATGAATAATATGTAGTTTATGGTTGTTAGGTAATATATTACCTGTTTTACATTAAATTAATAGCTGTGATCATTCATATGGATTGTCAACTTGACTGGATTATAAAGTGCCTAGGAAATACCTAAGATTAAGACAAGTCTGGGGAGGTCTGTTAGGCCAGTTCTCAGGATGATTGACATGTGGGCCAGCAAACTGAGAGGAAGAACTGCCCTGAAGGTGGGAGGCACTGTCCAATAGGCTAGGGACTTGGATGGAACAAAAATCAGAAGAAGGAAGAAGCCAGAGCAGAAGTCTGGGTCCAGGCATGGTGGTGCATACTTGTAATCCCAGTACTTGGGAGCCTGAGACAGGGGGATTCCAGGTTCACCACCAGCCTCAACAACTTATAGAGGCCCTCAGTCACTTGGTAAGACCTTGTTTCCAAATAACAAATAAACTGGACTGGGGGTGTAGCTCAGAGGTAGAATGCCTCCGAGCTCCATACCTAGTATCAAAAAAAAAAAAAAAAAAAAAAAAAAAAAAAAAAAAAAAAAAAAAAAAAAAAAAAAAAAAAAAAAAAAAAACAAAAAAAAAAAAACAAAACAAAACACAAACTCATAAGCTGGATTTTTCTTATGTAGGTGGGTGTCTTTTGCTGTGGACATGGGGCTCCAGTTCCTTCACTATTCTAATGTGGATTCTCATTGACTCTCCAGGAAGCTTCCAATCTTCTGTTTCAGACAAGGGCTGAATTATTAGTCCCTTGTGTTCTGGGTCTTGAGCTTCCTTCACTGAGGAGCTACTGGTTCCTCTGGCTCCCCAGTGTGAAGGCCGCCATTGTGGGACCAATTACTTCTGACCATGTATGAGCCAGTTTAATAAGCCCCTATTTATAATGACACATATACATGTCCTGTTGGTTATATTCTTCTAGAGAAGCCTGACTAATACTGTTACAGTTTGGTGTGTGGTCGTGGGTTCTTTTCCTCAACCCATATAGAAATACTGAGCTGGGAATTCAGGTGGAATTTAGTACTATATATATTGCAAAAGTGAAAGAAACAGCATTAATCCTCAGAGGGACTTGAAGAAGAGCTTAGAACTGAGACTCTGTCTTTTCCTGAAAACTCAGCCCTTTTATTTTTTTATTTTTTGTTTGTTTGTTTACTGTTTAATTTCATCTTTTCCCAGCCGGGTTGCTATGTTCACAGGACCAATACCTGCTTTGTCGGCATCCATGCGAAAGGATAATGCTTCTTTCAGCTTTCCACAAGCCTGTTGTCTTCTAAGTTTTAACATTTTTCTTTTTGTTACCAAATTAATTAGTGAGTCAGTCTTATTCTTTAATCTGTTCTTCGTTCTGATGTCACCTGTGACTCCATGAGGAGATGCATGGTGTTTCTTTAATTCTTTAACCTCTCTTCAGGGTCTGTAACTTTTAGGTTTCACATTTATCTTATCTCTTTGCCAGGCTGACAGCCTGTTTTGCCTGCTTTGCAAGGCATGGGACAGACTGGGCTTTGTAAGAAGCTGCTTGTTTTAACCTTTTAAATGCCTGCTCTGCTTTAGGGGTGGGTATGGTATAAAACCATCTACCCATTTCCAGATCAATACAGCAGTATTGTTTCTGGGACTGCATAATGGAGACATAAGTTTAAAGTTTTTTCCTTGGAATCATCTGTCAATATGATCCTTCATTCATTTTGGGATTTTAAGGTTTCTAAATCTCTAAGATTGCATCCTTATCCAAGCTTAGAGTATTGCAATAGATTCAAGATCACTTTCCAAGTAAGTAATATTTTCTAACACTAAATTTGGATTAAAATGATCTGTTTGATATTTTCACTCATTGAGGCAACAAATTTCCAGATATTATAGATCAGTAAGAACTGATCAAAGCAGACAATTTAGCATGGTGAATCTTACTTGTCCTTAACTTCCACAAGATTTTATGGCAATTTAGTTCCTTTATATGTGTGACAAATAATAAAACATGAAGGAAAACATGTAACTCAGAAAAACATTTTTCAATATCCTTGAAGACTTTTTCATTACTTCCTGGTCAAATTCATTTTGGGGGGAGAAATATTTGAGACAACTTTAATTACTTTCTATTAATTAAAATAAAATAACTGTTGGAAATGTAAGGAAAGCCATATTCAGTATCATATCTTTAGCAAAAAGAGACCATGCTCCACTGTTAAAATATTTCCTTTTAGCCAGGCATGGTAGTAAATGTTTATAATCCTAGCACTTGGGGGACTGAGACAGGAGGATCATAGGCTTGATGCCAGCCTCAGCAACTTAGTGAGATTGTCTTTTAAAGTAAAAAATAAAATATGGCTGTGAGTGTTGCTCAGAGGTAAAATGCTCTTGGGTGCAATCTCCAGTACTCCTCCTAAAAAAAAAAAGTTATCTTTTTAGTGATGCAATCAGAAAAGCAGATACATGATGAAATACTAAAATTCCTTGCTTTTTGCATCTTGAGAGTAACAATATTAATTTTTTAATGAATCCCTTCGTAGATTGTATGTAAGTATATTTTGAATAGAGAAGAATGTCAAATAATAATAACTCAGATAATTGAGTGCTTGGGCTTTAATGATTTCTTTGATGGAATGTATTATTAATGCTTTTAAGTATTACTATATATGTTATAACACAGTTCTGTTGGCCTAGTTTTAGCTTAATTCCTTTGCATTATGAGACAACAAACTGGAGACCAGTATGGCAGGTGTATTATCTGTTAGAAGAAAACAAATGAAACCAAGCACTTTGCACTTTGGTCCTAAGGAACATGCTCTAGAATTTGCATGGATGTTCATTTGCATATTTTCATATTTTACATTTGTATAGTTGTCGATTTATTATTGATATATTGGTTCAAAATTATCTCAATGTTTGCTTATTGGATCTGAAGTCCTATAATAGACTGTAGGTTGAGGAGCGTGCTCTATAAAACTCCATCTTTCTGGGAAGGATGTTATACTCTTGTGGTAATTAAAGGCTTGCTAACAGTATGGAATTACTTGTTTTTGATTCCTTGGATTACTACCACTTACCAAACACTCCAATGCCTTTGTTTTCTTCTTTATATCTTTCTTTGAAATAAATAAATTTTAAGTCTTGGGGGCACATTTACAAATTAGTCTTCTCTGGACACAGGTGCTGAGGTGCTTTAAAGTAAGCAAGATTTGAGAATCGCTATCAGAGAAAGAAGACAACATGAATTAACCAGTGAATGAATGATCCAGGGCTCTAATTTCTTCCATTTTTTCTTCATAAATCATTTCATGGTTCATTAGGGTCTCTACTGGCAGGTGACATGGAAAGGGAAAAAACTAAAATCAAAAGCAAAATCACTGTTCTTTTACTGCACCTTTGGAAATATTTTAAATTAGATTGACAAAAGGCATTGAAATCAGAAACCAAAATAAATGTATAGATTTCACTATCCTGACTATTATATTCCTTTGTCACATCTACTTGAAAAAATAAGACTATTCTATCCCTTTATTAGAATACCTAATCTTCTTGTACTAGGAATTGGACTCAGGGGTATTCTACCACTGAGTTATACAGCCCAATTGATTGATTGATTGGTTGGTTGACTGACTGAATGAAATAAGGTCTTGCTATGTTGTTGAAAATATTACTACATTGCCAAGACTGTCCTCAAACCTGTAGTCTTCCTGTTTTAGCCTCCCAAGTACTGGGATTACAAGAGTGTGCCACCATGCCTGGAGTCCCTGTGCTACTTTTTATGATCTCCCAACCACAGACACAGTAGCTACCTAAAGAATGATATTTTTGTGTTAATGAGTACCTATACTGGGAATTATTACCTAATCCAATTGATAGAGAATACTGAAAAATGAGATGTGATCTAGCCATCCAAAGAAATGATTACAATGAATTCAAAGATGTGATCATCTAAGGTTCTCTCCAAATAAGTCCCTCAGCGATTATTGGTCCTTTTGAATTATCTCTTCACTTAGTAACTGCATTTTGAAAGCTGTGAAGAAACTGTCTTCCCTATTTCAGCAAAAACCCATTATCCTTAAAACTAAAAGCAAAGAAAAGCAACTGCCTTGCACTTATTACAGGTGCCATTAGTATTATGGGAAGCTGGGTGGTTGTTATAGTGTTTTTCATCAGAGCTTATTTCTCTCTGTTCCCATCGAATATGACTTTATTAACCCCACCGTGGTATAGTTCATAGAAAATAAAACCATTAGGTACCTTTTACAGTCTTTTCTGGAGGTTATTTTTTAAAATGCACTGGATTATATGAAATGACTCATCCAGTGTCAAATAAAAATGGTTTTTAAAAAGTCTACCCAAGGATTTTATTTAGGTGGTTCTAAGAAAAAAAAAAACAATATATTCTATTCTTTTTTCTTCATTGGAAAAAAGCTGACTATTTGTCATAGGCATGATACGTAATGGTAATATAAGATTTAGATAAAGTGGGACACAAAAATATTGGGTGGGGTGGGAGAGTGGAAGTTGTTCAGAAAAGTATAACAACCTGATATCTTAGTCTTGAAAAATATAATAGCTGACTGTAGTATTTGGATATCCAATGGGTTATATACCTGGTAATTTATTTTTGTCATCTTGTGCCTCAACAGACAAAAAGAGCACTATTATAGAAAAATGATGTCTATTTTCTAGGTAATACAGCATAAAAAGAAGTTGGAGATAGCTTTTTATTTTCTTCTCTATCTGAGGAGAACTCTGTACAAGTATGTTTTCATGGGAGCCAATCCAATGAACAGGACTATTGTTGACACTAACAGAAATGCATTTGTCTACAAAAAATGTGGGTTTCAAATAGCAAAACTATGAAAGAAAATATGGATTGCTTAAATATTTTGCTCACTTTATCTGCAGGTTTTCTTTAGTTATGGTGAAACATCTGATAATTTCTACTTTTCTCTAAAATAGCAACCTAGATGAAAAAGATGGACTTGCTAAGGAATGCTGAATTTAATTGGGAGGAGCAGAGGATTGTAATCTGGGATATTCACATAATGGGGACCATGGACGTATCCATGCAGGTTAAGGTAAGAAGAAGTTCTGAAAGGTAAAAAAGAGAAGTATGTGTAATTTGTTTTCAAAAAAGAGCGCCTTCCTTACAGGGGCTTCCTCACAGTTGATGTCCATTCGCAAGTAGAGTTAGTGGGGTCAGCCGATTTGTACTATGCACATAGCTGGTGGTCCTTGTGAATCATGTGGTAAGTCAGAGTTCGTGAAGTCCTTGGCAAAAGTTCTTGTTACAGGCACATAAACATAACAGCCTTTCAAAGAGTTTTATAGTTGTTCTCATTGTGGGCATGTGTACATGAGAGCCCGCCCCCACTTCTTAACCTCCCGATTATTTTTCTTTGGATATTACATAAGAGATGCCATGTTGATATTGACAGCTTTCATATAAAATGAAGTGTTGGAATGATAGGATTTGTCTGTGTTTTCAAATTTAATAATATAGATTTCTAATTTTTTAAAAATTTGTATAATAACAACATTAAATCAGGCTTACTTTACTGTCCCCAGAGAACAGTATCCAGTTATTAGCCTCTATCCTGTAATATGTCACACATTTCACATTTAAAATAACTCATGTTTAATGAGTGTCTACCATATACTTAGCCTAGTTCTTTAACCTATACAGGATCTTAACCACCAACTATCCAAATGCTTTTTCTGAAAAAAACAATCAACCAGAAATATTCTATTCCATGAAGTTTCCTTAAAATTCATCCTGAACAAAGCTCTCCTCTTTCCAAAATATTACTATTTCCTATTTTCTTTGATGAAAAAAAAAATTATAGGGAACAGAAGACGGAAACTCAATTGCGATGAGTTTAAGCCCTATGTCCCGTGCCATGCGACAAGGTTTTCCTCAAAAACCATGTGAGTTCTGTATTAACTTCCACATCAAGCAGAGAGTAATCTGAGATTCATACTGGAATAACTGATTCAAAGACACAGTGACAAGGACGCCAACTCAGTCCTCTTCACAAAGAGATGTCACCATAACAACCAATGCAGAGATAACCAGTATCCATTTTTAGAAAATCATTAGGGTACACAATTTAATTGGAATGTGATGCAGTAGATTTTTAAAAATTCAGGTATTGGAATGAGAAAACTGAATTTGAACTCAGTCAATATAACTCTTAGTATATCTATCCCCCTTGTTAATTTACTTCATATTTATTAGGTTCAATTACCTAATTTATATTCATTTACTTGTTTATTTATTTATTTTGTGGTACCGGGGATTGAACTGCTGAGCACTATACTACTGAGCTACACTCCTAGCCCTATTTTATTCTTTTTCTTAATTTTGAAATAAGATTTCACTAAGTTGTTGAGAACCTCAATAAATTGCTGAGGCTGGTCAAGAACTTGCAATCCTCCTGTCTCAGCCTCCCAAGTACTGAGATTATAGCCATGTGCCACCATGCCTACTTCAATTACCTCACTTATTAAAGGGATTAGTGATACTTTATGTTTCAGAGAATTAACTAAGAAGTTATATTAAACATTAGAATAATTAGCAATGGAATGGATACCTGCAAGCTTCTTTATTTCTCTAATTGAAATATAAATGTATTAGTGGTAGTAATAGAATGAGTCATTTCCTTCAGAACAGGGTTTACCAATCAACAAAATACATATATTTGCATATATATTACTAATATAAATGATACTGATATATTTTTATTTATATTCTATATTTCAAAGTAATAAAATTTAAGTATATGAAAGAATAAGATGCTTTTCCTTGTAAACTTCAAGATCTATTTTTTTCTACAGAGAATCAGAAAAAGAATACTTCAAGTAGGTTATAAGATTGGCTATTACAACCTTAACACTTGAGAATTATCTGCTATAGAATTTCTATACACAGAGATCACTAAGATCACCCACCAATCATTGTAAAATACCCTGAATTCCTTTCCAGACTATCAACTAAATCTAGTATTTGCTTGAATATCTTCCTTTTACTAACTTCTCAGGCAAATAAAACATCCAGTCTTTTAATCACAAGAAGGTCAATGTTCTCTTAAATTCTTCTTCTTTCTCTGTCTTGACATAGATTCTCAGTCTATGTTAAAATGTTTTATGTTGGAAGATTAAAAAAAAATACATATAATAGTTATCTTCCCCCCTATCATTAGCAGCCACAAAAGTTGCTTACTGTTATAACTAGTCTTTAAATCTGAGTTTATTTCCTCATAAACTGGTATTTACTCCAATTTTACCCCGCTATGAATCATAAAGCTGTATTCAAACTCCTGGGGCTATTGTGAGCTTACTTCAGAATTATGCTTGACAGTAAGACACATTTGGGAGAAAGAAATCCTTAACCAGGGCCATCTATATCTTCAGATTATAAATCAGCCTGGTCCTTTGTCTTTGATACTTTTGAATGGAAGTTTTCTGTAATTTGTCAAATAAAAATTACTCTAATTTGTGCCTTTTTAAAAATGCTTTTTATAAGTCACTCCTTAGTTCAGTTTATTCATTTCCTTTTTGCAAAATGGGTATTTTCGTTTGCTAGGACTGCCTGGTAAACTATCACAGACTAAGTAGCTTAAATAACAGAAATGTATCATCTCGGTTTTGGAGGCTGCAGTCCAAGATCCTAGTGTTAGCAGGGCTGGTTCCTTCTAAGGGCTGCAAAGGAGAATCAGTTCCAGGCTTAATAGCTTAGTTTGTAGAAGGTCATCTTCTCCCTGGGCTCTCACAATCACCTCTTTGTACATGCCTGTCTCCAGTTTTCCTCTTTCCATAAAGACCCTTGTCATGGTGGCTTAAGACCCCTGCCTCTACTTTAGCTTAATTACTTCTATGAAGATCTTATCTCCAAATATGATCACATTTGGGGGAACTCGGTATTAGAATTTCAATATCTAAATTTAGAGGGGTGGGATACACGGGCATATTATCATGTCTATTAGATATTACAGTGATTAAGTGGGATGATTTCTAGGAAAGAAAATGCTACAAAATCACCAAGCAAGCACCAAAAATGACTAGAAATGAATGCTACTTCTGATATTTTCCTTTCAGCAGTAATTTCTCTTGATAATTATTTTATTTTTAGCTTCTTATAGAAACACTAATCCCATCATGGGTGTATCCACCTAATGATCTCTAATCCTAATTAGCTGCCAAAGGCCCCAACTCTTAAGATCATTAGATTAGGGTTAGGGTTTCAATCTATAAATTTGGGGGTAGGGTGATATGAGGAGGTACACATTCAGTCCTTAACACCAAGGATTGTGCTTAATTTAATTTAATTCAGGAATTTATTCTGATAGAAGATCTTTCATTTAGAGTTTCAATTTCCTTGAGTGTGTTGGCTGGATTCTGTAGTTTTCTGATTTTGTCTGGTGGTACCCAAAGTACTGAGCTTAAGTCAAAGTTAAATCACAACTTGAACTCTTATATTTTCCAGTTGAGTGCTTTCCTAAACCCTCAAAGCAGTCATCTTAGGGATATCCAAGAAAATAAAATCATTTTCTTTAACTGATGTAGAAAATAAATCTTGGAGAATTTATTTTAGTATATAGTAATTAAAACAATTTAGATCAAGTTTTTTTTTTTATATCAAAAGATGCTACTTTCCAGCATACTAGTCTGAGAGCCTCACTAAGTTGCTGAGGCTGGCCTTGAACCTGCGATTCTCCTGTGTCATCTTCCCAGGTACTTGGATTACAAGCGTGCATCACCACATCTGGCTTCAGCTTTCTGATATGCATTTGTTCAAGGAAAGCTTATGGTGCATAAACTTAAGAAAGCCAAGTTAAAAGCAAATGAACTTAGCAGAACCCTTAATATGCTAGTATCCATCATGAAGAGAAAGGAAGGAGACAGCATCTGAAGACCCAAACATACTAGTTAGTGAGCTCAAGGATTTCCTGCTCAAGGCTTCTGAGAAATGCCTTTTCATAAACACCACCCTGAGATAGTTACATAAAATAGCAAATGGGCTTTCTTCTTTAGTTTCGAACCTGTTTCCCTACCTTATCTTGTCTGAGGAGGTGGAGGAAGCCTGCCTCTGGATGCTCCAATTTCCCTTCCAGTCTTGTTCTTCTTTCTCCAGTGCCTTAGCCTTCCATGTATTAGTTCAAGCCCATGCTTTGTTCCCTTCTTATCAGATCTTGCTCTCAGTCTCCCAAAATATTTGTTGATTTCCAGAAATTAACCTGAGGTGTTAAGTCTCACAGCCATATCGGCATTTTAATAGAGAGTTCTTTGGAGAGTGAAAACAATTCAGCCTATAAGGAATGAATTTTAATGTAGCATTTCTGGCACAATAGCAAATGGCAGGGAAACTGTCTTTGCATTGAGAACCTTTTGCTTGTATGTTTGTGGTACTGGGGACGGAATCCAGGGACACTGTACCTCCGAGCTACACTGCTGGCTATTTATTTATTTACTTATTTATTTATTTACATTCATTCATTTATTTAGAAACAGGATCTTGTTAACTTCCTACACACTAACCTTGAACTTGTTATTCTCCTGTATCAGCCTCCCAAGTACTGGCATTATAGACATGCACCACAGTGCCCCAGAAGGACCTTGTTTATGCCTGCAAAACCACTAACTTAGGAAGCATCCAGGCTGGTCCTGGTGATGAGGTTCATTCTGTGATTCACTCTAAAGCCCTCCAGACCTCTGGGATGTTGGAGACTGTAGTTCCCTCAGTTATAGGAAACCTGATCAAGAATTCAGAAGTTAGGGGGAAATAATATCAGAGACCAAGAACTATACAATTCTGGAATGGATTAGGGGAATGATGGAAAACATTCCATATCCCATTTTCTAATCCTATATGAAAATTATCTCTACTGCCCTGCAAGTGTGTATAGAGTGAATGAATGCCGAAAGTTCTAGTTCTTAATATCTTTGTTTGCCTAACTGGTTTCCTAGGTCCTTGGTAATCGAGTCTCTGTCCTGAAGAGTAAAATTATCAGTAGCCTCCATTTATAATCTAAATGTAATAGCTGTTTGAATTATTACAGTTTATTTTTCTTCCTGCAGATTCTGTACTCTTGAAATGATTGTGGTTTTATTCAACCAGGATATTGTGGAGAACCCACACTTTACAAAAGAAAGATAAAATTTTAACTTAGAAAAGTTACTAGAGAATTAGAAGTGCCCAGCACCATAGAAAAGAAAAAAAAATAGCTCTTTATACCTGTCTTTCACCCAAAAATCCCGAGAGCTACCAAAACATTATGACAATCAAGAAATGCTTGCCAAAACTATGTTATATATTACCAATTACCATATTATATGCTATAGTACTAAGTATACTACATAATATAATATATATTACTAATTTATTATATATAACAATATATAACTTGCCAATATACATTGCTATTTCTCTTTTCAGGAAGACAAATCAGTAGCTCAGAAAGATTTATCAACTTTTATAAGGTAAAAGAACAACTCAAACTCTCTCTGAATTTGCCTGAGAATTTGATTCATGAAACACATCAGAAAAAATCCAAAGGTGGCTTATTATTTTCTGTATCTAAGGTAAAAGGTAAAGCAATGATGAGGGCCTTAAAGATAATACCTGGCAATGTCACAAGTCTGCTACTGACTTCTTTAAATGGTACCATTTCTGTAGATGTTAAATCTGTGCAAGTTGTCCATCCTACAGGACCTACTATTACAGTCTGTAATGGTGTTGTAATTTTATATCTGTCTTATTTTCACATGTGACTGCAGTTAGTACCTTAGGTAGATCTTCAAAAATAGGATATGAGACCCCCAAGAAGTGTATGTGGAATCTTTACTTCACTTCCAGTTGTCAACAGAGACCATTTCCACCCCCACATTCTTCTGGCTTTTTCTTATTTTCTTTCAGAGAGCTTACATTTGTAGTGAGCTCATGAGGCCAATATCCCACCTTGATCCAGCGTTGCTTTTCCCGTTGACCTCAGTGCAGGCAGCGTGGAAGGAGGATTGAGGGCAATGTTCGCCCTAAGAAAAACTCAAACGTGAGCTAGCATGTCCATCTGACTTAGAGAGTACCACTGGAATCTGCGATAGAGACATTAGTAAAGGCAGACAGGAGGGAGCAGCGCGAGGATTTTCTTCCCTTGAAGGTGACTAAGGCAAGAACTGAACCAAGCTGCCTATTTCTTGCTTTAAGGAACGTTAGCAGCAGAATGGGAAAGATTTGAAAGAATTTCTCAGCTGCAAAATTTCACTCCAGGGACGATTTCTTTGAGTAGACTCTGGCTACTTAAATGGAAAATGAAATTAAGCATTTTCAGAGATCTTTCAATTCCTCCCCTGCCAGCATCTCCCAAGTCGCTGGCACTAGAAAATGAGGTGCTTGGTAAAATATGGCCTCGGAAGACCCGCCAACCTCCTCCCTTCCAGCGGTAGTGGCTATTTATTAAATTTCACTCAGGGCTGTCATAGATACTTTCTCTACTGTGATACAATTTGAGTTTAAAAAAAAATTTAAAATTAGAAAAATAGTGAAAACAATGATTAAGCCAAAATTTCTAACAATTTTCAGATATAATGAATATAAAGGATAAGAGGAGTCAACAAGGGAAGAAAGGACCTTCTGAAAGGTCCGTGATAAGTCACAAACAATATGTGAATTTTAAAACTCACACCTGAATCTGCCTCAGCTTTCATCTGATTCTGTGCTTAGACAGTGGTCTCATTTAAGAATATTTCCCCATATTTTCATAGTCTTTGAATAGTCTCCAATTGCATGGCAGCTAAATAGTTGAGTCTTGAGGTGGTTAGCATAAATCTATCAAAAATAAATATTTTAAGAGACGCAAGCAGTATCTTCTTTTTTCTTCTCAATAAATGTTGTTATAAAAGGAAATCAGTTTTATTTAGATGATATAGATAGATATCTTGCAGGCAGGTACATTTCTTGCCCATGGTTTCCTTTATACTTAAACAAAAAAACCCTCAAATTCCTTACCATGCTGCTGTAGTTTGGCTATTGAAGGTGTCTTCAGGCTCATGTGTTAAAGCTTTTGCTCCAGAGTGGTGCTACTAGGAGGAGGTGGGGCCTTTGGGAGAGGGTGCTTCCTGGCTAGTCTTTAGGTCACTAGGGACATGCCTTTGAAAAAGATTGTGGGACCCTGTTCTCTTCCTCTCTCTTTCTTTTGCTTCCTGGCCCTGACATGAGCACTTTTCCTCTACCATAAGCTTTTGCTGTGATGTTCTGCTTCAATAGAGGCTCAAAACAATGGGGCCAACTGATCATGGACTGGAACTTCCAACACTATGAGTGAAAGCAAACCTGTTGTCTTTATAAGCTGATTGTCTTGGGTATTCTGTGATTATAACAGAATACTGACTAATACATGTGTCAGACATGGATTGTTTTACATGAAATGGTTCTTGACAACCTCACTCTTCATCAATTTCCTCCTTCCTCAGGCTGCTGAAGTTAAGCCGACTGACTTGCTAGTTCTCTAATGTGCAAACCATGCTCCTGACCCGGGTTTTATGGCCCCATACTCTTTTCTTTGCATTCTGCTCAAATATTATCTCAATAGAGGAGGAGTCATTGACTATACAATCTAAAGTGCATCTTTCTCTATTTTCTTAATATATATCCTTAATATAGCTCAAGTCATAGAGCTATCCCTCAACCTTTAAGTAGCTTAATGATCTATTTATGCATATATAATATTTTCTTCTAGCCATCTCTTCTAGTGGAGCACTGGGGTCATTTCACATATGTTGCTATTACACACATTGCTGCACTTTATAACCTTCTGTATGTATAGCTTTGTATAGTGAATGCATATTTTCAAAATAAATGGCTAGAAACTATTGCTGAGCTGACCCAAAGGGTAAATGTGTATGTAGTTTTGTTAAATACTGTCAAATTTCCCTTCTTAATGTTGTAAAGGTTTACATTCCATCAAGATATATGTGGGTCAGTTATGCAGCCCAGCAGTAAGGCACATGCTAGCATGTGTGAGGCCCTGGGTTAGATCCTCAGCACTGAAAATAATAATAATAATAAGATTGATCTTTTGTTTGCAAAGTTTTATCTCATTCTTTTCATTTTGTTTTAAACTTAGATTCTATTTGAGTTTAGGTAGTTTTGATTTGCATCTCTCTGATTGCTAATGATGTGGAACATTTCCTCATACATTTATTGGTCATTTGTATTTCTTCTTTTGTGAAGTGTCTATTTAGATCCTTTGCCCATTTTTTGATTGGATTGTTTGCCTTCTTAGCTGTGATTTTCTTGAGTTCTTTGTATATCCTAGATATTAGACCTCTATCTGTAGAGTAACTAGCAAAAATCTTCTCCCACTCTGTGGGCTCTCTATTTAGGTTCTTGATAGTTTCCTTTGCTTTGCAGAAGCTCTTCAGTTTAATGCAATCCCATGCATTGATCTTCCTGAGGGTTGCTTGTGCTTTTGAGGTCTTGTTGAGAAAGTTTTTACCTGTGCCTATGTGTTCAAGTGATGGTCCTATGCCCTCTTCAAGTAGCTGCAAGGTCTCTGGCCTGACTTCCAGGTCTTTGATCCACCTTGAGTTGACTCTTGTGCAGGGTGAGAAAGTGGGGTTTATTTCTAGTTTCCTGCATATGGTTAACCAGTTTTGCCAACACCATTTGTTGAAGAGGCTATCTTTTTTCCAGTGTATAATATCTCCCATTTTGTAATATTTCCTTTCATTTACTTCACAGATACTCCTTCATCTTTAAGCCATTATCCATCTTCTAAAAATTATATCAATTTTTTTCTGATCAGATTCACAGTGGAAAATTTTGAGCAAAATTATTTCTGAGTTCTTGGTGATTCTCTTAACCATTTCCTGTGATAGCAAGCAATATGTTGGCAATTTAGTAGCAATTAAAAAGGTGGCTTTCATTTGCATACCCTTACCATTTGTGTCTAACTCTTTTCCAACATGAAGAGCAAATTATATGTCATGTTATGTCTCAAGATTCTTAAAAGATCTACAACAGGTAGAGTAAAGGAACTTGGAAGCACGTTTCAGAACATTCCTTCATATTTACCTGGCGATATTTTTGAAATCTTCTGCCAAAGAATACTTTCTCCCACCACATAGGAATTCAGTACAAACCTATGATATGTAACTCACTATACCTTTGACCAGACATATAAGAAGATCATCGTACTAATTGTGAGCTGTTTCTACAAACAGAATTGGTAGCTAAATTTGAAAGTGAGGAAAAAAATATAGATCACAAGGCTCACCCAACAGACTTCCTATGAATTTCATTAGAAATAACCAAGAGGAAAGATCATGAAAGGATGCCACTTAATAAATTCATTTACTATTAATGCAGAACGATAAAGAATTAAGAGCTGAGGCCCACATTAAGGAGCTGGTGCACCAAGAAGCTAAAAGGGAATGTTGTACGACAGCCAAAGGAAACGAAAAGCCTATTAAAAAATGATGCTTCCAAACGTCCTCAATGCCTCAGAAACCAAGGCTAAACACATTCTTGACATGCATCTCCTTGAGCAGTTTCATCTGCAATTCTTAGATGTTCTATTGAATTATAACAGGAAAGACAAGATCATTAATAATGATATCCTTGCTGTTGACAACCTGCCATGATTAAACCAATACTGATAACAATAGGAGCTCGCTGCAGTGGTCACAAATCCTGAATAAATATTTATCAGAGTGCACTGGATAGTGGTGTGTGTGTGTGTGTGTGTGTGTGTGTGTGTGTGTGTGTTTGTTCATGTGCACCTGTGTATATGGTACTGGCTATTGAACCCAGGGGCATTCTACCTCCAAGCTTCACCCCCCAGCCTATTTTATTTTTTGTTTTGAAACAGGGTCTCATTAAGTTGCTGATGGTCTCATTCAGATGCTGAGGGTGGCGGGGAAACTGTGATCCTCCTCCTGTCTCAGTCTCCCAGGAACTGGGATTACAGGTGTGCACCCCGTGCCTGGCTTGGATAGGTCTTTTATGAGAACAGGGGTTGAACAGCTGTCTTAAAACGCATTCCATTTATTTTCCAAGGACCATATAAATCCATTTTACAATTCGCACTCAAGTACTAATTGATGCTGTATATTTGTAGGAAATGTTATTATTCATGTTGGTTAATTCACAGCTAACCAGGTGGTGCAAATTCAGATTATATGTTCAATTACTTTGGTGTGTTGTTTGTCTTCAGTACCTGTCATCAGCCAAATGTTTCTTTGTCTTATATGTGTAATGAATTTTTGTGGCAATTATGCTGCTATAAATCACCCTGATATTGACCTTCTCAAACATGGTTCCCCCGCGTTATACCACTTAGCCATTAATTTGCAATTTTCAACGACAATCAAATGATTATATAGGCAAAAACCTTGAAAACAACTTATATTTTTCTCCATGCATTTGCAATTTAAATTTGAGGAATGGGGCAAAGTTATGCTCTCTGATAAGTCCCAGAGCCACGTCAGTGGGTACAATATATAGTGAAAACAACAAAGTTGGTTACAGTTCACTCCATCCTTTGAAAGACACTCTTATGTGGGGGTAGTAAAAGACCTTTAATTTTTTTTATTTCATGAAAACCTTTATTAAAAGGAACAAAAGATAATTTCTATCCTAACTTCCTTCCAAAAATATCAACTTCTGTCACATTTCATTACACGTTTTAGTTATCAATTCATGTCTCCAAAGTTAGGTTTTTAGAGGACTCTTTTTCAGTGGAAAATTTCACTGTATATTCTGCTAGTGGGTTGCTATATCTTTGCCAACAGCTCCCTCTATGTTTCATCACCCAAATGCTTGCTGTGCACACTCTGAAAAACTGTAGATGAATCTTTTTGTGATGACAAATATACTCCTAGGAAAGAATTCGGGTAATTCATGCAACAGAACACTAGGAATATAAGTTTTGGATTGTCTCTCTTTTCAAAAATGCGTCTTATTGTTTAAACTGGGGTTTTATTACTTGTGCTTACTTTTTAAGATTGATTCATTTTTTAATTATACTTTGTGCATACAACACCTTTTCTTATCTTTTTGGTACAGGAGATTAAACCCAAGGGTATTCTAACCTACAAGCTATACTCCAGGCCTATTCTAAGTTGCTGAGGCTAGCTTTGAACCTGCAATCCTTCTGTCTCAGCCTACCAAGTACTAGGATTACAGGTGTGACCCACCACATTTCAGTTACATTTTTATTTTTAAATAGGATCTTGCTAAGTTCCTGAGGGCCTTGCTAAGTTGCTGAAGCTGACTTTGAACCTGTGATCCTCCTGTCCCAGCTTCCCAAGTACTGGAATTAATGGTGTATACCACCAAACCTGGCTGGCACACAACTGGGATCATGAATACAGCCATAATGCACGAAAATATTTGATAAATTTTCTTTTAATTCAAATCATGTATTCTCCCTATTCATACCTATATTTTTACTACTAGGATTAAACCAAGATGGCTTAGACTTTTGAAATCAAACATGATCAGAAGGGGAGCATTTTATTAGTGAAGACAAAATACATGTATCAGCAAGTGAAAAGAACTAATAGTTTATTTCTGGTGGCTGCTTCTGATCTAACTAAGCAATTATAAAAGGCTTACAATCCTGTGTGGGGAAAGTACAATTAAGATGGCATATGAAATAAAGTTTCACAGCTGGTTTTGTTTATATTTAGGAGTAGCAAATTCATAGCAAGAGAACTGCCAACTCACTCCTCTTTCAGCAACACTAATTACTCACTGATTCTCTTCCCTATTAGCTAAAATGTGACTTCAGAATCCTTCTCAACACAATATTCCTAAAAAAAAAAAAAAAACCTCAAAGCTTGCATATTAGAGATAAGACAACAACAGAACAGAAGAAAATCCATGCTTTGAAGAAAATCATGGCAGTGTAAATTTGGAAGCACTGATTCTTCTTGATATAAAACAAAAGTCATTATATAACTAAGGACAGCAATTTAATATAGACCAAGTTAAATACATTTTTAGGAGTGGAAAAATGCAGTATTATCTCTACCACAGGAGAAAATATAATGCAAAAGTTGTAGAGAAAAAATTACATAACATTTGAGTCATCACCAGTAAAAATAAGTGATTAATTAGGTACAAAAAAAATTAAGGTTTATCTAAATGCTCAATTGCTTATCTTCTTTCATACTCCCCTCTCTTCATTCTTTTCACACTCAGCATTCCACCAAAACAAATCTTGGATTTTTTGGATCCCCAAGATTTGCTCCAGAGGCTACTCTGCCTAGAAGAATCCTTTCTTTGTGTTTCTATTAGTTATCATTTTTCTCCAGGCGAGGCTACTTAACAAACTCAAATTCTCAAAGTCTTACACTAACAAATGCTTATTTTGTGCTCATGCTTCATGATGGTAATGATTTGCTGCTCTTGTCCTGGGTCCTGTGAGTTTTTACGGCTGGAATCCATCCACCAGGTTTAGTACTTGAGAATCTAATCTAGGCTGGAGAAGTCAACCCTGTCTTGGACATACTATTCTTATGATTGAGGGCTGGATCAAAAATATTCCCTCCACACAAACAAACAAGCAAAAAGAAAAAGAAAGGAAAAAATACCCTCTAAGTCAGCTGGCAATGACAGTGTAACCAAATTCTTTTATGCCCAAAGGGATGCAAGCTTTCTTCTTATTGGTTTCCTGTCTGTGAAGTTAAGTCAACAGACTATAGGAGAGTAAGTACAGGAGTGTAAAGATGTATTTTAACCCAAGTAAAGATAAAAGACAAAGACAACTCCCCCACACAGAAGGGAGGGGTCCCCGAAAGACAGTAACCATCAAAGTTCTTGGGAGGTAAGCTTTTATTTCTTCTTGTGGTCCTCGGTCTGCTCTTTTGTGATTGGTTAGAATTGGGTCTTGGGGATGCAATGTTTTTTTTGCCCAGTTTCAATCTTTAATTTGATTTGCCATCTTTTGGGTGTCCAAGCTCTAATCTCCTGACACCACTTGTCTGCTCTCCCTCCCCCCATCCGTGTTTACAGGGCTTGTCCTCAGAATGCAGCTCAGTGAAGGGGCTGAAGCTTTATTTTGGCTTTCCTAGTCCTTGCCTGGTTATTGTTACACTTATATCTTATTAACCTCTTCCCTGTTTTTATTCTTTATACACTTAAATCTTATTAACCTCTTCTCTGTTTTTATTCTTTATACACTTATATCTTATTAACCTCTTCCCTGTTTTTATTCTTTATGCAGATGGTCTTTTGCTTTGATGCAGCAACTGCCATATTTACTCTCAATCTGTTGGCTAAAAATCTGTCCCTTGAAGGTTTCTCTTCCTCGGGAGATCCACAGAGTGAGAGAGCAAGCATGAAAACAAGGGAAGACAAGTATAACTAGGGACATATATTATGATCTCTCATGGTCATTGAACTATAACAGAATGAACTTGTCACACTTTTGTTACCTTAAACATTTTTCATCCTATAAAGGAAGATATTATTCCAGTGGTCATGGAGGTGGCTGTAGCCAGATAAAGCATACCAGCATGCACATAAAAATGCAAAGACAAAAGTCAATAATCATCAAAAGTCCTTCTTTCATCTCTAGCATGACTAAAGTATTGAATAATAGCCATCCAGATACCAAAAGGGTAGACTTTTATTTAAAGTGTTGGTGATATTAATTAACTAGAGCAAGTATTAAATTAACTCTTCGTTTGTGTTCAATGAAAGGAGACTTAGAAAGAGATTCTTTTCTGAAAACATTATCTCTTGTGAATCTAGAGGCATTTTGGCATGCCTGCAAGTCTTCAACTGTAGTCACTGCGAAATACATATTTCTTGAAAAATGCATTAATGTTCTTCCATTTTCCATGTGAGACAACTTGCACATCCCATTGATAACTCAAACACACTTGTCAAGAACAGAAATTCCCAACCTGAATAGCAAATCTAGAAATTTCTGAATGGCATCATAATACTTGATTCCAAATTATACTACAGAGCTATATAGTAGTAATAAGACAGCATGGTACTGGCACAAAAACAAACACATTGACCAATGGAACAGAAGAGAAGATACAGAAACAAATTCTCAAACCTAAAGCCAGTTGATTTTTGACAAAGGTACCAAAAACATACATAGGAGAAAAGATAGCATTTTCAACAAATGGTGTTGGGAAAACTGGCTATCCGTTTGTAGAAAAACAGCCAGGCATGGTGGTGTGCACTTGTAATCCCAGTACTTGGGAGGCTGAGACTGGAGGATCTGGGTTTGTGGCCAGCCTCAGCTACTTAGTGAAGCATTCTGCAACTTAGTGAGACCCTGTCTCCAAATAAAAAAAATAGGGCTGGGTGTGTAGCTCAGAGGTAGAATGCCTCTGGGTTCAATCCCCAGTATCGAAAAAAAAAAAATGTAATTAAACCTCAGCCTCTAAACCTGCAAAAAAATAAACTCAAGATGGACAAAAAAAAAAAAACCAAAAAAACAAAAAAACCCCTGAAAATTAGAAGAGACTTTGCAGTCCCTAGGAAAAGGGAACACTCCAACATATAGGCGCTGGTAAACACTTGCTCAAAAAGACCCCAAAGCTTAGGAAATTAAGACAAGAATTAGTAAATGGGATGGCATTAAATTTCAAAGTTTCTGTGCAGAAAAGGAAACCATCAAAAGTCTAAAGAGAGAGTCTATAGAATGGGAGAAGATCTTTGCCAGCTACTCCTCTGATAGAGGATTAATGTCTAGAATCTATAATTAATGCTTTAAATTGCATTATGAGTTATATTTCACAGTCTGTCTCTGCCTTCTTGACCTAAGCCTACAGACCTGAAATCTTAATCAGGATTATAAAACATTTTTAAAGGGGTCAAACTAAAGATTTGGACAAATCAAACATCTTAAACTGATAACAGAAAAAATACAAATAAAAGGGATACTGATACCAAAATGTGTTACAAGTTAAAAAAAAACTGAGAATAATTTTTTTTAAAGAAATTGCCTGAAATGGAAGATTTTTAGGGTATTGTCAAAATGAAGTCAATAGCTGATCTTTTCTGTTTTCCCCTAAGTGTCTTCTACTGGGTTAAGAATTATAATCAATTTTAGTGAAATGAATGTAAAAGAGAAATGATTGAGTTAAAACTTAATGTTAATTGCCTTAAAGGAATTAATGTTCAATTTGACATTTATTGATTAGGAAAAACTGACTAGGAAATTGTGCTGGAAATTGATTAGGATCATTGTCTGTCTCAATTCGCTAGATGCATGTAGCTTAGACCATTAACAGGTATAAGAGATCTGTGTCTCTGGCAAGAAGAAGCAATGAAGAGTCTAATCAATAAAGATGTTGAGGCCATGTTTATGCAGGTATGTCTTCAGCTTTTGTTTACTCAAAAGAGAATTAAGGTCTGCCTGAATTATAACGAAAGAGAAAAAAACCTCGGGTATATCTTCAGTAAACTTGTTTCTGATATCAGCTCCATGCGTATTTGTAGGATACAGTGATCTGTGACCCTTTTGAAAAACTTTTACAAGTCACATGGCATAGCAAAGGTGCAACCAAAGTCAAGATTGTCCCTGGTGATGTAGTAAGCATCTTTAAATGCAATTTCATGTTCAAGAGACATCAGATGTTAAACAGAAATGGTAGAGATACTATGTTCAAAGTCCAGAAAACAGAAATCTTACAATGCAGAAGAAATCAAAGTTGGAAAGTAGAGGTGAAAGCTTAGTAATCAACATAACTACTGGGGTGTGGTTTCCTTCACTTGTCTATTTTTTTTATAAAAATGTATCTAAGCTGTAGCTATCAACACTGCTTGGACTGAAAAACAAGTCTTTTAAAATTTATTGGGATTTCGTCTCAACAATTTAGTAGGAGCGATTCGGAGATGGAGGTAGAATCAAGGCTTGAGTGGATTGAAGAGCACACTTCAATTTGGAAACTGAAAAGAAAGACACAAATACGCATGGGACAAGAGAGCATAGAATGCTCTTCTAAGTGGTTTAAATAAAGGAGGAGATGGAGAGCAGTGCTGTTTCATAATAAACATGGTGTTATGGAAGCTTAGTTTAGTATAGAAGGGACTCAACACCTGTGGCTGCACCAACAGAACAAATGCATGAGAGAAGGACATAGAAGATACCGGAAAATGAAGAAAGATGCTGAGGGACTTTGGGCTCTGCCTTGCTGCTTAGATCATGGAGCCAGATTTGGCACCTCTTTTCTGTCACAATCTATCACATCTGGAACAGCAGCAACTATTGTTAGCATTACCCTCAAAATAGATCTGAAGCTTATTATAACTTCTAATCAATGCTCCATATCTCAACTACTCCAATATCGTTTCTCACTTTGAGGGATGCTATGGCTTCCTAACAGCCCTCACTGCCTAAACACACCTCTAGGCCGAGCTGTCCAAGATCTTTGACTCCCCACATACTACACTTGGCTTAAAACACACATCTTGTCATTTCCCTTTTCACAGGGAACAATGGTTTATTTTATATTCATGGGGGGGGGGAATTCTTTTATATTCATGAAGCTCTACATGCTACCTCCAAGCTACACCCCTAGCCCTTTTTATTTTTTATTTTGGCACAGGGTATTGCTATGTTGCTGAGGATCTTGCTAAGGTCTTGAGGCTGGCCTCGAACCTGTGATCCTCCTGTCTTAGCCTCCCAAGTATTGGGATGACAAGCATGCAACTTTTTCTTTCTCTTTTCACCTCACCCATCCTACTCATTTTTCGAGACATACCAGATTTCTTAGTGTCCTTTGCACACGTCGCCTACAGCTGTGTTTGTTGGGCCTGCCATAACCAAATAGCATTAACTGGATGGTTAAGAAGCAACAGACATTTGTTTCTCTCAGCTCTGGAGGCTGAAGTCCAAGATCAAGGTGCTGGCAGATTCAGTGTGTGGTGAGAGCCTGCTTCCTGGTTTATGGATGTCTCCTCCTTGCTGTCCTCACACAGCAGAATATCTGAAGAAGCTCCCTTGTGGCCTCTTTTCTGAGAGCACTGTCCTTATTCTCTATGGATCCATCATCATGACCTAATTTCCTCCCAAAGATTCTACCTGCTTCTACCATCACACTGGTGATGAGATTTCAACAGAATACATTTTGAGAAGATGGATTGCTTCAAGTCATAACATTTTAACTCGGGCCTCACTAAAGTGCTGAGACTGGCCTGCGATCTTCCTGTCTCAGTCTTCCAAGTACTGGGATTACAGGTGTGCCCCACCACACCTGGCTAACTCAGACTTTTTGCATTCGTTCCAGTAGCCCATCTAAACCCATAGGGGACACTCGTTCAATCATAAGATCTTATTATCTTAAAAGCTTTGCCGGCTTCAAATGTATTCCTGCATTATTTTCTCCCAGAATTTTTACAGCACAATATCCTTTATTCTTTCATTGCCAGTCTATTTGTAACATCTCTAATTTGGTGCTGTGTCCTTTAATCTATTGTTCTCAGTATTTTCCCATTATAATTTTCTATTCCTTTCCTCCTTATTGTATTAGTTGACCTTCTTAGATTGGTGGATTAGAACCATTATGTCTGTGAAATTCATAGCAATTACTGCTTTGAGTGTTAATAAGTATTTATTCTGATTTTATTAGGATTAATGTTATGATGTTGAGTTACAGAAATGTGTGAATTGATAATGGGCCTCACAAAACAAAGCCTTTGAAACTCTTGCCAAAAGCAAAAGTAAACATAGCCAGCTTCTTTAAAAATTCCTTGCTAAAATAAACATATAAAGGCTGTTAAATAAAAGTACTAAGGCAAGTTTTCAGCTACAGTGTCAGAGTTGGAAGGATAAAGAAATGTGATATTCACTCTATCATTTCTGGGTGAAAATTGTCCTAAGAGGCCCTGAGCACACTTTTATCATGTTTGCTTTTCTTTAGGAGACTGTTTCACAGCCCCAGCTTAGAATAACTATGGTTCTTTTTCTTTCCCCTGGAGATCCTAGATAAATGGCTATAACAGACAGAAGCAGTTTGTTTCATGACCTGAGACCATGCTCAGATACACAGGTTACTCAAAAGTTCATACTTATATCCAGGTACAAGACTTTAAGTCGTGTATGTGAATGACAATTGGTCTCAAAAATCAATAAAATGCAAGACTAGTGACAAAGGTGATAGGACCGAAGGATAATAACATAATGACCAGCCTTAGAGCTCATGAGCTGTTGTGTATGAGGATTTTCCTTCAAATGAAGTGTGTGATTAGCTAGTCTAGTTATATCCCAGGGGCCATCAGGATGCCAAGATATCAATCAATAAGATGGCACCTTGCCAGTTCCCAAGAAGTTTGCTCTAAGAGACACATTATGCTTTTTCAATCAAAGAAATAGATACTAGTTTTAAACTTTTGAGCTAAGGAATGACAGGTTGAGGGATTTTTGTTTTATCCTTGGCTACCAGCGAACGTAAGGTCTTTACTGAAGCATTGTAACTGCATTGCATGTTGCTTTCCTAATACATATGATGGAAACGATAAAGTCAAACGATTCCCGAGGGCACAGCAATTAACTCACATGTATAAAACCTGTTTAAAGAGAAGCGCCACGTGAGAGTAAAGTATTTAATGTAAACCCATAGAAAGCTGATGAGCACAGTGCCTGAATGAGAACTCTGTATCCTCAGAAATAGCTGGAAGTGATAAAGTGACAGTTGGAATATAAAAATAAAAGTTTTAAAATCTGGCAACTAATCCAGAATTCTCAGGACATACACATAGCTAATTAGCATAACTTCGCTCTTCAAAGCACATTGTAACGAGCAATAAGTTTTATTTTGATCATTCTTTTCAGCGGTTTGGCTCCCAACCACAGATGAAAGAGCAGAGTAAAAGATCATCCAATCAATCAGATGCAATAACGACCAGATCCCCATGCAGCGGTTAAAAACACATATTTAAGAGAAGGTTAGGCAGGTGCAGGAAGAAGGGAAACTGCTACCTGAGAGGTAAACAAGGTGGCAAAAAGGTACAGAAAGATGATTTGTTCCAGCCAAATGACAAAGGTGTCTAAGAGATGGTAACAGAGAAGACAGCCATGCTTGGTAATGGACACACACACAAATGTGATGCACGGTGAATCTGTATTCTGGGTCCAAATGCCGAAGATGCACATTCTGAGTCCTCCTTGTCTCTCTCCTACATTGTCTCGAGCTGATAGTTGCTGGCTGTTTTGACCCATCAAGAAGGAAGGTAGCAGAACTTGCTACAATTTACATTGACCTCAGAGCAGTACCATCTCCAGCATGATGGAGCTCGGTGCTTAGGACAATACACAGATGGCTTGACCGAACCTGGGAGTCTCCTCCTGCCTTCTCCCCTACTTCTTACTTGGGGTCTGGGTAGAATAATAGTGCCAAGAGCCACATAAAGGAATTGTGTCTTGGGATAAGGGACAAAATTAGTCCTTGGTCAAAGAGGTTGTTGCAAACTGGCAAGAGAGTGGATAGAAATCAGTCTATGGCAACAATGGAATTGTGTTGTCTTGAGGTAAACCCCACTTTCACTATATCTTTCTTCTAAAATCAAGAAAGGGGATGATTACCGGGATCATTCATGGTCAAATCTTGTTGTCTTGAGGCAAACCCCACATTCACTACATCTGCTTCTAAAATCAAGGAACAGGGTGATTACCAGGATCATTCACAGTCATAAGGGAATGAAAATTCATGAAGAAAATGTCCAGTATAAGTGTAGCGCTTATGTACTATGAAGCCAAAAGCCCAGGTGGAACAGCCTATGAAAATAAAACCAGAATAAATAGAATTGAATAGATAAAGACCCAGGACAGCATAATATTCTCAGAAAGACAAAATAATTATAGGAGACACCAAGAAGAATCAAATCAAAATAGAGTAAAATGCATATAAAGGTTGGAAATAGTCAGGTGTGGGGGTGCACACCTGTAATCCCAGTCCTTGGGAGGCTGAGACAGGAGGATTGCAGATTCGAGGCCAGTCTTGGCAATTTATTATGACACTGTTTCAAAATAAAATGGAAAATAGGCTGGTATGTAAATCAGTGGTAAAGACCGGCTGGGTGCAATCTCCAGTACTACGCTGAAAAATAGTTTAATTAGTGATTTAGTTAAAATAAAGGGTATAAGTGTCAAAATATATAAAATAAACACTATGATAAATGAGTTGAATAGAACAGTGAGTAGAATCAAGGAATCAGATGGTAAACGATATGATTGAAAGACTCTCACAAAAGAAATCAACAAGAGATAAGAAGATGAAAAGATAGTGGTACACACTTGTAATCCCAGTACTTGGGAGGATGAGATAGGAGGATAGCAATTTTTCGACCAGTCTTAGCTACTTAGTGAGATCTTCCACGACTTAGTGAGACCCTGTTTGAAAATAAAAAATAAAACAGGGCTCAGAGGTAGAATGCACTTGGGTTCCACACCTAGCCCCCAGCACCAAAAAGAAAAAAAAAACTGAAAAGAATGGAAAACAAATTAAGACATGATAGAGTAAAAGTAATGTTTCATCCACATTCACAAGACTTCCAATGATAAACAGTATAAATGAAAGATAAAAAAATATTGGAAACAATATAAAACTAATGAAATAAATGCCATCCAATTAAAGGTTTAACAAGTCAAAAGATAACCATCAATAAAGTCTAAATCCTAGTAATCTTGCAGCACACAAGTCCAAGAGAAAAACCAAAATACCCCAGAGAGAAATAAACAAAGGAACCAAAGATAATGGCATCAGTTTTCTCAGGATCACGCCATCTGAGTAGATCTGAGTATATCTGCTACCTACTGGAGTAGATAGGAAGGCAGTGGAATGATAGCTTACAAATACTGAAGGAAAAAAAAAATTTGAATCTAGGATTTTGTATTTGATTGGACTATGTAATTTTGTAAATTTTAAATTTTTTTATTGGTGAATATTAATTATACAGAATGGTGAGCTTCATTGTGACATTTCCATACATGCTTATAGCACAGTTTGATCAAATTAATTCTCCATAATTTCCCCTTACTTTTTCATCCCCCTTTACCTGATGCCTTCTCTATACCAACAGACTTCCTTTTACATTTATGATATCCCTACTTTTTCCCTCTCTCTAGCTTCCATATAGGAAAGAACACATCTGATAATTGTGTTTCTGAGTCTTGACTTATTTTGCCTAACATGATGCTCTCTATTTCCATCAATTTCCCTGCAGATAACATAATTTCATTTTTATTTACGGTTGAATAAAACCTTATTCACGCCGGGCGTGGTGGCGCACGCTTATAATCCCAGCATTCGGGAGGCTGAGACCAGAGGATCCGGGTTCGTGGCCAGCCTCAGCTACCTAGTGAGGCACTCCACAACTTAGTGAGACTCGGTTTCAAAATAAAGAATAAAAAATAGGGTTGGGGGTGTAGCTCAGAGGTAGAATACCCCTGAGTTCAATCCCCAGTACCGCGAAAAAAAAAAAAAAAAAAAACCTTATTCTATTTATAGAGAGTATTTTCTTTATTCATTCATCTGCTGATAGATTCCTAGTCTGATTCCCTAACTCAGCTATTGTTACTTGCACTGTTACAAACATGTGCATGTGTGTATCACTAGAACATGCTTTCATTCTTTGGGGTAAATACCGAAGAGTGGTATATCTGGATCATGTAGCAATTCTATTTCTTAGAATTGTGCATTTCCTTCACTATAATCATAGTGGTTTTCTGAGGAACATCCACTATGATTTCCATAGTGACTGCTGGAGTATATTTTCTTGTACACAGCTTACAGCTCTGTCCCTTTTTCCATTCCATCTGATAATCTGTTTTAATTGGTTTTCCTAGATATTGTCTTAAGAAATAGTTATTAGAGAGATGCAAATCAAAACTACCTTGAGATTTCACCAAACCCCAATCAGAAAGGCAATCATCAAGAACACAAACAACAACAAATGCTGACGAGGGTGTGGAGAAGTAGGAACCCTAATACATTGCTGGTGGGATTGTAAATTAGTGCAACCACTTTGGAAAATAATATGGAGGATCCTCAGACTAATGGGAATGAACCTACCATATGATCCAGCAATACCACTTCTGGGTATCTACCCAAAAGAATGGAAACCAAACTACCAGACCTACACATGTGTATCTATGTTTATAGCTGCACAATTCACAATTGCCAAACTATGGAAACAGCCAAGATGTCCATCAACAGAAGAATGGATTACAAAACTATGGGATATGTACACAATGGAATTTTACTCAGCCATAAAGAAGAACAAAATCATGTTATCTGCAGGGAAACGGATGGAACAGGAAAACATTATGTTAAGTGAGATTAGTCAGTCGCAAAAAGTAAAAAATCGTATGCTCTCCCTAATATGTGGAAGCTAGGGAGAAAATGGGACATAAGAGGGACTCCAGATGAAGAAGGAGAAACCTTAGGTGAGCAAAGAATTTGACTTAATGGAAGGTGATGGGGGGAAGGGGAACATTATAATGAACATGATGTACTTTCACAAACATATCAAAGTCAATCACTAAACTAAACTTGAGAAGGAGGGAGGGCAAGGGAGTAGGGTGGGAATTGGGGAAGGGCTAAATGAGAAATGTGTCCATGTATGCCTTTATCAGCTTGTACCTAACAAAGATGTATGATTACAATGCACCAATTAAAAAATAAAATTAAAAAAGAAATAGTTATTGATATACAGGTATAATATATATTATATTGGTAATTGTTTTCCTCTTATTACATTCATCTTGCTTCTTTTTTCCCTTCTTTTGTGTTTTTTCTGGTTTTAAGTGAGTATTTTATATGTTCCATTTTATCCTCTCTCGTAACATATTGATTATTGGAACATATAAAATACTCACTTAACTGGTCCTGAAATTTATTTAAGAGTCACATTTTAATTTTTATTCATATCTATTTAATTTTAGCTATACAAATTTTCTATTATTGCTTATACACATATTTTCATCCCTTCTTAAATAAAAATATTTCCACTTCACTCAAACCACATCCAACCATAGCAGATATGTATAAAGTCTTCTATTTTCTACTTCACTGAGTCTAAAACTCAAGCACATGGTACAGTAGGCAGATTCTCTTGGGTTAAAAATCATTTCAATTTTAATAACTAGGCTATAGTAACCTGACACTGTAAAATGAGTTGCATTCATCATTTTATGACACTCATCAAATGTAAGATGATATTCAGGATTAGTTACAAATACATCCCCATTTCAGAAACTTAAAATGGGAATTATGTTTGTATTAGAGACAATGAACAGAGGAAATGCTGAGGAAGTAGATGTTCTTATATTCATGGTTATTTGACTTCTGATAATGTTTTCTAAGGAAGCGTATAAAAAAGGCATTCATGGAAATTATTCAAATGGTGCAATGATAGATGTCTGTCTTCTTCCTCGTCCTCTGGTTTTATGCCTCATCTTTGGGCAACTCGTAATCTAAGCACCCTCTTATTACATACTCATCTCTCCTGCATCAGAATCTTTGTGCATTTCCTTCACTATAATACAAGTATGACATATATTCTTCAGTGGGTTTTTAAAAAAAATCTTAAACCTTGCAACTAATCCAATCCTAATGCCTTTATAAAGAAGAAATCTCCAACATAGGAATATGTGGAAACAGATAACTAGGAAACAAAGGAAACTATTGAAAGAAAGCCCACCATTACAGAAGAGAAACTGGTACTGTGTCTTTGTATTACACTGTAATATAGCACAGATGATCATTGCTTATAAATACTACTGTAGTTCATGGTTGTCCTTCCAGTTGAATATGTGAAATGTTCCTTTTCTTTTTCAAATACAGAGATTGGCTGCTCAAAGTATTTTCAAAGAGTCATCCCCTCCTTTCACCATACTATCCAAGAAAAGAAAATATCACTACATAAACTCTTGGGAGAACAATTTCATTAGAAAATAACTACAATGAATTACTCCCATGTTACTATATATGTGTAGTAATTTTTAAGGTAGCATCACAAACTTCAAAAGTTTTCATATCAGCCATAGGGCACCATTACAATGAGAAGGCTTTTAATTATGTTGTAAAGGTCTGGTATTCCAGGAAAATGTCACTTCAAAATAAACTTCGAACAGTTAATTATCAGTGATATTTAACTTGTACAAAAATTAAATATCACAGTGTAATCCTGTGATCATTTTATTGCTATTGTAGACATTTCAATATTTTAAGAGTTTTCAAGAAACAATGAAAAAAGGCTTGCCACTTACCCAGTTCTTAGCTTGTATAAAGAACCCTATGACATTCTGGTGCTCTGTTTTACAAATAGATCATAAAAAGCACATAAGGAAACAGTGCTTTTTCACTCAGGAATAAACACAAAATTATACAGTGTGCCTTAAGTCATTCAACTCCGAATAATTAGTTTCACTTAATGTAAGACACAGTATCATTTAAAATAAATATAATTCCCCAATTCTTCTCAGACTCTCAGTAAGATCAGATATAATTGAAAGAGCTATAAACAGAGATATCTGAAATAAAATTGAGTAACTTAAAGTATGTCAATAGTTACATGGTTTTAGTTGAAGCAATGAGATCTACATATTATTAAACTTATGTTATATGTTTATATTGTACAGTCATGTCCCAAACCATGACATTTCTGGTCAATGGACTGCATAAATGACTGTGGCCTCATGCATGCAATGAGAATGGAACTAGAAAAGTTCAGTCGCTCGGTGAGTCCGTGAGCTCGGTGAGCCATGATGATGTTCATAGCTGTCATAATATCATACTGCAACATGTTTATGTGATGCTGCTGTAAACAAGCCTTCTATGCTATAAAAGTATGGCACATACAATTAAGTACAGTACGTACAGTTGTTGTATTTACTAGGACATACTTTTATCATTAGCATATATTCCTATTTTTTAAATTACTGTAAAACAGTATGTCATATTCCACCTGCAGCAGCTCCCAATATCTCATGTATGCTCCATCTCCTGCTTGCATTAAGAGGTCATGTGGAGTGACAAATCTCTATTACCTAGGTCTGTGTAAGTACACCGTACCATGTTCTCGTGTGCTTTTAAAATTGCTACCACTATAGCATTGCTAATAAGACCCTACTAAGTAAAACACAAGAATGTTTTACGGTTGGTTGTTACTGTCTTTAGACTAAGACAATACAGTCCCAGTTAAATACATAGGGTTTGCTTATTTTCCTTCTTTGTGGATATGATATTATTTCAAAAACATAATACTATCAATATTGATACTGTTTCAAACAGGGAATTCTTATGAGAGTTGGCTAAACAGTAAATAAGTGTAATAGAAAATGATTAAAAACATTAAAAATTACTGGTGTATGAGATTCCACCTAACTCTAGCTAGCATAGCAATCATCAAGAATACAAATAATAATAAATGATGGCTAGAATGTGAGAAAATAGGAACTCTTTAGACACTGTTGGTAGGATTGTAAATTAGTACAACTACTATGGAGAATAATATGGAGGTTCCTCAAAATACTAAGAATAGGACCAAAAATGACCCAGCTATACTACTTCTAGATATCTTTCTAAAAGAACAAAAAATACTGTAATGACATATACATATTGTACTTATAGCTGCATGATTCACAATAGCCAAATTACGGAAACATCCTAGGTATCCATCAATAGATACAGAAGTTAGAGAAAAGATAAGGGGCTTTAGATAAATGAAGGGAGAGACCAATAGAATAATGGAAGGGGGTTGGAGAACGGAGGTGAGAAATCAAGGGAAGAATCAATGAAAGAAAGAATTCAAATTATGCCCTGTCCACATATGAATTTATCACTATGAATGTCACTAACATGTACAGGAAGTAGGAAGGAGGGGAAATCAGAACTGGATATGAAAGGAAATACATCAAGTGCCATGAGCATGTATATTTATGTCACTCGGAAACTCACTATGATGCCTAATTACAATGCATCAATAAAAGTATAAAAAATACTAGTGTAAAAGAGTATGGATCGAAAGGTGCCCACTAGAATAAAAATAAAAACTTTCCTAAAGTAAAAATGAGTTATATAAAGAGATGAAAACAGTGAACGAGTAGAGTAAAACATTAAAAACAACCCAAATGTACATAGAAATTATGAAAAAGTAATATTAAGCCAAAACAGATTGGACATTTAAATAAATGTGAATGGATCTAATGGCTCATTTAAAAAAAACTGGTTCCAAATTAAATATCCACTCTTAAGTGATACATAATCATGAAAACAAACTGTTTCAGTATTGGTAAAAATTAAGGGAAATGCAAAAATTAACTAGAAAAAGTAAAAACATAAGGAGCAGAGTGTATAACTCTGATAATGAACAAAGTAAGGTTCAAAGAAAAAAAAGGAATAAACTGAAAACAGACCGTAATACTTATAACACTAATTTACATAATATAATTCAATAAAGAAATTACATAACACAATTCAAGTTAAAGATGATATCTATGTGACTAATAACACAGCAACCTTCACAGTAAAGTATAAACTTTTCACTTTAGTAATCTGAAGGTCATAAAGTCCTGTCTCCTGTTCATGCTAAGAAGCATGGGTTTGTTTGTCCTCATTGTTAATCTACACATATCTTTGGAGGTGACACTTAGGTATATTTCTTCCTAACATTTATAGAGATATTTAACTCTGAATGAGATATACTTATCCCTTTTAATTTTTATATAAATGCAGTGAAATGGGTAAAATTAGCCTTCATTCAGAGATGAAATAATGGTTCTCAGACCTCAGACATGTTTAGGACTCCATCACAAATTCAAAGCAATCTCAACTTTGTCATAAAATTGGTGTTTGAGATATAAATATTTATGTTAAAGTATTTGGCACCCATTACAAAAGGAATGACTGCTGGAATAAAAATAGATATAAAATAATTGATGATGAGTGGGAACTGCCAAGTCAACAAGGTAGCCTTGCAAATTTAAAGATTTTACCTGATAAAACTTGTAAAATTAAAAGAAAGAAATTCAAATCATTTTATTTTCATATTATTTACATTTAGGTGATCACTTTATTTTACAGTTAAATGTTATTGTGTTTTCCTTTCTTTTTTTTTTTTTTTTGTAGTACTGGGGATGGAACCCAGGGGCATTCTACCACCGAGCTACACCCCCAGCCCTATTTTTTATTCTTTATTTTGAAACCAGGTCTCCCTAAGTTGAGGAGTGCCTCACTAGGTAGCTGAGGCTGGCCACGAACCCGGATCCTCCGGTCTCAGACTCCCGAATGCTGGGATTACAAGCGTGCGCCACCACGCCCGGCTTGTGTTTTCCTTTCTTGAGGCTGAGATATATGTGTTAAATCATTAAAAAAAGGGTTACATATTTCCAAACGACATGTATTCCTGAGGTATGATCATCAACATATCATGTGTATTATGCAATATATTTCTAATTCTTCAAGCTTTGTAGACCTATAGTTTTTTTAGAGCATGTTTTCCATCTCCCGGCCAATTTCATATACGCAACTCAAAAATCGCTTTTATCTATTTCTCGTTCATTATTCTCATCCGTGCCTCCTTCTCATTGCTCATTTCCCATTACAGTATAAGGGTATAACTGTTCTCTGACAAATATAATTGGTCGACATTTCATGTTCTCTTAGGAATATCTCTGATTTTTTGCTTATGTTCTATCAACTGTAGAACCCAGAAGCAAATATTTACCTTTATTCTCAGAGAATTAAAAGTGGAGATTGGATTCTAGGTTATTTTGATTTTTTTTTTTTACTTTGAAGTATCACATATGCATACATGTTCATAATATCTATAAGTACACATTAATAAGCAAGTGGAAGAAAAATATTTCTGTAATTATCACATAGGAAAGAATAACAACATAAGAGAGACAGAGAACATCTATACATTGTTATCCATTGTAACATCTTCTCAGAACCCTGAAGAAATCACTTTTTTGATATTTTTTGCTGTGTTTCTCCTTCATTCCATTTCACTTTTATTCAATATAGTGTCTTTCCTCAGTAATACAGCTTAGTTTTCCTATTTTTGAAACTTATCTAATTGGAATCATATGTATATTTTACTTTGTGCACTTTTAAAATTTATATTTTGTAGGATTTTTGCATAATAATATCTTTTGTATGATAATAAATTTTTAGTTTTTCAGAATGTTCAATCATTTGACATGCATTCATTTATACATTATAATGAACATTTAGATAGATTTCAGGAGGCCAATTATAGGCAGCTTCTATTAATCTTATATGCCCTTGTGATACATCAATATACTGTTCTCTGTTATGTACCTATGAATGGAAGTCTGTTCTACAACATATATATTCTTCTCTATTCTTGATAATGCTAAGCACTTTTCCAAAGTGGTTTTATCATGTTAAATTTCCAGTGAAATTGTATAAGCATTGCCTTTCTTCTCTACATGCAACTAAATCTCGATCTTTAAATATACTTTTCTCATCTATAGAAATCATGGCAGTTTTAGTTTAGCTTTTTGTGGCTTATCAATAGGATAGAACATTTTCTCAATATATTTCAGTTCTGGAATAACAGATGTGTCCTCAATAACTTGGGTGAAAGATTGTTCACAGAGAAAGCTCTCTTTCAGCTTGGGGGCTTCTCAATGTATAACCCATTAGATAGAAAGATACAAACATTTATGTGACTCGTTCTCATTCTGCCGTCTGCAATACTCCATAGTTTAAAATTTATGTATAATAAGAATTTTAGAGGGATTGGCTATGTCTTTCCAAAATCATTTTAAAAATATAATGCTTCCATCAAATCTTTCCACTGGTAAGCATGGGGCTGTGTGTGTATGCAGGAGAACAAGCTGAGATCATTCAATCCTTAGAGAATGCTGGAGTGTTGGAGGGGTGAGTCGATTTGTTAAACTTTTGTCTTCCCAGTGAATATTGAACTAAAGTGTAAATGCCAAAGTCAAGGACTGGAAAAGCCCTCAGGATAGAAGCACATTCAGTGATCTGATTATTCTTGTGTATTTCATTACAAACTTTCATATTTTTGTATGTTTCTGGTTATAAACTTTCATGTTAAACAATGGCTGGGAAATTTACCTTTCTACATATTTAGATATGGCTATGGTTCATGTCCCAATAAATTTCAATGCTTAAGCCTAATCCCCAAGGAGATGATATTAAGAAGTAGGGCCTTTAAGATATCCTTAGATGATAGGGTTAGAATTAGTGCCTGTCTTAGCCCCTATGAGCTGCTGTAACAAAAGACCTTAGCCTGAGTAATTTAGAAACAACAGAAATGTACTATTCTAGAAATTGGGAAGTTCAGGATCAAGGCACCAGAAAACTTAGGATTTGGTAGGAGCTTTCTCTCTGCTTCAAAGATGATGTCTTCTAATCGAGATCTCATGTGGTAGAATGAGAGAACAAGTTCTCAGGCCTCTTTTATAAGGGCACTAATCCTACTCATGAGGATGGAGTCTTTATAATTTAATCACTGCCCCCAAACCCTGCCCTTTAATACCCTGCCCTTGGAGTTATGTTTAAACATGTGGTTTTGGGGTAACACAATATTCATACCATAGCAGGCTCCTACAAAGGAGACTTCAGAGAGTTGACTCATCCCCTCCACTATGCACAGCAAAAAGTCTATGTGGAATCAGGCCTTCACTGGACACTAAATCTGCTAGTACCTTGATCAGGACTTTCCAAACTTCATGATGGTAAGAAGAAAACTTTATTTTCTATAAGCTTCCCAGTTTGTAATTTACCATAGCAGTCTAAATCTAAAGGAACTAATACAGATAACCAATCATTTTTTAGAAGAAGTTTAACAAAAATTTTCATTGATTTCATCTGAAGAGTTAGTCCCTGTAATCTGGCATGTCATTGAGGAAAAACAAGAAGAAAATAAAGGAAATGAAAGAAGAGAACCCAGGAAGAGACACATGAAAAGTTTATCTTTGCCCTTTCCACCTAAAGCTTATGACACATCAGCTATCTTTCCAAACCCGAATTCCTTCTGCATTGAACAAAGCAAAGAAGATCTGAGTACAATTACAATTGTCTCAGTCTTCCATGGGTATGGTATGGTTCAATTTTATTTCTGATTTCTCTAATCCTTTTAGGATTTGTATTAGTTTCTGGTTAGATGAGATAAATATTTATGATTAGGTATTTTAAGATGTTGCCTCTGAGAGCATATTGCTGTTTTAAAGCAAAGCACATCTGTATATCTTAAAATAAATCTACATTAGATTAAAAAAAATATGGCTGGAAGTCTATATGGGAGAAAAACATGGGAGGTATCTCAAAAACCAACACAGATAACAAAGTACTACTGTTTTCAACACCTGGAAAACATGTAAACAGGACAATTAATGGACAGCCAAAGAAGTGTCAAAGCCGAAGGAGAAAGATATACTTCTTTTTCCCCCTGTTATGCTTATAACTCAAGTTGGAGACTACAGAGCCCTATGTTCAGCTGCCAAACTGTTCTCACTGGTGTTATAGAAGCTCGCCTCATCATTTCCTGAGCAGCTTCCATACTTCCTGGAATTCCACAGCTGCACATGCTCCAGACTCAATCAGGCCTCAGGAAGCCCAGCCTGCTACATTAGCCTTCCAACTCCTGGTAATGAAGTTTTCCAACAGGAATTAATTATGACAAGAAAAGGCAGCTGCAGCATATTCGTACTTCCTGAGATAAAATGTGAAATAGTGCTGGTTTCTTCCATTCACTGACGTTCATTCATCCCATAAGACAAAGATGGATTAATTCCAAAGTTCTTCAAGATGAAGTAAGGTAATCTTTTAGTGGATTAAAAACCAAAAGAGCTACAGATTTGGAAATTGTATGGCTGTATATCATGAAAATTTCTTTTTAAATGCCTTAGCTTTATGTCTTTTTCCCCCTTTTATCTCTTTTTTATAGGACTCATTTTTTTTTCCTCTTCATATTTCTTCTTAGGTTTTCTCTTTTCTCTTTCAAAAAATATTGTTATTTTAAATTTTCAAATGAAGCCGGGCGTGGTGGCGCACGCTTGTAATCCCAGCATTCGGGAGGCTGAGACCGGAGGATCCAGGTTCGCGGCCAGCCTCAGCTACCTAGTGAGGCACTCCGCAACTTAGTGAGACCCGGTTTCAAAATAAAGAATAAAAAATAGGGCTGGGGGTGTAGCTCGGAGGTAGAATGCCCCTGAGTTCAATCCCCAGTACC
>PVLC010000107.1:128119-315018 GCA_004027655.1 Graphiurus murinus | reverse complement strand
AGCCGGGCGTGGTGGCGCACGCTTGTAATCCCAGCATTCGGGAGGCTGAGACCGGAGGATCCGGGTTCGCGACCAGCCTCAGCTACCTAGTGAGGCCCTCCGCAACTTAGTGAGACTCGGTTTCAAAATAAAAAAAGAATAAAAAATAGGGCTGGGGGTATAGCTCGGAGGTAGAATGCCTCTGAGTTCAATCCCCAGTACCACAAAAAAAAAAAAAAAAGAAACGGAGACAGGCAGATTGCAGATCCAAATGTGGTGTAACTTAGTGAGGCCCTCTTTTGAAATAAAAAGAAGCCGGGCGTGATGGCCCACGCTTGTAATCCCAGCATTTGGGAGGCTGAGACCGGAGGATCCGGGTTCACGGCCAGCCTCAGCTACCTAGTGAGACACTCCACAACTTAGTGAGACCCTGTTTCAAAATAAAGAGTAAAAAATAGGGCTGGGGGTATAGCTCAGAGGTAGAATGCCCGTCAGTACCGCAAAAAAAAAAAAAAGAAAAAGGACAGGGGTGTATTTCAGAGGTAGAATATCCCTGGGGTCCATCTGTAGTACTACACACACACACACACACACACACACACACACACACACACACACACACACACACACCAACTCATGTTTAAATTGAATCACAATCATGACTCTATGAAGAAGTGGGATCTTTGAGAGGTGATTCCATGATAAGGGCTCTGTCCTTCTGAGTGGATGAATGCTCTTTTAGTTATAGCAGGAGTAGGTTCCTCATATAAGAACAAATTTTGCCTCCATCCTTCCTTTGTTTCATCTGTTCACTTGCCCTTCCCTTCTGCCATGGGATGAGGCAACATGAAGGCCATCACCAGATGTAGCTCTTCCTTCTTAGATTTTCCAGCCATCACAAATCAACTTCTATTGTTTTCAATTTACTCAGATAAGACAACTTCCAAGGCCATCAGGGACAGCAATGAGCCTGATCCTCTGACAACCAGCTCCAGTGTGCTGGGTACTCAACATGCTTCACTCTGTCTTTGTGTGCTGAGTAATAGCGGTGGGGCTCAAAAAATAGAGCATAGCTGAGGATAAATGCAGTTGGAAGCTTTCACTCTCAGTTTTCTCAGTTTTTTTCATTTATACAGCTTGCATTTCTGTAAACTTTAGAGTAAAAGGGGTGGTGTGGATGATAGCATCATAAGGGACTCAGGCAGTGCTCTTCTCATTGGTAGGAAGAAACTCCAGGTAGGCAAGAAGCTGGGAATGCCAGCTGCTCAGAAAAGGTACATGGAGTCCAAGAACAAACAGAATAAAATCCAGAGGTAGAATGGGAGCCAGGCCAGAAGAGGAAAGTTGTTGTCCAAATGCCAAATACACAGGCTGAAGTGCAATGTCTTCATTCTGCCACACTTCTCAGGGCCACTACCATAGGCAGAAGAGATTGAGTGGCAAAGAGCATGCAGTCAGGGAGCTCAGAGTCTAACAAAGGAGCAGTGACATACATGGAAAGTCTAATATATGCAGTAAGGGTTTCTGCCTTGGGCTGCACTTGAGGATCACCAAGGAGATTAAAAGAAATAAATGCCTGGTCTCTACCCAGATCAACTGAATCCAAATCACAAAAATGGAAAGTTAACTTATTTTTGTAATCTGCCCAACTGATTCTGAAACACAGTGAGCACTGGCCATCATTTTAGTAGAGGGAAACCCAATGGAATGGAGAGACTACTGCTCAATCTGGGATAATCAGAGCCAATAAATAACCCAGAGAGCATCATAGAAATAGATTCTCAGACTCTATAAAAGGGTCTACTAGTTTAGAATCACCTGGGAATGAAAACCTGAAATCTTGGTTTTGGAAAAGCTCCCAAAGTGATACAGATGACCAGGCCGATTTGGGAACCACTTCACTAGAGCATCTTTGTACAATAGAAAGAATAATGTGAGCCACATGAGTCACCATTATATAATCCCTAGTTGCCACACTTTAAAAATTAAAATGAATAAAATTAATTTTATTGTATATCTTTTGTTTGTTGCTTGTTGTTTTGTTATTGGGTATTGAGGATCCAACCCAGGGGCATTGTACCTCTGAGCTATATCCCAGCCCTATAGTATTTTTTATTTTTAACAGGATTTCTGAGAGTCTCGCTAAGTTGCTGAAGCCAGTCTCAACCCTGCAATCCTCCTGTCTCAGCTTCCCAAGTACTGAGATTACAGGTGTGTACCACCACACCCAGAAAAATTAATTTTAATAATGTTCTTTATTTAACATATATAGCCAACATATTATCATTTCAACATGAATCAATAAAATTATTTCTTAGTTTTTTACATTCCTATATATTCATGACAGGTCCTTAAAATATGGCTGCCGAAGGCAGGACTGTGTGTGGTTCATTTCTGCATCCTCAACACTGGAATCACACCTAACATGATAGAAGTGCTACTTTGAGACTCGTTTTAGGTCTCTATATCCAAATGGAAACCATGTGAACAGAGACATGGAGACAAAGAACGATGTGATGGGATGTCAGGGGTCACAGAGTAAGAAGGAAGAGAAAGCAGGGTGGGGAGAAAGGATGGGGAAAGAATAAGAGTCCAATACCTGAAGGGGAAGGACTTAAAGGATGTATTATGGAACCGAGTCTCCTCAAATGTGGCCAATGCTTCTTCTTTTGCCATCTGGCTGTCTGGATAGTTTATTTTGTCTCATGGACCTAACGCCAGGTTTTAAGAGTATGTGGGAAGACTCACTCAGAATTTTTTCCGTGGAACAGCAAAGCTCCAGGGCCTCCAGGACTTGCTATTAGGTTTATTGGTTTACTGAGACACTGCCTCAGGGCAGGTTGACTAAGTGGGCATCTTTTTGTTGGGAACCAGAGCTGTAATTAGGGAAGACTTTGCTGACATTGAGAATCTGGTGAGCATATGCTTTTTCAGTTTAATTTCAACTTCAGATTTTGTCAGGGTCCCTAGAAGCCTCACTGTGGGTGCATTAGATACATTTTAAGACAATAATAAAACTGATTCGAATGATCCCATCTGTTAAAAATCCTTTTACAGAAATCTGTCCTGCTTTCTTGGCACTTGCTGACTGAAAAAAAAATTGTTATGGATTGGTTGAGGGATGTGTCACTGGCTTACCATCAAGTTCAGAAACCAACTGTTCCAATCCAGGGTCTTGGTTATATATTTTGTGGTATAGTAGGACATGGGAAATTAATTGCAGGCCTGGAGCTTAGCAGGAGAGATGGAAGTAAGACCACAGCCTAGCATGGAGCTAGTGTTTAGCAATAAAGGATAGATAGGCCCAGATATTTGCCAAAAGAAGTGCAGTCTAGAAGACAGATCACAGAGCACATGAAGCAATTACTAAACTATAGGTTTCCAAGCCACACTGTCTAGGACTCCAAATTTTCCAGAAATATCTTAAGAAAAATAAATCCCCTCATTCCTAATTCAAGCAGAGCTAACCCATTTTTATCTGATTTATATTTTTTATTTTATCCCAAACTTGCATTTTAAATTAACAAAAGGGTTCCTCTGAACCCCAAAAGCTTGGAAAAAAGCACTGCTGTAGATCACATGTATCATTATGATTAAACATTATTATCAAGGATGCTCACCAATATTTAATAGTAGAATCCAAGTAAGAGGACAGATTCCACAAATAGTAATTTCAGGCAACTAGGTAGGCATACCAGGGATCTAAATAATTTTTTAGTTCATGATTCATTCTTGTGAGATATAGATAGATAGATAGATAGTATTATATATATTGTCTATATATATAATGTTATGACCTGGATATAATAACATGCACTTGGAATATAGCTATGGATAAAGAGATATGTTCCCTCACCTCATGTTTTTTATATTATTGAAGGGAAGACACACTATAAGCAGGAACACAAGTAAATAAACACAATTATAACTTGAAGTTAGGAAATCAATTCAGTGACAGAAATGATGAGAGAAGAGTGCTTCTTCAGAAAGGATGATCAGGAAAATGTTCGTTCAGGAGGAGTCCTTAAGCTAAACCCCGGAGGGTGTAAAGGAGCTAGCTATGCATAAAGTTTGGGGACCTATGTTGCAGGTAAAGAAAACAGTACAAGTAACTGTGGCTTATAGGATTATTGGAGAAACTGAGATGACTGTGTAAGGCCAGAAAAGAGAGAGTTCATAAAAGCTAAGTTTGCAACACAAGAAGGGGCCAGGTCAGGCAAGGTGTCACAGAGGCCAAGGTATTCTTCAAACATAAGATGGAGGCATTGGGAAGTTTCAAAGGGAGTCATGTTATCTAGTTTACATAGTTCAAAGGATCTTTTCTACAGCACGTACCAGTAGTAGTAGAGCAAGGGCAAGCAGAGCCTTTTCCTAGGAAAAGGAGGCAGGTTACCAAACTACATTGAAATGAGGAACCCAAGAGGACTCCTGTTCTTAGAACCAGGACCCAAGGTTAAACACAAGGAAAACTCCCACTACTTAACCCTGCATACAGCGTGACTTCTCCCTTAGAGACCAGGAAAGCTGGATATCTGTGGTTGAGTATCGCCAAAACCACATTACAGTTCCCAACTCAAGACAGAACTTGCTTCATAGCCCAGAGCAGGACTGAGCTGGCAGGTGAACTAGGTGGAAACCCTAGGGAAACAGGGTCTGTAGGGCAGGGAGGGGCTGCCCAGAATTCAGAATCAGAGAGCTGTGACCTATGTAAATCCACCTTGAGAATGACTCCATACTGGCAGCCAACACAGGCTCACATCAAATCCACTTTCCCCACAAATTGCATCCACATTTTTGCAATTTGGTGTGTATTGATTTTCTCCGAGGGACCTCATGTTGAGTTATTTAACTGCCACCATTGCAAAGGGCAGCAAGTAATTTTCAGTGCAGACCCACTTCTGAGAAACTCCAATCCAGGTCAGTTTTATAATTTCATTTCAGAGCATTTGTGGATGATTACATTATCCAAATCTGGGCATTATTGTAGCGAATAGTTCAACCATGAGAGAGAGAGCATAAGATCTTTCTCTTCATCTCAGAATAATATGTCAAGTAGGAGTAAAGTAGCCAAGAAGGATCAAGAAGAAAGGAAAGAAAGACTAAGGCATTCTTCACGTTTCTACTTTGAAGCAAAGGTAGACTGACTGGTGTACTCAGTATTTCTAATACAATTGGCATCCCTGCTTTTATGATAGTATTCCTGAAATGTTAATATTTCTTAAGGAGCAGTGAGAAACATTAGATTGACATCTTAAACTGCATTTGCTGCAGTGCTATTGTTAAAAACATATATATATATATTTACCTATTGTGGACTTTCTACTTCTGTTTTCTAATTATTTATTTATTTTTGAGATAGGGTCTCACAATTTCCCCAGTCTGGCCTTGAACTCACAATCCTCCTGCCTAGCCTCCCAGGTACCTGGAATTACAGGCATAGATGACCACACCCAGCTCTGTTTTCTCCTTGTTGTCACATATTCTTGCTCCAATATTGTTTATCCTTATATTGTTTCATTATTATTTTGTTGTAAATGTTTTAAATCATCCAAAAATTTTGGAAAGCATTAAAAAGTAGATAAATAACCATGCCTTCACTGAGAAAATATTATGCCAAGTTTCAAAGGAACATAGAACTCACAAGACCTGAGGGAGAGGCATAGCCAATGCTGAGGTGCCAATATAAAGAGGGAAATAGGACCTCTGAAATGTGGTGTGGGGCAATAGGATTGCGGTATAGATTGGCTCACATTATATGACCCTGAAAGACACATTATCCTCTGGAATTAAGGTATTTTGATATGATAAATGAGAACTTGGTCTCTGGAGCCTGAAAACTAGGATTAGAACCTCAGCTCTGTCCCTTATAAACTATACATTGTTTTTTTTTTGCAAATTAGTAGACATCTTATGATCTCAATTTACTTCTTGTCAAATGGGGATAATGTAGATATTGCCTAAAAGTATTATGAGAATTAAATGAAGTAATACATACAAGGCTGTAGTGGAGATGATTGGTACATACAAAACACTCAATAAATGTTAACTGATATTGCCATTGTTGTTATTCTCTTGATAGACACTTCACCCATGTTGTCTTATTTTTCCCTCACAACTCTATGAAATGGATATTGTTATTTCCTTGTAAGTGAAGTTCAGATAAGTTAAATGAGTTGCCTGAGTCCCAGAGTCCAGGAAGCTTGCATTTCAGCTCTTTGACTCCAAAGCCCATACTGCTCTCACCCTAATACTCTTATCTCATCCAACAAGACAGAGCAAATAGAAAATTTCTTACTGATGCATCTCACACATCAGATAGAAGCAAATTGTGGTAGTGATTCATCCATTCAAAGATCATCTGTGAATGCTTTATTTTCAGGCAGTCACATGACAAACAAAGATAAGGCTCCTTGTGGGCTCTGCCCTCAAGTGGCTTCTAAACTAATGGGAAAGATGAGTGAAGTAAAATAGAGCACACCGTGGAAATGGCGGATCAAGATATAACCAGTGACGTGAGAGAATAGAGAAGAGAAAGGGTATCTAATCCAACCTGCTGGAGTCAGAATCTGGAAGCACGAGACTATTGGTTCAAAACACTTTTCAATGATCCTGTGGGCTCTTCATTAAAGAAGATATGTTTTGCAGTACAACAACAGGAAAATAATTCTGCCCCTTTGAAACTCTCCACCCCCATACCACCCCCATCCCATCCCTAAGCCCAGAGAAGCAAATCTAACTGCTAAATGGAAATGTTACCTAGTCCCCCACTGATGTTCAGGTTAAACCTTGATGTCATATGAGAGCCCAACTGTTAACTTATTAGAGAATTTGCAAGTCTGTTGTTAAACAGCCATTTGTAAAAACTAAATTACATGAAACTACATTTATATACGTTATATTGAAAACAAAGGAGCTTGATACTCCAAATGCATCGCTTCCTAGTTATTACACTGCTCTCTATGCACTTGAGGTTATTTACATCTATTGCATGTGACTGGTGAAAATGCTACATAATGGCGTGCTGCTGCACATCTCTTTCCAGCTCCTTATTTAGCAACATCGTGTTGTTAGTAGCATGGAGTCAGCTGTGCTGTGATTATTTACAGCACAGAAATAAGCCTAGGCTATGAATCAGGGCTTTGTTGTCTCATAGAGCTGGTTGTTAAACCAGCACACTACTGGCTGTCCTCCTTCCGGTTCCTCCTGCACTCTCCTCTTTTCCCTCCATCCCCTTTAGTACTCATTTTATTTATTTCTCCCTCAATTTGTTCGCACCATATCAGCTCCCTGATTGGTGGACCCTTTTATAATCTTAATCCTCCTGTTTCTCTGATCATGATCTCCTTCTTGACCTAGAACTTCATTTGGCTTAGAACATTGTCTGCCTAGTCTTCATACTGGATTTGCCAATCTATAACTAACCTTGAAATAAAAACTAAGTCTCTCATCATCTGACTTACTAGGTTTGGAGAGACTGATTAACTGCTTTGGTGCTTTCATGGTGTGGGAGAGTAATGATTCTTGGTGTTCAGTGGATGTAGGCTTGTTCCTGGACCCCATGTCTCTGCCTTTGCTATCTCCTGTTACCAAGGCATTCTCTATGGTACTCTTTAGTGTTTTTTTTTTTTTTTTTCTGCCTTCCCTGTATCATTTAATTGGATTGCAGCACACTAAACATTTGAAAAGAATTCAAGCACAAGCTGCCAGGCTCTCTCTTAATGAACATTCTGTGTGACATTCTTTGCCAAGAAAGTCATTCATTGGATAGAAATCAAGAGGTTGAATGAAGAAATTAAAATATATTTTTTCTCTTTCTTCCTATAATACAACTGCCTACTTCCCTCAAGTAATAGTTCTGTCTCCTCCAAGTCATGTCTGGGCTATTTTTCCAGCATAGAATTGGTTAACTGAATGGCTCTCCACAATACCATGTTGAATTTTGTACCATTACCTTCTTTCATGCATTAAAGAGTACAAGATCCTACTGGGTCCCATTATAAGCTAAATTTCCACACAACTCCTTTTCCTTAAGTGTGCAGATGGCATACGTTCTGTCCATAAAATCCATATTGGTTCATGTGCCCAACATGATGATATGCAGCATGGAGTCTAGAGGGAAATGTTCCCCTATATGTCACAATTTACATATCATAACAGTGAGGGTAGAGAGAAGGGAACAGAGACTCCCAGCCTCTTCCTTCAGTCCATGAGCAAGCTTAGGCTCAGAGCTGGCATATCAAGTATTTCACAGTCAGATTCTTAGAAAGTAAATTTTAATATGTAATAACACCTTTGATTTGTAGGACCCAATATAGAGTTACTTTCCTAAATCTCTGCACCAAAATAATGGTATGTGTTGTTCATTATTGCATGCATCTCAGGTATAATGTCATGTTTTTATTCTAGATTATCTACTATTCTGTGAATACTGTGACCATAAGGGACCGTGTTAATTGCTTACTGCTTCCTTAGCATCTGGCTCAGGGCATGGTATAAAATAGATGCTGTGTATACGCATATACCTAATCAACACTTAATCAATGTGTCTTGAATGTGTGGATAGCTGTGTACTTGCTTCTCAGGAAAAGAGACGGGGAAATGGAGTTGGATAGCCACCAACATTTATCTATGGAAATGTTCCCATATCTTGGCTAATGAACAGGAAGAGTGAGTGCTACAGTCACAGACACAGCTTGTGATGCTTTACTTGGTGGTTGGAATTTATACAGGAGCAATGTCTTGGGCTCCAGAGTCAGTCTGTCTGAGCTTCCTATTAATCATATGCATAGTTAAAATTATTATATCTTCCTGATGAAATGTCACTTTAGAATTATTATGAGATGTCTCTCTTTATATCTGGTAATACTGTTTGTCTTGAAAGCACTCTTTTGCCAGGCATGATGGTACAGCCCTCTAATCCCAGTACATCAGAGGCTGATATAGGAGGATTGCAGATTTGAGGACTGGTGAGACTTTGTTTCAAAAAAAAAATTCAATCCCCAGTAGAGAGAGAGAGAGAGAGAGAGAGAGAGAGAGAGAGAGAGAGAGAGAGAGAGAGAGGGAGAGAGAGTTTTTTCTTTTTTCTTATAAATAACATCTAGTTGGGTCTTGCCTTATTATCCAATAGGATATCTTTGCTATTTACATTTAATGTAATCAAAGTTGAGTTGGATTTAAGCCTGTATCCTTGGTATTTGTTCTCTAGTCTGATCTTTTTTTGTTGTTGTTATCCAAGTAAGTATTCTTTTAGTATTTCATTTTATCTCTTTTATTGACTTTGCCTATAATTTTTGTACTATTTTTAGAGCATGCTAAATAAATCTCTTATGTATCTTGAATTATCACATTCTTTCAAATCATACTCTGCTGCTTGTACTACTGTGAACAATGTAAGAATGGTTATAATTGAATACAACTATCATATTAACAGTGAATATATAAAAGGATAGTTCTATGCATTCCCTCCTTCACTTTTTTTGCTCAATTGTCATATATTTTACTTGTGAATGTGTTATTATTTTACAGTATATTCTCATTATTTTTGCTTTAAGATGACAATAGTCCTGTGTGCATGTTTCTAACATGTCTTCTGTTTGATATAATTTCCCTTTAGCCTAAAGAGCTTCCTTTAGCATATCTTGTACAGGTTGAACATCCCTAATCTGAAAATCTACATTCTAAAGTGCTCTAAAATCTAAAGCTTTTCGAGTATCATGTTAACATACACAATGGTTTAGATTTTGGAGAATTTTGGATTTTAGATTTCCATATTAGGAAAATTCAACTGGTAGGGTCTACACAAATATTCCAAAACTTGAAAAACTTCAAAATCCAGAGTACTTCTGGCTCCAACCTTTTCACATAAGGGATACTCAATCTGTAGTGATTCTGCTGACAAAAAATTGTCTCCATTGCTTTTACCTGAAAGTATATTTATTTTGCCTTCATTTTTGAAAAATAGTCATTGAAACAGAAAATTTTAGATTGACAGTCTTTTTGTGTTTAAGCACCTTAAAGTACACACATTGCCTTCAGCTTTCCCATGATTCCCTTGCAAAGCCTGCAGTCAATCTTTTTATATTTCTCACTGATGTGAGATTTTTCCTCATTAGCTTGTTTTGGGGAATTTAGGAAGAATGTGCTTATAGGTAATTTTCTTTGTATTTATCCTGCTTGAAATTCAGTATTGGACGAATGTTATGCCTTTAAAAAATTCAAATTTGCAAAATGTCTTAGCAAATAATTCTTTTTTTTTTTTCTTCTTGGAGTACTGGAATTGAACCCAGGGACTCTCTATCACTGTGTTATACCCCCAGACTTTTAATTGTTTATTTTGAGATAGGATCTCATAATGTTGCCCATGATGTCCTCAAGCTTGTAATCCTCCTGTCTCAACCTGCCAAGTATAGCTAATAATTCTTAAACTAGTTTTTCTACCCATTCTCTCTCTCCTCATTCTGAGGTTACAGATTTATAAGTATGAATGACTGGCTGATGTCTCTCAGGTCACTGAGGCTTCATTAAATTTTTCCAAGCATTTTTGTCTTTGTTTCAGATTTCTATTGGCCTTTCTTTGAGTTTACCAGTATTTTCTTCTGTTATATGCGTTCTATTGTTATTCACTGCCATTAAGTTTTAAATTTTTTATTTATTGTATTTTTTCAACTTTAGGACCTCCATTGGATTATTTTTATAATCCTCACATCTCTCTTGAAATTCCATATCTCTTCACTTACCATGTCCAATGTTTTCTGTGGATTGTATAAACATTTATTATCACTATTTTTAAAGTTCTCATCTGAGAATACTCACTTCTAAGTCATCTATATGCTAGTTTTCTTTTCTTGATTTTCCTCTAAACTATGGATCAAATTCTATTTCTTTGCATATTTTGTGATTGTTGTATGAGGCATATTGTCTTCAGCAAAATTTTAAAGAGAATTCCCTTAGAGAAATGGTTATATTTGTGATTGGGGATCATTCAGATTCAGACCTGACAAGCACAAATTTGGCAAAAGTCTGCCTTGTTCTTCCTCACAATGCAAAAACTTCCCTCCTCTATCAAACATACTCTCTCTCCTGCTGCCATCCTGAATGATTAGTTCTAAATCAGGAACCAACAGAAACTGATGTTTATTCAACTTCAATTTTTTTTTTTTTTTTTTTTTTTTTTTTGCAGTACTGGGGATTGAACTCAGGGTCATTCTACCTCCGAGCTATACCCCCAGCCCTATTTTTTATTCTTTATTTTGAAACAGGGTCTCACTAAGTTGCGGAGGGCCTCACTAAGCAGCTCGGCTGCCTGGGAACCCGGATCCTCCAGTCTCAGCCTACCAAATGCTGGGATTACAAGCATGCACCACCATGCCCTGCTTCAAATTCTATTTTTAAATCTAAAATTAAACATATGCAATGCTTTTAGAATTTTATTAATGTAATGTAATTATATGTATTAGTGACATTCAAAGTGATTAATTCATACATACCCACAGCATCTCTTGGTGTAGTTCCTTCCCAACCTTATCCTGCTACCCCTCTCTCCTCTCTCTCTGTACATGCCAATGAGATTGATAGTGATCCTTCATGAATTAATATAATATTTAGTCTGTTTTCTTCCTAAAGTCTCTTTCCCCCCTCTCCCCTTACCTCCCTCTCTCTGGCTCTTCCACTATTCTACCGGTCTCTCTCTCCTCATTTTCTTGAAGTCCCTTTTATTTTAGTTTCTCTCCAGCTCCCACATATGAGAGAAAACATATAACTCTTGAATTCCAGAGACTGGGTGATCTAACTTAGCATAATGTTCTCTAGTTTCATCTATATTCTTGCAAATAACATGATTTTCTCCTTCTTTATGGCTGAGTAAAACTCCATTTTGTATTTATACCACAGTTTCTTTATCCATTCTCCCAGACATAGGCAATTTTGTGTATGCATTTGGACATTTGTGCATGTAGTAGGAGGTAGAGTGATTTAATAGGAAAAGTATTAACCTAAAGACCTTGACTTGACCCTGACTGATAAACTAGCTCTTCCATCTTGAGGCAATGAATTGGCTATCTAAACCTCAGTTTACTTCTACTTTATAAGAATTAGGTGGGGAAATGTATATTGCATACTACCTAACACAGTGCCTGGCACACAAAAATGCTACTTTAAATTTAAAAAGTTTCATCTAATTTGACTTAAAAATTAATAAATTAAAATTAATGTGATATTATTGTTCCCAGAGAAATCATTCTATTCATTAAAGAGGGACTATATTGGAGCTGAGAGTCCAACAAGTGGATACAAAATTGGTCTGTGACAGGTGCATCTTGGACAATATCAAGGATTTATGACAGTAGCATACAGTGACAGTAGCATAAATAAGACAGACTTTGCAGAGACTAAGGTGTGTTTATATAAAGATTGAGTTATCTAGCTTAGTGGAAAGAGTACTAGATTTGAATGCAGGAGACAGAATACTTTTATGTCTTAGTTTTCTTACCTAGAAAACAGGAATACTAATGCTACTTAAAAGCTGGGAATAGTGTTAAATGGGATCCTGCTTATAAACACCTTGGCTTGAGATTGGCAGTGCATTAAGTGCTCATATTATGGTCACTGTAATTAGCAGCTATGATTTATTTAACCTTTCTCCAAATATGATAATAATACCTCCTAAGACTTTGGCAAGAAGTAACATTAAATCATGTTCTAGGAAGTACTTTATAATCTACAAGGACTGTATAGGTTCACAGTTATTATTTTTAATTAAGTAACTATGTGCATGTTCACAGCTATTGCCACAGGTACTAGAAGTCAAGTTCTGTAGGCACAGAAAATTTGTCTTTCTTATTTACCACTATTTCTACAGTAGTAAATGGTCAGCAAATACTTTCTGATCAGTAAATTAAATTCAACTACAGAGTACCTGCCTGCTTGGGTCTCCTTTAGAGTTATGGTGCTCTAGAAATTTCCTCAGGTTCTTCTGGTACAAGCTTGATGCTTAATTCGGTGCAAAAGTTATACAAAAATAAATGTCAAGATCCATAGACCTGGTTGGATAGATTCTGGAGAGTTCAAGACTTAATTTTCTGCTAGAAAGTCCAATCTGGCAGCATCCTTTAGCACCACTGTCTTAAATACTCCAGACTTTGATTTTGTAGATTTTCCAAAATCTTACAAAATAAACTAATTTCCTAGATGACCTTTTTAAATTATTTAGCCACAAACAATCCATACCATACCAGGTAAGGGCAGAATGGTTACCTTTATTCCTTATAAAAATGCTATTTAAAAAAATTTTAATTATTCTAATTTCATGTCTATGATTTAAAACCATCAGCCATGTTGCAAAGTAGCTTTTAGTGAAATATAATAGCCATACAGTTCCAAGTTTTATTCCTTTATTCCAACAATTTTGTATTTTTTAGCTGTTTTTTTTTCTTTATGGCATGTATTTTCATGTGGTATAATACAATGATGTACATATACTATTATTCTTGGTTTGATATTTTTGAAATGGTGTATTTGCCTCTTGTTCTGGTAGTTGAAGGTTTACACCTCTTCTTTCTTTTACTCTCAGTACATTTATTCCTGTTATTCTGAAACTTCAGTGATAGGCTTTGGTGTAAGCCCTCTCTCCCCATTGCCCAATTAATAGCATTGGAGACTCAGTAGATTCTTGTAATTTAGAAACATGTGTCTTTGCTTCTTGGAAATGTTACGAAGAATTTTGTGGAAACTTTTCTCCCTTCTGTTTTTTCCTATCGCCTTTCCTCCATATTCCCCACCAAGAGCTTCCAGGCAGATCTTTTACACCTCCTGAGTTGATCCTCTAATTTCTAATGTTTTCTCTCCTACTGCCATTCCTTTGCTCTTTGGTTTTTCTTCCTGTGATGATTCCTAACTTTAGCATTTAAACCTTTTTAATGGTACTTATATACATACATACATACATACATACATACATACATACATACACACACACACACATATATATACACTTATATGTTTATGTTAATGTTTATACTTTTTCACTTCATAGAAATATTTTTCTAGTTATCCCTCTCTCATGCATGTGGCATTTTTCATCCATGCATATAGTAAGAGAATTCTTTTCCTATGTTTTCTATGTACAATATCTTTGCTTTCTCTGTGCATGTTTTCTATTTATTTTGGACTGGGAATTTCTTACCGGAGGCTTGCCTTTCTGTCTAGTGCTCATTGGCTGTTCGTTCATATATATAGTTGTAAGGCAATTAAAGGCTGATTAGTAACTATGTGCTTTGAGTTGATATGAAAAAGGAGGGAAGCTGATCCACAAACAGACTTCACTATGTGAACCAACATTTTCACTGAAAGTGATACACTTTTCTCCATCCTTTCAAATATTGATTTATATTGATTGATATTTCCTATGGAACCAAACTGTTTCTTCATAAAATATTTTCTAATCTCTTATTTAAGAAGAGAAGGTGTCCAATTTTAAGTACTCTGGTATCAAGGCATAGAGGTTAGAGATGGGGTCTAACATTTTGGAGTCCAAATTTTACTTAATTGGCCTGTTTCTAGAAGGGCTTCTGTCTCTGCTTCCCACTCTTCCTGGGGTTCCTACAGTTAGAGTTTCTAGAATGCAATTTGTACAATTTCAAATAGACCTTTAGTCAATGACTTGAGTAAGTGTTTCTCACCTGGCTACTTGGGAAAGGAAAAGGCCTCTGGTTGTCTAATGGCTCTATATACAATCTTAGCTGAACTACTCTTCAACCTGGAGCCTCAACTTTGCCCTTCAGTGATTCAATGACTTCAACTCCTAGCCCTTTCTACGATACTCTGGTGTTAATGTGCTGGATTCTTGTTGATATCCCCTCTATAAATTAGGAGGGCTCAGCTTCTGCACTGTTCTAATCCAACTTCCACAGATTTGATGAGGTACCTTCCCACTGCTTCCTCCTTTCTTATTTTGTTTCTCTGTATGCATTTATATAGACTTTATATATGTGGATATCAACTTGGGCTGCTGTGTTGGTAGGGAATGAAGATAAATGAACCCACATTTGGCCCATTACATTTGCTCGAAAGCCTCTACAAGGGAGATTTTCTAAAAGGAAAATTTGACCCTTGTGCCATTCCCTACTCCAAATCCTTCAAAGCCTGCTCATAACTTTCAGAATGAGATGATTATGGTCTATTTTACAAGACAAATATCTTCACAGTCAGACCCCTGCCAGCCTCTCAAGATTCATCACCAATCACGTACCTAAACAAGACCACTGGGATTGCCCACCTGTCACTCTCTTTTTTGGAAGTGCTCCTCTGTTGAGAGATTGCAGTGTTTCTGTAAGCATGATCATAGGCAGATCTGCTGTCTCTGGATATTTGTAGACTTGTGTAACTCAGAGGACCTTGCAGCTGTGCTCTTCATTATATGGATCTCAGAAGTAGCAAAAACTTGTAAGGAGATGGAGAGGTGGAAAGACCTTCTGATAGTAGTCCTGCCCAATTCTGGTTCATTTCTTTTTTTTTTTTTTTTTGCGGTACTGGGGATTGAACTCAGGGGGCATTCTACCTCCGAGCTATACCCCCAGCCCTATTTTTTTATTCTTTATTTTGAAACTGAGTCTCACTAAGTTGCGGAGTGCCTCACTAGGTAGCTGAGGCTGGCCGCGAACCCGGATCCTCTGGTCTCAGCCTCCCGAATGCTGGGATTACAAGCGTGAGCCACCACGCCCGGGTGGTTCATTTCTAAGACCTGTCTCTGTTCCTGTTCTTTAGCTCTTGGGTCCCTGAGTATCCATGTAATAAATTCTCTGTGCAGAGCAGTTTACGGCACATAGTAAGCTCTCCCTGAGTGTTAGCTACTATTATTCATTCTGACCAACTGAATGATTGTGCTTTCCTGTAGTTTCTTGCAGACAGCATTACATTGTATGCTCACACATCTTCCCAGTGTGTTTTCCACCTTAATCTCCTTTTCTTCTTTCTGAATGTCTCCTATGTATACCTCAAAACTCAGCACAAGGGCTTCTCTAAGAAGCTTTCTGTGACTCTCCAGATGGCTTGGACATCCTTTTGTAACTATGTTTCTACCATTGCATAAGTTGCCAAAATCTGCCAACATTTTTAACCTCCCTTCTCTCTTGTTAACTTCTTTTTTTAGAGAGAATTTATAGTTACTTTGACTTTGTGTCCTCAACTTACTCAAAAAAGGAAAAATTTAGTTCATCGAAGTAACATACTTTTGCTTCCAACTGATATCAAAATAATAGTATCTAATACACATTTTTCCAAATAATATCCTTAGTCTGATAATTCTTTCCTGTGTAAGAATTAGTCCTAAAACTGATGTTGTTACATTTTCAGTTTTTGTCCTAATATTATAATAAAACAAGAACAATGCATGCAAAAATGCCCTCAGATTTTTTATAATAAAGTGATTTATGAATTTAGAAAAAAAATCTTTACCCTCAAGTCAAGGAAATTAATTTCTCCTCTACCAGTTCAGGAACCATCTCAGAATTGAAACTGGTAGGTTACTGGTGACCATGTTTAGAATAAGAGAGAGGAAATATTCCTTGTCTGTACTCATTTTTAAAAAGCATGATACTTAAGATTTTTGAAGAAAGGAAACCAAAAAGTTATAGAAAAAAGAAATTAACCCTTTCTGGGGAGCTGCTGAAATCCAGTCACCATGGTGAGGGTACCATACATGCTTTCTTTGTGAACTTTCATGGATAACCCTCACAGGTGGATTAATCCAAATAGTATACTTCCTTCAAGGAAGCTAAGACTCAAAGAGGCAAAATAACTTGCTAAAGTCACATAACTAGTTAGAATCAGAATTTAACCTAAAAAAATTTTAACTTAAAGCCATGTCAAGTTTTTAAAGAACTGACCTTTCCAACTATTAGATCTTTGCAAAAACTTTTTTTGTTATAAGTAGCTATAATGATGATAGGAATATGAGTTAGTTATTCATGGCCTTCGCGTAGTTTTCTCATTTTCCCAGTTTGCTGTAGTTGGCATATATTACTTTTACAATAAAAATTACATTTTTTAAAAAAGTAATTCCCCTAGATCAATAAGAATGCCAGGGGATTATATTCCTTTGAACAGCTAAGTGTTAATTATAAGGATCCTTATTTTTTATTAATGTGCAATAGGAGGTAGGATTCAGGCAATTATCCCAGATCCTCAATGTTAGTTATCAAACAAACCTCCTAGCTTACTTTTTTGCATAGGCATCTGTTCTCTTGTGCTTCCAATTCCATGCTTTCACAGTGCTGCAGGGCTTTAATGCAAAGTAACCTGCCATGTTTAGGTGTATCTTCCTTCCCTCTGAGCAACAGTTTCCTTATCTGCAAATGAGGGTCAAGATGCTGGATTCTCTCTTTGTGGGAGAATTGGCCAAGATGAGTACAGGTCTTGACCCATGATAGTGACTTTACACAGCAATGACAGAGCAGTCTGCCTAGGAATGTGTGTCTCAGACTGCCTGCATGCTAATCTCCACTCTGCCACTTGTCATGAGACTTTGAGTAAATTACATCACCTCCCTGTGTCTCAGCTTTCTCATCAGTAAAACAGAAATAAGTATATAAAGTCAATATGAGGAGTAAAGGGATTAATGCAAATGAAACACCAGAAATAGTGGCACCTAGTTTGCTAAAATTAGAAGTAATAGAAATGGGAGTCATTAAATGGGGTTATGATAACAAGAACTTCATTCTATGGTAAGATTCCTTTCCATGTGCTGCAGAGATGGTGGGAAGTTGGAACTTTCATTTCAGTGAGCAAGAAAGAAACTAAAGGAATTAGCCACCAACGAATGAATAAGTCAGATGCTGTAGACACTTCTCAGAAATAGAGCAGGCTTCTACCCAAAAGTTGGTTCAGATGTTGAAACTGATACACACCCCCAATGGGACATATGAAGGTTTACTATTCACATACTAAGGTTTTCTGGAGAGAGCAGGTGCCCCCCACCCAAGCCAGTCTGAAATGGCTTGAGACTAGTTTGGAGAGTTTATGGTGGTTAAGGAATGGGGATGGGGGAGATTTCACCTTGGCAGGTAGGAGTTTATGTGGTATTAACCTCTCCCAGGTGCCAATGAAGGGCACACCTGAACTTTCTTATCAGTTCTCCCAGATGTGAGGCAGAAAGGGACATGGTAAGGTGAAAATGCTGTTAGCAGTCCAATGTGAAAAAATGGAGCCAAATTCTGTTACACCAGATAATTTCAGAAAATTTCAAATTCTATTTTTAATATGCAGAATAATGTAGTGAAGAGATCTAGAATCTGTGTTGGGGGGCAGCATGGGGTTTCTTGTATTTCAGGCAGTGTGGTCAGTTAAGGCATTTCTATAGAGGTGGCACGGGGACCTGAGTGATAAGGTCAACATCTGTCTATTTAGAAGGGCGTAGCTTGCAGAAACCATGGCGGTGGAAATGAGATTGGAGAGTTCAATGAATAAAAGACCAACCATGCAAGAGAACGGAATGAAGTGGTTGAGTCTGAGTACAGAGCAAGGATGCCAATGATCATGATGACTATGATGGCGACGATTACTACTGTGTTGAGCCAGAAGAAGACTCAGATTTCTCTATTGGGGTGTCTGAAGACCTGTTGTATGGAAGAGAGAAATCTGGTTTGGTTTGGCTCCAGTGGGGATCAAATTATAAGGAGCTGAATTTCTTGTGCTCTATATAAGACATTTGAAACAATGAGAACACACTTGGAAAGTAATGAGCTCTCATTCTTTGGTGGTGTGATAACAGAAACTGGATAACATTTCTGAAGGGGATCCAGCTGAGGGGCTGAGAGAATTGGCCCAGTGGCCTTCAAGTTGATTTCAGATCTCAGACTCTATGCTCCAGTGAAGATGGCCCTGAGAAACATTGGGCAGGAGACTTTAGAAAAGGACATGGTGAGTGTCCCCTTAGCTGCCCTGGTTGTCATTGTTACCTACACTGGCTAAGGCTAGCTTTTTTCTATGCACTGGTCTCTGAGGCGCTTTGGGGATTTCTGTTTAAACACTGTCGATTGAAGCCCAGTTCTAGTTAGTGGCTTATTTGCATGTCAAATTACAGTTCAAAGAAATGCAAATATGAAAGCTTATTTGCTCAGATAAATTTGTGTTAGTAACCTGGAGGAAACAGTAGGGTCTAAAACACTCAAACTGAAATTAATGAGACAACTTTGGCCTAACAGCTTTTCTTTCCCCCCACCTTTCACCTTCTCTTTCCCCATTTCGGTTCCCTTATATTCAGCAAACATTTCTTATTCCTACTGTGTAGAAGTCACTGTGCCACTGTGTGTAAAGGTAAATGGATGCAGTTACAGCAGCACCTTTGGTCTGTGACAAAGGAGATGCAATAGAAACAAAAAGGGATCATGAATGCAAACTACTAAATGGAATAACAAAGATACAGATAAATAAAATAAGCAAGCAAGTAAGTTGATGGCACCTACTATATGCCTGACCCCGTGCTAGGGACTTGGAAAGCAAAGATTAATTTTGACTGGCTGGTGAAATCAGAGAAAGAATACATCATTCTTAGACTTGCTTCCTTCCTTGCACCACCTCCTCTACCTTTGAGGAGAGCTCTGAACTCCTGTAGCAAAAACATATTTCTCATTTATCTTGCTAGTACCAAGGCATGACACATATTAGGATTCTCAATTCATATTTTTAAGTAGATGGATGCATGAATAAGTGAATAGCACCTGAGCTGGACTTGAGGCAGGGAATGTGTTTCATTAGGGCCAGTGATGGGAAGGCATTCTGGTAAGAGATATGCAGTAAGCAAGCCTGGGAGGTAGAGAACAGAAGTCGACCTGTATAACAGCCCAAACAGTCCACTGCTGCATTTTATGAGACTGTTGCATGAAGGGAGAGAGAAAGAGAAGAGGAAGACTTCAGGAGGGACATGGAGAATTGTGGTGAGGAGTTTGAACTTCATTCTGTAGGGAACTGGCAGTGGTTAGAAGTTTTTGAGCAGTCGGATGACAAGATCAGAGTAATGTGGCTTTCTTGTTCCCTACTTGTCATTGTGTAAGCAGTAGCTGTCATTACTTATTAAACCACCAAGCTAGAGGAGAGGTCAAGCTTTAGAGAAAGTTGAGACGGCAGTCAACTTGTGGGGTGTGAATACACACTTTTCTATGTGTGAATTTGGAGATTTCGGAAAGTCTCCAGTCTTAGGCTTTTGTAATACCCTCTTCATAATCTTCTTTTTCTTCCTTTTCTAACTATCATATCCTATCCCTGCCCTCCCTTTTTTGAGATTCTTATATGTTACCGGGTACTTTTTAAATTGTCCTCTGGGTGAAGTCTAGTATCAAATTGTACCTGGTGAGAAATCTTCCTCATTGATCCTAATATCTTGCCTCCAATATTTTTCCTGAACCTCACCTTCACTCAAAACACAGTTCTCTGCAATGTTCCCCACTAACACCTAGCCCTGCATAAGTGCAAACATGGACACTTTAATGCATTTATTTGTTTGTGTGTATTCTTCTCATCTTACATTCTTTGTGGACCGAGGCAGAATACATATCTGTGAAATATTTTATATATTCAACTCAACTCTAATTCTTAGTACCTACTTGCAGGACCTGGCATTTAATGCTCAGTGAATTTTCAATAGATGGATGAATAATTTGAAGAAAGGTAGGGATGAAGGAAAAAGATAAAACTGTACATTGTGGTAGGAAACTGTTAAAGAAAATCAGGACATTCATTTCAGTTAGCATGAAGACCTGTTCTGTTAGACTCTATGATAAATACCATGAGTGCAAGGACCTTATCCTTCTTAATTACTTCTGTATCCTTGTTACTTAGCTCAAAGCCTGTCATGAGAAATATGGCCCATTAATAGTTTTCAAAGGAAAGAACAAAGTAACAATAGATTATAACAGGTTATCATTTACAGCTATCTCCTTCTGCATGGTAGCACAGAACTTCCCAGCAGCTCTCTGGTTGACTACCCAGTTCTCTTGGCTCCTAGAAGAAGGTGACTATTGAGATGACTTTCAAGATCCAGCTGGTACAAATACCTTGCTGAATTTTGATCCCCAATAATATTTCTGGTTCCAAAGAAATGGAAAGCCTTGATAGTGATACCCTAAAACTTACCTCCCTCTCTAACTCAATCAAATTATCCAGCATCACTGCACTATAATTTCTTACCCTTTTAATATTTCAAGAAAAGTCCAAATTGACTCTTAAGATCAATGTCTCACTCAATCCATAACCAATAAGAAGCAAACAAGCTTTTGGTTTTGGCTGTTTTCTCTTTTCCTTTCCTTTTCTTCTTTATTTCCTTTCTTTCTTTAGTTATTTTCTTTCCTAGAAGAATTTTAGCATGGATGGGTGGTTTTCTAGGGGCCTAAAGAGAACAATACTTTGGTTTAAGTCCTTCTGTGGGAAAACTTTACAGTATATGCTTCAAGGTAACTGATAGTAACTAGATAATGTAGAAGCAAATAATCATATGTCATGTCATGAGCCAAATATTATTTTTAATAACCAACATATAGTAACTCCTTAGGACAGCCCTGTGAGAAAGGAACTTTTATCATAACTATTTTACAAATGAGGGATCTGAGACACAAAGAGGTTAGGGATTTTATCCAAGATGACAGAGCTAATAAGAGTGGAACCAGCATTTGAATCCAGACAGTTTGACCCCATCAGATCCCTTCTCTATATTGTTAAGTATTGCTAGCTCTTTTATATGATTTTTGTTTTACCAATTACTTCCCTTCAGAAGAGCTATCTTCATACTGATATACTTGGCCTGCTTACATCCAAAATGTTTGGATGCTGAAATTATTGATTCATTCAATCCATATTTGTTGAATACTAGCCAAATGCCAGATACTGTTTTAGGATCTAGATATCCATCAGTGAACAATGGATGAAGTCACTGTTCTATAAAGCTTACAGTTTAGTTTAGGAAGAAAAAAATAAACACAACATCAAAAGCAAAAGTAACATCATTAATCATCAGAGAAATGGAATTCAAAACCACAATTAGATGTCACCTCACATCTATTAGAATGGGTACTATAAAAAGGTGAAAGATAGCAAGTGTTAGTGAGACTGTGGAGAAAAGGGAACTGTTATATACTATTGGTAAGATAATAAAGTAGTGAAGCCATTAGAGCAAATAATTTGGAAAATTCTTAAAAGGTTAAAAATAGAACTAGTATAAAATGCAGGATATATATCCAAAGGAAATGAAATTAGTATGTGAAGAGATATCTGTACTCCCAGGTTTATTGTAGTATTATTCATGATGGCCACAACATTGAATCTACTAAGTATCCATCAATGAATGAATGAATAAAAAAATATGGTACCTATGCACAATAAAACATATGATGATTTGGATCTAGAATGTCTTTCAAAGGCTCATGTGTTGAAGGCTTGGTCTCTGATGTAGCCATGTTCAGAGGTGAGGCTTTGGGAAGTGATTGGATCCCAAGGGCTCTGACCTCTTCAGTGGATTAGTCCATTGAGAGCTGAATGGCCCACTGGGAGATAATGGAAACTACAGGCAGGTAGAGCATGAGTGGAGGGAGTAAGCCACTGGTGGCATACCCCAGAAGGGTATTTCTTGGTCTCTCTCTTTCTCTCTTCTCTGTTGTTCTTTTTCTCTCATTCCTCGTTGCCATAATGTTCTTCCTAACCTCAGGCCCAAATCAATGGAGCCAAATGACCATGGATTCAGACCTCCGAAACAAGCCATGAGCCAAAATAAATCTTTCTTTCTTTAAGTTGTTCATGTCAGGCATTTTGGTCACAGCAATGAAAAGCTGACTAACACAGAATACTATTCAGCTTTTCAAAAGGAAACCCTGTCATTTGTGATGACATGGATGAGACTAAACATTATAAGTGAAATAAGTCAGACACAGAAAGACAAATACCACAGGATCTCACTTATATGTATAATTAAAAATGTCCAAATCTTAAATAACAGTGGGTATAATGGTGGTCACAAGGAGTTAGAGAGAGAAAAGGTTGAGATGTTAATCAAAGAACAGAAAGTTTCAGTTACAGGAGGAATAAGTTTAAGAGAGATCTATTGTGCAACATTGCGATAGTTACAGTTAAAAAAAAAAGATTATGTACTTAAAAATGGCTAAAAGTATATGTTACTTGTGTATGTGAAAAAATGTTTATGTGAGGTAATGCATATTTTAAGTAACTTAATTTAGCCCATTCCCGTTATACATACTTCAAAACATCATGTTTTATACCATAAATATACACATTTTTATTTATCAATTAAAAATACAAAAATGTTAAAGCAATGCAGATCTATATTAAGTCACATGATAATACATTTGATGTAAGGCCAAGAAAAAAAGGAGGTCAGAAGTGAGGACTATTAGAAAGGACCTCGTTGAGAAAGTGACATTTGAGTCAGGACTTGATGGTAGATATTTAATAGGGCATACAGAATCTGAGGGAAAAGCTGGTCAGGCAAAAGGAAGCAATAAGTATTTTGACCCTGGGCTGCCAAAAGGTCAAGGAATAGCAATGATGCTAATATGGCAGGAGAGAATGAGAACAATTTTGATAATATAATTTTTAAAAATAAGCACAACTTTTGTAGTAAGACAAACCAGCACTTAAATTTGAGCTCAGTCCCTAATCATGACATGTTCTGTATGCCTTTGCGCTTTAGTTTTTTCTTCTACAAATTGGGAATACCAATGTACTGTCAGGAACAAATGAGAAAGAATAACAAGCCTGGCACAGGAATGAAAGGCACAGCTCTGGTCTGTGCTGGCTTTGCAGGTGTTTCCAGACAGTCCTCATAGTGAGCTTCCTTATGCGCCATCCCTGGAAATGGGTCATGCCCCAGCAGGCAGGAACCTGCAGGCTCCATTGTCTCATGATGCCTGTCTAAGTGCCATGCCCCCCAGACCTAAACCAGGCATCTCATTTACCTCCCTATTTGCTTTCAACAGTCCGCAGCAAAAGCTGGGGTCCAGGCAATGCTTCCAGCAAGATTGTGCCACTGGCTGCCAAGTGAAGAATGACTTGAGCTGTTGCAAACAAACAAAGCAAAACAGTTTCCAAGATGTAGGCCTTTTGTTTGTGTGAGCAGGGACATGAGCAAACACCGGCATGTTTCAGTTTGAAATAGCTTCTGGAGTAATTGCTGGCAATGCATTCCCTAATTACATAATGTCTGTCTTCTTTGGCAGTGACCTTGGTATTGTCTTTGGTTTGAAAAGTGTCAAGTCTGGGACTCTACAAACTTAGCCTAGTTATGTATTTTGTGTACCTACTTCTTAGAGTCATCCAACCCAGTTTCTTTCCTTTGCTCTTTTTCTTTCTGGCTGAAAGTATTTATTAATGGGTTCATAAAGTATTCAGATAAACCTGTGGGTGATAGATTTATTTGTTCCACATATATTTCTTAGGCTTCAATTCTGTGCCTAAAAGGGCACTAGAACCTGGGGATATGCAGATTTGTATAAATCCCCCATCCTCAAGAAGGTTGGGAGAAATAGATCTGTAAGATATAGCTCAGTCTTAAAGAACCTGATTTGAGGAATTAGACATATTTGGATTTGAGACCCAGCTTTCATCTTATTTTGCAACAGTGATACAAAAATTTCCTAGAGCTTAGTATATCATCTGTAAAATAAAGGACATAATTTCTATCTCCTGTGGTTGTATAGGTTGACTTAGAAAATAGTTTTAAATTATGCTGTTACTGTTACATTGTAATTATACATTATAATGAAATTCAGAATGATGGAAACATACATGCATGCAGCACTTGGTGAGTTTCCCTCCAGATCTCACCCCACTCCCTCCCCTTCACCATACATGATATTGAGATGGAGTTAGACAATATTTTAAAAGTCTTAACACTATTGGCACAGAATAAGTGCTAATAAAATCAGTGCTTGCTAATACCATTGAAGCTGTGATAGACGGAGGAGCAGAGCATCATGAATTACCACAGAGGTGATCAGAGAGAAAGCTGGCATTCCAAATATATGGAAGAGTGAGGAGAGAGCTGGAGATAGGATTGTACAATTTTTTTTCATTTGGCAAATACTTGAACTTCTTCTATGTGCTAGACATTGCGATGAGTTTGAGGGATGTAGAGTTAACAAGACAAGGTCTTGTCCTCATGGAGCTCATATTCCTCAGGTGAAGACCAACCATAAACTCAAAAATATAAACAAGAAACTTTATAAGCACAGAAATTCTGTTGCAATTATGTTTAAAAATAATAAATAGAATGATTAAAATCGAGTAATCGAGCACTTCTAGAGGTAGTATTATTCTAGGTGAGGCAGTCGTGGGAGGCCTCTGAAGAAGGTATGATTAAGCTGACACCTAAAGGAAACGGGAAGAGATGATAAAGAGAATGTCACGCAACTATAAGGGCTCAGAAGTAGAAATTGCTTACCGGGTTTAATCTGCAGAGAGTTCCATGTGCATGCAACATTATGAACCAGAAGAGTGAGTGGCATTGTTGGTGTAAGGAGGTAGGTAAGAGCTTGTTTTTACATTGCTTTGTTATTTTTCATGGGAAGGTTTCAGACGTGGGAAGGGCAAAATCAAGTTTGGATTGATTTGCTGTTCTCTGTGGCTGCTGTATGGAATGTAGATTGTAGGGGGTCTAGACTATAAGCAGAAGACTGGTTAGGAACTGTTGTAATCATCCAGACAAGAGGTGGTCTTTGTATTGCTCTTAAGAGGGAAGGAATGCAAGCCTGTTTGTTGTTGATGGTAGTGATCCAGTGAGAATAAAGAGGGAATGGCTACCTCACTATTTTTTAGGCTTCAGCTCAATCATACCTTCTTCAGAGGGACCTCCCGTGACCACTTTACTTGAAATAATATTACCTCCATAAATGATCAGTTAATCTATTTTGCATCACACTGTTTCTTTCATTCACTTTTTTTTTAGTCTTATATCTTTTAGTCATATATCTTCCTCTCTGGCAGATCTTGATGATGCAAGAGAAAGAGGTATGTCTGAAGGAACCGAAATGGAGATAGATTTGGGAAGTTCACCAATAAAGTTTGATGATAGATTAAACCAGGGCAGAGAGGTATGGGAAAAGGAACAAATCAAGGATGTCTCCAAGGTATTTTACCTAAGCAAGGAGGTGTCATTTACTCAGGTGGAAGAATGAGATAATTGGTTGGGTAGACTATAAAGAGATTCTCTGTAGACATATTAAATTTGAGATCCCTATTTGAAAAGTAATGCTATCTAGAGCTCAGGGTGCTGATCTGTGCTAGAAATATAAACTTGAGAATTGTTAACATTTATGGTACTTAAAGCTGTGGTGACCTCACTTGGGGAGAAAATGTAGGTAGAGAAGACACAGCACTCAGAGCCCAAGGGTTCAGGAGAGAAGGAGGAGAAAGCAAGAAGATAGAGAAGGAGAGGCCAATGAAGTAAGAGGTGAAGTCAGGAGGAATGAAACTGTGGAAGGCAAGAGAGGAGAACAATTCAAGGAGGAGGGAGTGATCAACTTTGACATCCTGCTGAGAGGTGAATTGAGAGCAGAGAGATATCTCTTGGATTTGGCAATGTGGAAGGTATTGGTGCCTTAGGAGTGGTGCAGATGATGGGAAAAAGAATTGCAAGTGTGTCTGTAGGGCTTAAGTGTAAAAATCTGAAGCTAAAATACAAAATATTATTATTTGTGAATTACGAAGGTGAGTATATGAATACCTGTCTCTTTATATTTATGTTCTTTTTTTGCTTTTCTAGGAAAAAGGAGTAATGGAAGTGAGAATGGGAAACCAGTAACAGACAATTGGAGAAATTTGGCTGCAAGAGTTGCAGCGATATGGGGGATAATGAGGGAATTGGATATGGGAGTCAGGAGAGGTGTTGTTTGTTATTGTTTTGCTTTTACATGAGACCCATGAGCATATGCTTAGTGGATGATTGAGGATGTAAAAGACAGAAGTTCTGTGTAAAGGACTAAAATACTTGGCAAGGAAGAAAGGAGAGGCCCAAAAGGTCAGTAATAGGGCTTTTTTTTTTTTTATGGCTACAGGGACAGCATGTCCATGGAAACATGAGTAAGAGCAGCCAGCACAGGTACAGACAGCTGGGGAAAGCTTTGTAGAATGGGTGCAGGGAAGTGGCAGAATGTTGTGGCAACTTCTGTTTTTCAGTGAAGTCTGAGTTGTGGTCATACCTTCATAGGGTGAGGGAACGAGTAAAGGATTTGGGAGGTCTGAAGAGAATGAAGAAGGTGTAAATGGTTGTCTTCAAGAATGAGAAATAGTGAGTGGAGTTGGAATTAGAACACGTATCTCTGACTTCTGATCTAGAACAGTTTCTATCCAACCCCATGTGCCTTGGTCACCTCAGAGTGACACTGAGGTCCTTTGATATCAATGATTCTCTACATATGTTTGCTGTGTGCCTCCTATAGGGAGTAGAAGTGCTGTTTTAAAGAAACAGAGGGAGGAAGTATGACTTATTGAGCATGTGCTATAGATTAGGCACTATGCCAGGCACTTCATCTGTAGTATCTTATAATAAGGTTTTAGCAATGATAAAACTGAGGATCAAAGTGTCTAAATAATTTGTTCACAATCACTCAGTATGTGTGTAAATGTGTGTGTATGTGTTTTATATATGTATGTACTGGACATATACAAATGTGTTTTATATATGTGCATACGTATATAAAGGCACATATACATACATAAATATTCATGCACACATTTATACTCTAATAAGATTCTATTCCCATCTCAAGGAATTTATAATCTAGCAATCTAGCCAAGGAGACAAATTTCATTTACAAAAGAATATAGCGAGGTCAGCAAACTGTAGCCAGTGTGTAAAACCCAACCCAATATCTGACTACTTTTTTTAAATAAAGTTTTATTGGAACTCAGCCATGCCCATTTATTTTCATATTGCCTTTGGCTGCTTTTGCATTACATCAGCAGGGTTCAGTAGTTGCACCAGAGTCTGTATATTCCACAAGGCTGAAAATATTTATCTGGTCCCTTTTGAGAAAAAGCTTATCAAACCATGGCTAAAGGACAGGAAGGAAGAGCCAAGATTGTAAAGATGGAGTGATTTATCTTCTTAAAGATCAAAGACTGCTTCAAGGAAGTGGTGACCATTTAATTTTTTCATGAAACTCATTCCTCCTCTCAAAACAGCATGTGTTAACATTTTCTGTGTGTCAGGCATTATTATAGGTTCTGGGAGTAGAAGAGTAAATGCCATAGGCAGAAGTCTCTGTCCTCATGAGGAACACATTTATGTCGGTGGGTAGATTTGGAAATGGAAGGGCAGTTGTTGCTGTTGAAGCAGAGTTGGATTTAAGGCCAAAGGTTAGAATGTTTAGGGAAAGTTTTAGAAATAAGAAATAGTGAAGATTGCCCCCCATGGGATATAAACAGGGTGAAAATGAAGAAACAGGCTATAAATCAGTGATTTTCAAAGTGTGGTCCTCAGATCACCCAGATAATCAGAATCACCCAGGGAACTTGTTGAAAATATATGAATCCCTGAACCACATTCTAGACCTGTTGATTCTGACTCAGGTGGGGCATAGGAACCACATATTTGCATCAGCCTCAGGTGATTCTTATGTTCACTCTGTTTCTCAGTCTTCATGGTACAAGTTAATTGGCATTACATTCATGGGAAGAAGGTTTGTGGTAGAAGAGAAGAGGTATCAGCCAAGGAAACACTGTAGGGAAAGGAGGTTGAGGCCTTCTGCCATTTAAGCCAACTTGGAATTCACCACTGGAATTTGAGTTTCTCTGGGCACATCTGAGAAGCCAATAGATGATGCCACTTGTAAGTACAGAAGCCCATTTAGCAAACAGAAGATGGGACCTCCTAGAAGAGAACTCGACTTTAAAGATATAAGAAGGATTACGTTGGTACACACCCCCACCTGCCAGAGGGTAAGCATGATGCTTGAGTTTGTTGTAGGAGAGCTGTTGGATTTGACTCACAGTTCATACCCCCATGTTTTCAAGTAAAGACTGATAGAGCATGTAAACCTGGTAACTGTTCTTGAGAGGGCTCTAGTTAAGATAGTTGAGAGGAAAACATACAACATGGATGGAAATGGTGACAGTAAAAGGCAAAACTAACTGTATAGGTAATCAGATGTGGCTGGGTGACCCAGAATAACTCATGGGTAGTTGGGACATTACTTTTAATGGCAAACAGATAAGGGTTAATATGTCTATCCAAGCAGGAGAAACTGCTTGATCAGAGGACTTATAGGAGAGATGGCACACTCATGCAGTAATGAGTGGACCAATTTGGCTGGAATAGAAAACTCATGTAATTTGATAATAGGTAGTTTGGAGAGGTTTTTTAGGGCCAGATGGTGAAGGGCCTTGAATGCCAAGCTAAGGACATTGGCATTTATCCTAGTGGCAATGGGGAGCCATTTACATTTTTTTAGCGATGGGGTTGTATGATGAGAGCTGCACTTTAGGGAAATTAAACCAGTGGAAGAATGGAAGACAGATTATAGATGGCTGAGACTGGAGGTGAGGACACGCATTAGCAGATCCCTGAAAAAGCCCAGGTGGGAAATAACGAGGACTTGAATAAGGTAGAGGCGATGGGATGGAGGGAAGAGGGAAGGGGCCTTTGAGAAAAATAGAATTCACAGGACTTGGAAATTGAGTAAACAATAGGGTATTTCGAGAAGGTGAGATCAAGACAATGTTGAAGTTTCTCCCTGGTTAACTAAGGAAATATTGGAGCAATTTACAGAAACTGGGAGAACAGGGATGAATAAGTGGGAAAGGGGTGGAGACTGTTGGTTTGAAATGCCAGAGAGATGGCCAAGCAGGTGGTGAATGTGGCAGGAACTGTGGGGAGATGGATGATAGATAAATAGGCACATGCTGGAGTTCTCCCCTGCAGTCAAAGGCAAGGCCATGTGGATCATCGACTGGACTCAATAAAGTAATTCAGGTATTTCATACACTCATTCAGTAAATATAAGATGGGAACAAAATCTGAGTTTAACATGTATGTATGAAGACTAGGTTTTATCACTTCACTCCATGTGGTAATACTCATGTCAAACGTCCAGAAAACATGAGAGAGAAAAAAAAAAATCTAATGATAAAACAGTATGAGTCTACCAGGGAAAAATGAGAAAAACTAATTGGAAATGGTTTTCTTTTTCAAAGTTTCATCTTTAAAATGCTTTTCAAAAAGTCTGATCAATACTTCAATGGAGAGTATAGATGAAAGTATATGAAAGAAGATATGTAAAAACTTCCCTCTTGCTTCCCTTTTCTGTTACTTCTTAATAGTGCAATGCAAAATCAAGCAATCTCAACTGCTGGGCTCTGGAGGGTTCTTGCACATCAACAAGGGCTTCTCCTAACCAAAATTACCAAGCCAAAAATGCACTGAAAGACCTCTCTTCAGCAAAAGCTGAGCAGAAAATGAAATATTGTTCTAAACTCACTTCTTCATAAAAGAGGAAATTGTTTTAAAATATTAAATAGTCATTTCAAAGCCAAAGTATTGAAATTAGGACAGGAGCTTGTCAAGAAACATAAAGTACAAGAATCATAAAAAAAAATCAGAAGTATTTGAATATCTATAATGTGCTAAACAGTTGCATCCTCCTCCTTGTCTTTCACAAGAACACCCACTGCCTCTGCTCACTCCTTGACCTCCTCAGGGATAATCCTTCTTGTCTTCCAGTTGCAATATAGTGTCATCACGTGATCACAAATTTAGAAGGCAGGTACTCTTGGGTTTGCATCCTGCTTCTGTAATATATTAGCTATGTGACTTTAGGCAAAGCTCTTAATTTCTTGGAGACTCAATATTCTCATTTGTTGTTGTGAGAATTAAATAAGCTAATGAGTGAAGAGCACCCTGCAGGGTACCTGCCATGTAATGGATACTTTTTTCTAATAAACTTTTTTTTTTTAGAATAGTTGTATATTCATAGAAAAATGGCAGACTATACAGAGACTTTCTGTATAATATACCCCTATTTTCCCTGTTACCAATAGCCTTCCTTATTATGGTACATTTGTCACAATGAACCAATGTTGATACATTATTAAATGCAGTCCATGCTTTAATTCAGATTTTCTCAGTTTTTATCTAATGTCATTTTCTGTCCCAGAATCTCATCTAGAATACCACATTTAACTATCACGTGTTCTTAGGCTCCACTTGGCTGTGACAGATTCTCACACTTTTCTTATTTTTGATGGCCTTCACAGTTTACAGGAGTTCTGGTAAGGTTATTTTGTAGAAATCTCTAGTTGGATTTGTCCAATTTTTTTTTTATCATGATTTAGTTGGGAGTGTAGATTTTAAGGAGGAAGACCTCAAAGATAAAATGCAATTGTCTTGACTTTCTGCTGATGTTGACCTTGGTCAGCTGGCTAAAATAGTGTGACAGACTTCTCCAATCTAAAGTCACTGTGTTCACCAACTTCTATGTTCTTGTGCTTTGAAACGAAGTAACTATGCCCAGCTATAATGAAGGACTCTGAAATTTTGTTTCATCTCTTATTAATTTATATATTCAATCACTTATTTATCAGTATGGTCTCATGGATATTTATGTTATACTCTGTTGTAATCCAATAGTATTTTATTAATTTTGTTCCTAGATTGCTGTGATACTTACCATTGAGTCTTTTTCAATTGGCTTCTGTGTCCCTTTGATATACTCCATCATGCTCGTGTGTGTGTGTGTGTGTGTGTGTGTGTGTGTGTTTGCTTTTTTTCTGGTACTATAAGGTGTCCCAGGCTTATCTTATGTAATGTCTGCCACTGACCTAGAATTAGCCATTTCTCCAAGGCATCCTGGTTCCTTTTATCGAAATAGGTATGTTTTATTTATTTATTTATTTATTTATTTATTTATTTATTTATTTATTTATTTATTTTGAGGTACTGGGGGTTGAACTCAGGGGCATTCTACCTTCAAGCTATACCCCCAGCCCTATTTTTTATTCTTTACTTTGAAACCGAGTCTCACTAAGTTGCAGAGTGCCTCACTAGGTAGCTGAGGCTGGGCTCGAACCCGGATCCTCCGGTCTCAGCCTCCCGAATGCTGGGATTACAAGCATGCGCCACCACGTCCGGCTAATAGGTATGTTTTAAACATCATTTTGCCCTTTCCTTTAAAAAAACATAAAGAAAACACGAAGCAGTCATTATGGAATTTTTCAACAGTGTTGACAGTATAGACAATTGGGCTCCTTAAAATAAGCAAAATATTTACTTTCATGATTTGGTGCAGGTTTCTGAAGATATTAATACAATACAGAATGCATATGGAGAGCTCCTGTCTGTATTGCTACTACATATTCTGATTACATTAATTTATTTAATTATTGTGACAATCTGTGAGGTGGAGAACTATACCATTATCATTTTACAGATAGCTAGAAGATAGCCCTGCAATCTAGGGACTGGCTTTTTTTTTTTTTTTTGTCAGCACAAGATATTGAACCCAGGGGCATTCTACCTCTGAGCTATACCCCAACCCTATTTTTCATTCCTTATTTTGAAACAGGGTCCCACTAAGTTGTGGAGGACCTCACTAAGTAGCTAAGGCTGGCCACGAACCTGTGATCCTCCTTTCTCAGCCTCCCAAGTACTGGGATTACAAGCATGCGCCACCATGCCTGGCCTAGGACTGACCTTTTGACAGACAATATGGATAAGCAAAGCAAGAAAGAGAAGCATGCAATTCGAATGTGGAGTCTGAGAAGGCTTCGTGGATGAGGCAGCTCCTAATCCTGGTGTGAGAAAAGGAACTATGAGTAAATTGTGTAAGTAGTGGCCCCAGAAGATGAAAAACCTGAGTAAGTACACCAAGAAATATAAAAAATGCAATATTGCCAGATAGAGGATGAGTAGGGTTGCGGCTTACAAGCAGAACAAGGGAGCCTGGTCATCTTAGAATGTGTGTCTACTCAGCTAGGTGGCTGGACCTACCTCAACATGACAAAGGAAAAGGAGGTGAAATGGTAAGGTATTACCATTTTGACACAGTATAGGTGATAGATGAAGGTGTAAGACAAGAGATAGAATGACTAGTTATGAGATAATAACAGAGATCCAGAAAAGGGATTTTAAACCAAAGTGGTGAGGGCTCAAATTTAAAAAAAAATTAGTCTATATTAAATTGCTAAGGACCTAGAGATGGAGAAACAATGAGGTCTTGCTTTATTTTTTCCTTGCTAGGAAGTATAACCTTAATCCCAGGCCAATAAAAGAAAAAATTATTCAAGGAGAAATATTTAAGGAGTTCACAAATTAGACTGAAACATCCTATTTATGAATCTCAGAACTCTGAGTTTTTCAGAAAAGGAGCAAATATAGAAGAACCTTGACATTTATGTATAACCATAGTAGCACTCATATATAAAAGTAATAGAATGCAATTATCATTATAGTAGAAAGAATATGGGACCTAGAGTCATACAAACCCATGTTGAATTCTGCCTCCTCTACTTAGTTGCATTCTTTTGCCCATGTCTCTAAATGTTTTAGCTTCCTCATTTGCAAAATAAGAGAAAAGATAGTACCTATAAGGACAAGGACTAGTACACTTAATACCTAAGCATGTGCTATTTATTATTATTGCTTTCAAATTATCTATCACTTTATTGCTTATTTTCTCATAAATTTCACTTAATTTCTCAGCTACCTCTTAGGGTATATTTTAGCATCCCTCTTTTCAGCAAGAAACTTAAACAAAGAGAAAGGGAAGAATTTGCCCTCAATTACAGAGCTCTCAAAACAGGGTGTTAGACTCCAAAACCAAAGTTTATTCACTATGTTTGCATCACACAGAGACATATTAAACATGCAGGTAGTCTTTGTTCTATCACATGGTTTATCCATTTAAAAATGTTTATTTAGCCGGGCCTGGTGGCACACGCTTGTAATCCCAGCATTTGGGAGGCTGAGACCGGAGGATCCAGGTTCGTGGCCAGCCTCAGCTACCTAGTGAGGTACTCCGCAACTTAGTGAGACCCTGTTTCAAATAAAGAATAAAAACTAGGGTTGGGGTATAGCTCAGAGGTAGAATGCAGAGAAATACAAGCAAACAAATATAAAACATGATATTGCAAATGAACTATTGCTGTGGGGAAAAAAAATGCTCTAATCTACTTAACCTACGCATGTTCTTTATTGACCCTGCTTCAGCTATTCTGTCAAGATTAAATTTTTCACAAGTGACTATGACTTTCATTTTAAGATCTATGTTTTCCACTAGGACCATGGAGAAAGAAGAACTATGAGAGGAAAGTGTAAATATAGGAATCAGTCTTTCCAAAAAGCACTTTCCAAAAGTTTCACCTCAATTTGGGGCCCAAATATTTTAAAAATTATTAATGATTGTTGGCTTGGGTGAAGAAAAAGGCTTAAATACAATTATAAAGGGATCAAACAAATAAAAATGTTTTGGTGTCTTTTCTTTATTTCCTATGCCACTTAATGCTAATTTATTTCATACAAGTTTTCAAATTGCTTCATTGAGCATTATAAGACAAGCACATTCTCATGTCTTCAAAAAGTCTCTTCAAACTTAATTTGTAATATTTGCACTATATTCTATTTGTGGATAGAGCATAATTCACTTAGCAATTCCTATTATTAAATGTTGAGGTTGATTCTAATCCTTTGGTTTATTGGGTATCTATTGCTGGGTAACTATCTAATTGTTTGAGTGTATCATTCCCCAAAGCTAAATGGCCTAAAGCAACATTTATGATTACTTCCCATGCTCCTGCTAGATGGTTGGGAGTTCTGCTGGTTTAATTTCAGGTAGAGGATCAGCTGGGTTGGAAGGCCTGAGGTGACCACATTCACATGTCTGGTAGCTGGCACTGACAGAATGTAGGGATGCCTTTATTATCCATGACATCTTTCATCCTCCAATAAGCTAGACTGGCTTTCTTTCATGGTGATCTCAGGGAGGCATTTCAAATGGACCAAGGCTTACACTCTGAAAGCCTCTTGAGCTCTCAGCTCTACAACAAGTGAAATGCCACTTTTCTCACATTATTCTGGTCAAATAAAGTCATAATACTTGTAAAAAAAAAATCAAGGAATGAAAAATAGACTCCATCTCTGGTTAGCAAGAGTGTCAAAGTCACATTGAGGAGGGACATATATGCCAAGATATACGGGATTTGTAGCTGTTGATCTAACCCAAGGGTTTCCTACACAATGCTACTGCTATGCTGCAATGAAAATTTTATAAATTAAGTTTTATGTTTTGGAGTCTAAAACATTATTTCCTTCAAATAGTCCCCCAAAATTTGATTGGGCAGGTTATAGAATAAGATGTATTTTTAAGACTTTAGATTCAAATGATCTTGCTTTCCAGAATTTATTTAGATGGCCTCTTTTTGTCTCTACTTCCTAAGACAGAGGAAATTCAATTGGTCAACCCAAAGAAAAAAAGTTAATTCTAATGCTCTATTACAATTAAATGCAGGATATTTTTTTTCTTAAGGAATAAACAGCTCAGTGGCAATGAGTTGTATTTTTCTATGTCTGATTAAGAATCACGTTCTCCTTGGCATAAATGAAATGTTGAGTGAAGAGTTGGAGGCAGACCAGATTTCAGATCCATCTACCAAACAAATCCCTTGTGATTTGAATGTATGAATTTGTTGAGATTTCCTGATGGCTAACAATATGCCTTCATGTTAGGAATGACAAAAAAACTAATAGCTGGGCATGGTATTAAAAAAAAAAAAGCCTCTTTTTCATGTAATTGAATTCTTCAATCTTGCACTGCATTCATTGAGAAGAACTCTTGGGATGAATTTCTTTGAAATCTCTGCTACTGATTTTATTTTCTGATATGTTGACCTTCTTCATCTTGAGACATGTTGCAAGATTGGCAGGCTTCGCTTTCTGTGCATCAGATACAGCGAAAGCTGTGTTAAGGCTCCTGCCGTTGAAATTTATTCAGTGTGGATGCTAATGAAGAATTTTAAAGCAATCTAGTCTGGTTCATTCTTCTTTTTCTCATTTCTCTGTAAGGGGGAGAAATAGCATCTCCTTAGCAAAGATAACTAAAAAAAATAATGACCATTCAAAACTTAGTTTGGTTTTCAGCTCACTCTGTTCTTTTGAAAAGCCAATTATAAATCCATATTAAGGATGGTGGTGATTGTTATTTTCACTAGTATAGATAGAATGGATAAATATCTTACTAGTGATTATCTTGCTTAAATGTCTTCTGCATGCATTAATTTATATAATGAATATTTTTACTATTTATTGAACATCTACAGTGTAAAAAAATAAAACATCAAGCTAGGCACTAGAAATGCAAATATGTATCAGTTATGACCCCTTCCTTCCAAGAAGTTCATGATAAAGGGTGGAGAGTAGATGTTGACCAAATTGATTCAGGCAAACATAAATTACCTAGTTCACCAGGAAAAATACATGAAGTAAGTAATAAGTACTCAGAAATAAGAAATGGAGTTAAAATGTCTTCCACCCAACCAGTAAATGAGGAACACATTCTGTATTCAACACTATCTGTAAGGTGGACTAAAAGCACCTGCAAGGCCTTCATTTTAGTAACATATTTGCTACAGTCTTTGCCTCCCTGACTTGTATCACATGCATCTCAACAGTCATCAGTCCTAGACCATCTTTTTTTTTTTTTTTTTTAGGGTTAGGCCTGCACAGGTGACCATCAAGTCACTCCTGTTGGTAGACTAACCACACCACCAGCCTCAAAACTACCCACAGCCTTCTGTTCAACCCACTGTCTCACTCTCTGCAGCAAATATTTTCAACTTTCTCCATTCTCCTCAAACCATTAATTCCTCCTAACCCTGATTTGTCCCCTCTGACTCAGCAAATGATTCTGCCTCCTGTTTTCCAGTCAATGTAAACCCATGAAATGAGAACTCCCTCCCCTTCCTAGCACTAAACACGTAAACCTGACCGAATTGCACTCTCCTGCCCTCATTCCTTCCTACTACGACAGAGGAGGGTGGTCCTGGTTCTATTGCTGTGTCTGGTTGCTTTACACAGAGTCTAAAATGTGTCCTTTGAAATGATGTTCCTGCTTATCATCATCTAAACATGCTTGAGTTCTTCAGTCTTGAATCAATAAATACATTAACTTCCAAGGACCTACAAATCCCCCACCTGCTATAACATTTTTCTTTTTCTCTCCTCTCTGCACAGCCCTTCCTGAAATATCTATATTGCCATCCCCATCTCAAATCTTGTTATTCTCTCTTGGACCCTTCTAATCTGGTGTCTTTTTGCATCATTCTACTTGAACACATTTTACAAAAGATACCAAGTGATCTTGATGTCCTTAAGCATGAGGACCAGTCTTGATAACCACCTTTCTTGACCATACTATCATGTTTGGTATTGTTGATCATCCACTCATCAGTGAAATACTCTCCATCTCAGAGGGACACCTTCCTTCTGTTTTAATTATTCATCACTGGCCATTCCCTCTTCAGACCCATCCTTTTCAACCTTCCTTTAAATGGTAGGTTTCTTGAGGATACACAATGGGTCTTCATATACTCCCTCCTCAGATTTGTATACCTGCAGCCTCGATGGCCATCAAAACCTGCCAAGATTATTTCTCTAGTAAAGAGCTTTCCTGAGCCCCAGACCATGTCTTTTTTTTTTTTTTTTTTTTTTTTTTTTTTTTTTTTTTTTTTTTTTTTTTTTTTTTTTTTTTTTTTTTTTTTTTTTTTTTTTTTTTTTTTTTTTTTTTTTTTTTTTTTTTTTTTTTTTTTTTTTTTTTTGCTATTTTGTATCTGCACTTAGATATCTCAAAAGTATCTCACATTCAGCACATTTGAAAACAGAACTGATAGTCTGATCCTCTTCCAGGATTCACCATCTCTCTATTACCATCTTTCGTCCAACTGTCCAGGTTAAAAAAAAAAAAAATCAAATCTGCGAGCTACCCTTTACAAACCCTCTTCCTCAATTTTCATATAGTCCCTGACCAAACCCTCTAAATTCTAATTCTGAGGTCATCTTGACCCATTCATTTCTTCCCATTCGCACTGTCTCTGCCCTAAGTCTAGCCACTGTCATTTGTCTACTTGAGGCAATTGCAGTGCCCTTCTGATTGTCCATTCTGATTCCTTTTTACCCTCTCCCAGTTAATTCTCCACACCACAGCAAAAGTGCTCATTTTTAATATACAGGACTGATAAATTTCTGTTTTGTTTTAAATCTCCAATGGTTTCCCAAGGCCTATAGATAAAGGACAGAATCTTTAACATACCCTCCAAAGCTGTGCATACTCTGACTTCTCCCCACTTCCCCATCCCTCTGATGCCTGGGGATCTGCCATCCTCCTTCTTGCTACAGGAATGAGGCTACTATTTTTTTCTGTTGGGAGATTCATCTTCAATTCTTTACCTAATGTGTACTCTCTTGTCCATCAGAGTGGGCACTGAAAGTTACTTCTACTGGGGAGACCTCCCCGAATCTCAAGGTTAGTTGACTTCTCCTGGTTCCCTGTTCTGTCACATCATAGATCAGGATCCTCAGCCATCACTAGACTAGAAACCCCATGAGGGTAGAGGGAAATTATTTTGGGCTCACCATTTGCCTAGGGACTATCCCAGTTCTTGGAACATAGTGGACATTTAATTAATGTTTTAATTAAGTACTTCATGTGCCAAGCAATGTTATAGTGGTGATGCAATGTAGATAAGTCTTTGCCTTCATGTGTCCTGCATTATGGTGAATGAGACATCAAATTAAATAAGCAAATTGATATATACTAGTGGGAGACGATACATTCTACAAAGAAAATAGCAAAGCAAATGTATTGAGAATAATAAACAGTGGTGGAGGGTGGGACTCCTTTATTTAGGGTCTCAAGGTTATTTTGAATAGAGAACCTTTCTACAGTGGCTTTGAGCAGACATTTAAATTAAGTGATAAAGAAGACATGGAAAGAATTAGGAAAAGAGCTTTCTGGGCAGAGTGAAAGGAAATGCATAAGGCTATGTGTCTGGTATGTGTGAGAGATAGCAAGCAGGCCAGTATGGAATGAGAGGAGAGTTGGGCCTGCAGATGAGGTTGGAGAGGAAGGCTGGACAAATCACATATGACCATGTGAAGATTCATGCTTCAGAACTGGACACTGCATTGGGTGAAAAATACTGGGCCAAGCATTTCTTCTCAGGCTTCATATCTTTGGGCTCCAAACCCAGTTCGTCTACCAGCTGTGCCTCATTTTCTTTATATTGATAAATGAAAATTTGAAAGTAGATGACCTCTAATGTTCTTTACAAATCCAAAACTCAGTTTTTAATGAATGTACATTGATAAAACAACTAGGTTAAAGATCCTACTCTGTGACTATGATTTTGTGTGAGCAACTTTTTTCTTACTGAGTCTGTTTTGATGTTTGACAACAGGAATAGAAGAAGCAAAGCCTCTTCTCAGGGTGGCATGGGCAAGACAGTATGGCTGTAAAAGCTCTTTATAAATTGTAACATGCTTTGTACACCTGCAGCTAAAACTAATTGAGAATTTATAGTATACCAGGCACTGTTTTATATGTGTGTGCTATTTCATCTGCACAGCAAGCTCAGGAGACAGATCTATTTATCTGAGACCAACAAAGAGTAAAAATCTTAAGTCCCTCATCTTTTCAGATGGCAGGATTAGTTTTTGCATCCAGAGCTGGTGGAATTCAAGACTCAAAAACTGTTCTTTAGAACACAGATTCATCTTATGTATGAGTGAAGAGATAGGGTGGGGAGGGGAGGAGCTATTTGAAATCCCAATCTCAGAGGAATTGTTGATGTAAAGAGAAATTTAACAATGATGTCATGTTTTTATTTCAGTAAATAAGATGACTTGCACACCATATAAATAATAATGACACCTTTTTTCAAATTTTTATTAAAGAGAGGAAAAACAGGATGAGACTTAAAGTTCATCATTGTACAATAATCATTTCATCTTAGGGTCTGTTCGCTCATCTATTGAATATCTACTGTGTCCATCCTTAATTGCTAATGGGACAGAAATGAGCATTTCTTTGACCTCAAAGGAATCATGGACATCTCAAAGTAACATGGGGGCAAAAATGATATTTCTCCCTGACAGCTGATGTAAGCAGAGCCATATGCAATGCTGAGTGAGAACCAGAGAAGCTGTACATAACTCAGGAAGGTCCTTGCTCAAGAAATGATGCTCAGATTCATACTTGAGATATGGACTCACCCGCAATAAGGAAAGCAGAGTTCTCATCTTCCTGCACCACACTTCATAAACCCTAGCATGCATGTCTATCCCACACTTTGTATCTGGGAAACAGGAATCCATCCCAGAGTTGCTGATGTCTTATGATTGCTGCTGGGTGCAGTCAGCCACACACGTGGTCCAAGCTTCTTATACCACCATCACTTCACCTGAGTTCTGCACACTGCTGCTGCTACCTGTGCTCAATTTGACTGACAGTTAAAGGATCCTTGAAATGATTACACTTTGATACAGCTTTGAAATGAAAAGTTATTTGTACACAGAGAAACGCAGAAACAGAGCTCCACAATATAGGATACAAATTCATCGAAGAGATTTCTCACACAGTATAGAATAAAACTTCTAAGCGACAAGAAAATATTGTCATAACTTAATTGGCAGTGTCTTTTTTTCTGGTGGTGCATAAGATAACAGCACACCTTGCCTCTTAGGCTGGGTGAGATGTTGAATTTCAATTAATCTAGGCAAATCTTATAGTTGAGAAACTGCATTAAATCACATTGAGCTTTGGGCTCATTCCACTTTGTTGAATGCAAGCTGATTCTGTGGAGTTCTGCCATCTTATCCCTATGCAATTGATGTTTCTGAACCCACATTCTGGACTTTATCTTTTTTCCCCCTAGTACAATGACACCACATTGAACATGGTGTTGCAGATGATTGAGAGTGACTTAAATTGTGATTCAGTTACCCCATATATTTATTAGCCACAGTTTATGTCATCTGTGTTGACGGTCCGTGGTCACCCAAGGATGAGCTTATTATCTAAGCATTTTATTTATAAGGAATTTCACAGCTGAAATGAGGTACAGAATGACCTACTCTAAAACAAGAGCGATTAACAAGTTTGGAGCATAGCCAAACTTGAGAACAAGGTTGTTATTGGCATGATTTTAATCATGATAGACAATTAGCCAAGCTTAATTATATTGAGACGGAAAACCAGAGTGAGTGGCAGTAATGAATTTCTCCAGGAATTCTCCTGTGTCTCCAACTCAAGCTGGCTGACCTATAAAGGGTGTAAAATGATAAAAGATGTTTGCCCACATGTACAAGCTGTGTTTGCCTGGAGGAGCAGCCTGTGTGGGAGAGGGGTCTGAAGGACTCTCTCTTCTGTGGGGACTCATCACAGGACACAAATGGGATTCTCCAGTTCCACTGGCATTTCCCCTTTAGGAAAGAGATGCAAAAGAGAGGGAAACATATTTTAGCTGAACTTGGGCGCATTAAATGTTAATGTGATTATGTAGCAGGGGATTCTTTAAATGTCGCCCGTGGCTGAAGTATTACTGCAGTTGTGTGTTAGCACTTTTTGGTGTTATAAAGGCTTAATATTTTCACTGACTGTGTCATGCCCAAATAAAACACCGGGAACTTCAATAGTATGAAAAAGTGATTAGAATGTAAGAAAAAAAATTTTTTTTTAACAATTTGACAGTCCTTGCCTCTAGGTTTAGAAATGGAATTTAAAAGGAAATTCTCCTTAAGTCTCTAGTCTCTTTTCCATTATGGATTTTAATTGACTTATTATAATTGAAGCACAGAAGAAAAAATTCTACAGAATAATTGATACATCTATAGTTCATATAGTTCTTTAGAGTTCACAAAGAATAGTGATATTTAATCTTCACACCTGAAACACACACACACACACACACACACACACACACACACACACACGTGGGAACAATAAACTATTGTCCCATGTTAAAGATGAAGGAGCTGAGGGTTTGTGACTTATCTAAGTCAAATGGCAGAAACACACACAGGGCTGACTGTAAGACCACGTTCTTGCTGATAGAAAAACAAAAAGTTAACAAACTAAATCAATAAGGATGCCTTTAAGGTGAAGTTTGAGATTGGCTTGTCTAGTATGGTGGACACCCTCAGTGGGAAAGTAAAATCAATCAATGTTACATCAGTCTGCCTCCCCCATCCTCCCTCATCTCTCCTTCTCTCCCTTGCACCAAATACTGTTACTAAATATCTACTGCATTTCTACAAAGAGGACTTGATTTGGGGAGTGCAGAGAAAAATATGATACACAATTCAATCCTGTAACCCAGCTTCAAAGAAACTTTATTCACCATAGCTAAAAAGGGGAAGCAGCCTAAGTGTCTCTAGATGGATGAATGGATCAACGAATGGTGGTATTTGTATACAGTGGAATATTATCTTGCCTTTAAAAAGCAAGACTTCTGACATATACTCAACATGGACGAACCTTGAGGACATTATGCTGTGAGAAACAAGCCACACAGAAAGACAAATAATCTCTGATTCTACTTGGGCGAGGTTTCTAGCATAGTCAGATTCATAGAGATAGAAAGTTAGGATGGTAGCTTGCAAGGGTTTCAAGGTGGTGGTGAGTAGAGTTAGTGTTCAATGGGAGTAGAGTTTCAGTTTAGAAAACTGAAAAGGTTTTAGATATGAAGGTGGTAATGGTTATACAACAATAGAAATATATTTAATGCCACCGAACTGTGTACTTAAACGTGGTTAAAATGATAAATTTATGTCATATATATTTTATCATAAAGAAAAAAATGATCCCTGCCCTTCAGTGGCAGCCAAGTCTGTACCTACAACCTTCCAGGGTGAACAGGCTGCAGTACGACTTGTGTTTTACTAGTGACATCACAGGCACCATGGGGACAGTGGTTCTCTTTCCACTACCTCCAGAGCTCTGCTGTCAATGCTATGTGGTGGCTACTTAAGTCCAATTCACTAAAAATGTTTAAGATCAATAGTAACAGTTCCTCAGTCACACTAGCCACACGACCTGTGGGTAGGGTCATTTCAAGTGTGACTAAACAACTACCAACATGGACAGCTCAGGTATAAACATTTCTATGATTGTGCCAAGCCTCTTTTAGAGTTTACAGAGTAATTCTCTTACTATTAAGTGATTTCCATATTTGAGCATCACACAAAAGCCTGCCATTATTATTCTCATTTTGTAGAAAAGGAAACTGAAGCTCCAAGAAGCCAAGTAATTGCTGATGGCTTCAGAGCTATTAAGTGGTGGTGCTGGAGCATGAACCCTGAAGCTCACAGGTGCAGATTCAGTGTATTCTTCCTACTCCACAGTCCCTTCAGCTGCTTCTTTGCTCCTTTGCTACACATTCAGATTACTATTCCTAAAAACCACTTTTCAGCAGATCATGAATGTGGCTTCTCTTAGTCACCTAAAAAAACACGTATCCCTTGGTTTGACAACCAAAGCCTTCCCCAAATTGGAAACTGTCTTTTGCAGTTTCCTTTTCCTCCCTTTCCTCTTTCCCAACAGTACTTCTTTGCCTCAGTGCAGGAAAAATGGATCCCATCCCAGCCTTTGAGCCTTTGCTGTCCCTGGTGCCCCTTCCTAGATAATGTTGGCCTCCTCTCTGCCTGCTGCAATCTGGCTTAACCTCCAAGTTTTCGTTCATGACCCGCCTATGTGAACAGTCTTTCCTAACCAGTTTGGGATGCAAAGAGCTCCCCTTCCTCTCTTGCCTGGAAGCCAGGATGAACCTCATGTGATATCAGGTAGGAACCTCTCCTCTGCTTCTACAGAGACCACTCTTCTCCTCCTTCTAATGGTAACAGCCCTTGCATTGACCACCTGCAATTGCACATCAGCCCCTTTGCTCATCTTGGGGAACCCCTGATGCCAGTGTAGACACTCCTTAGTAGCCATACTCAGTTGTGCTGTTACTTGCTGCATTCATTTCACCCACATTTTGCTCAACTTCAGTTCCTCCAGCTATGTAACAACCACTGCACTGGGCACATTTCCATATTTTTCCCATGTTATCCTCCAACAACCCCTATCTATCATCCCTATTTTACCCAAATGGTAACCAAGACTCAGTGAGTACAGACGAGTTAGGAATTCAGAGATGGGAATTAACAGAACTAAATGCCCTTTTCCTTGGTGCAGAACAAACCTTCACTGCATGTGGCTAAACATTTCCAGTTGGTGTAGTGAGTGTGTCAAAGCTGTGTCCTTCTCAGTGTTGAAAACTTTCTGTCTGTATTTCATACTCAACACATACTAAATAAAAATCAATTGCACTTATTACTCCAAGTCTCTGCAAGCTCCTATTCCATCAACTCTCCACCTTGGATTTGGCACCTGCTTCAGAAAGCAGGGAAGGTGGGAGGAGCGTGCAGTTCAAAGCCCTGGCCTTGTTATGAAACTCCATAACTCACTGTTTAGACACCATCCCGATAGCAGTAGAAATGGGTTTTGGCTTTTTGTTAAATGAGTAACATTTTCTATCAGCAACTTGGTGATATTTCCAGTTATTATTAATGGATTCTCTAGTCTGTAAGCTAAAACAAAAACAAATGTTCTGCTACATAACATGAGGGTTAAGGAGAATACAGTCACATGGAAATTTTATGGGCTGATATATATTTTTTTATTTCTTAAAAATCCTAGAAAACTAAAAAGTTCAAGAAGGCTCCACATTTCTATATATTGAAAAAATGTTATTATAGAAAAAAAGGTGTGTGGAATTATGATCACTGGATAATAATCATTGTTGCAACACAGTAAAAAATAAACTGATAACAGAATCAAAAATCAGAAAGCCCAAGCCCTGACCTCAGATCTTCCACTACTGAGCTCCAAATTAATTTAACTTGCCTGGGGCCTGGTTCCCTCTTATAAAACACAGCAATGTTAGTAGAGTAAGCAAGTAAATTAATAAATAAAGGTGTTACATCTTAGCCTGTTTAGGCTGCAGTAACAAAATATCATAGACATAAATGTCAGAAATTTATTTCTCAGTTCTGTAGGTTTTGAAGTCCAAAACCAAGGCCCAGGTAGATTTAGTGTTTGGTGGGGGCTCTTCTGATTCACAGACAATGCCTTCCTACTGAATCCTCACTCTGTGGAAGGAACAAGGTGGTTCTCTAGGTTCTCTGTGAGTATACTAATTTATTGATAAGGGCTCCATCTTCAGGATCCTATTGTCTCCAGAACAAAGACCCCCTTCTCCTAATTCCATCACATTGGTGATTAGGTTTCAACCTAACATTTTTGGGGCAGTACACAAGCATGCAGAGGGTAGCATGTTGGGTGAGATACTATCTAAAATTTCTCCCATACTAATGGATTATGAGTCATACCCCCGATTTAGCTACATTTACAAGGAGAGTATTCTGAGCAAGGCAGGAGGCTTGTATCATTACAGTGTTTAACTAGTTTACCTATATAAAGAGATAAATTGCATGATTCTGTTCCATTCAGCAAAAGTTTCATAGATTGCTGCTAGGCAAACAATAGTTCAGGCATTCTGGGAATACAACAATCAGATGTAAGGACTGAATGTCGAATTTAGGCATATGTGTAATTGAACTGCAGAACAGACCATGCAGTCTTTGTCATTAAAGGCTTGTGGGCATGATGAAGGCATCTGGAGGCAGCCTGGAGGGTTGGGGAATTGAGACTTATCTTTTGAAGAGAGCTTTAGAGCAAGCTGTCTCTTATACCTTGTCCCCACCAAGATGGTGTTAATGCCCCTCTTTGTAAAGAGATAGTTTGAGAACCTAGTGGACACAGTACACCAGCTAAGGTCTTCCACCAGCTGAGATTAGAAACAGATGTGCTTTCTTTAGGGGCCAGCTGTACATCTCACCCATGCACTTAAGAATCTGGTCTGGGATGTTTGTCTGTTTTGTCTGTCTCAGCGCAAATTATCTGTGCAGATCTGAAAGACTGGTCGCTTGTTCCCAATAATGCCCAAGAAGTAAAGTAAGCAATGGCAGAAACCAGAGAGCTACAAAAGAATCAAGAGGCAACATATTCTAACCTCTACTTTCAATAATTATCAATTTGGAGGCTCAGGGATTCAAAGCATGTATTTAGATTGACACCTGGTACAGGAGAGCTGGTATTATATGGGGATCTTACATTTAGATGTCCTTGGTTGTGCTTTTGCTGCTAGTGGCAAATTTAGGATTTGCCTTTTACTAACAGCAGAATAATAAAAAGAGAAGTAACTTATCAAGTTCTTAGTGTGTGCGAGGGGGACATATTAATTACCTTTATACTTCAGAATAGATATATCCTATTTTGCCAATGAGGAAATTAAAGGTTAGAGGCCTAAATAAACTTTCTCTAAGTCCAAAGCTAGTGAGTGGCAAATGAGTCTAGCTATAATTTTTATTCTCATGTAATCTGGCAGCACCTAAGAAAAATTTGAATGTGCATACCAGTTGACTCTGTGATACCATTTTAAGTCAGCCTAATTATACTGATGTATCTACAGACCCATTGAGATAACTAGCTACATTCAATAACAAAAAATTATCTTGTGAGTATGTGTGTGTAAGAATGCTTATTATAATGTTAATTATATAGCAAAAGAAAAGAAACAATGCCAATGTCCCTCAATTTGACAATGGTTAACTACATTATGGCAATCTATAAGAGAATATTATTGTGAAATACTATGGAATATTATTGAGCTGTTAAAAGGACATGTTGATTCTGTATATATGACATACTATTGTATATATTGTATATATTGTATATATTCTGTATATGTGACATACTATTTTATATATATATATATATATATATATATATATATATATATATATGTGTGTGTATATGTATATATGACATACTATTAAAATTGGGGATGAGCGGAAGGAACCATGTGTTTTTAAATGAGGATAAATGAAGAAATGGAGAATGTCAATAGCAGGCTGTTGCCATTGGTCACACAGAGGGTAAGAGTAGATGGAAGAGAATATAGCCAAATCTAATCCTCAAGCAGATAACCAAAAATTGTGTGCAGAGGGACCAAATGCAAAGCCAGGTGCCAGAACTGGTGCAGATCTTTATTCTGAGACAGAGGTAAGATCGGGAGCCAGATGGGGGTCAGTGCAGAGCAAGAGCAGGACAGAAGTGTCCAGGGATCTGGAGTGGCTGCCTTGACCTCTGCAGGAAGTTCACAGCTGCAGGAAGTTCTCACAGGTCAGCAAGTGCCTGGGCATAAACCAGGTTTTCTTGAATATGCAAAGTAGAGACAGATATCAAAGCTGCTTTGTGCTCTGAGGCCACCTGAAACAGAGGCTGTTAATTATGGTGCACTGTGAACCCCCAGTACCTGCCCAGGCTTGGGAGGAGTGAGGAGGAACTGCCTCTGTATTCAGACCATGGTTTTGTGTCTTTAAAGCCTCGGCCCCTATCTTCACCCCTGAAAGCTGAATGTCTGGTCTTGATTGACGCCACTGTCCAGCTTGCTTTCCTGAACAACCCTACTAACCCTGTGCTGAGGAAATCTTTGTTTGGCTTCTTCAACCTGTCTGGTGGTTAGCTTTCTGCGCCCTTTCCTGCCATTTAAGGAGCCCCAGACTGCAGAGGTCATGCTTCACTGTGTACCTGAAGCAGAGCCCACTGGCTCATCCTGCAGAATAGGTTCCCTTCATTTGATCAGGCAGAAACATTGATCAAAAATTAAGAAAAACGTTTTTATGACCATTGCTTTGATTTTTAGTTCCTCAATCCCTTGTTTCTTGAGTAAAATTCTCCTAGGACCCCTTCTTTGTATACAATTTACTACCATTCCAGAAAGTTAACACTTTCCATCACAGGCAGGCAATTTAAACAGTACAGCAGGTAGGAACCACCACACTTGTCCGCAATCAGATTGGCAATCCACTCCACTTTGGGTCTCACCAGGACAGCCCATTGGTGGATTTCCTCCCTGAAAGTAATAGAAATTAAAGTCAGGATCCTTTCCTTGGAGGACTTAATATTAAATCCTAGAAGAGGCAAAGCCAACCGTGAAGCCTAGTGAAACGAGTTTAACATCTGTGCACTCAAATAGACCAGACCGAAGCGGGGCCTCAGTTTGGGCAATATCAATGTCCCAGAGCCCCTGAGCGTTAATCAAATGTTTGTAAATTGCATGTGGTTTAACTGTGCTTTAGGAGGGCATGATTTAAAGCAATCTTAAGGAGTCCTCTGGTGCTACAACCAATTAACCCTAATCCATCTGTTTTGTAAATCTGAATTTACTCCTAAGAATCGAGTGTTTGGAGAGTAAAAGAGTACACAAACTACAATGAATTAGGGACCCCTTCCTGGAGGGTTTGAACTGGCTAAATCTTAGAGGAGATGGTGATCACAGATCCTGTAAAAGACTGAGAGGAGAAACACAGCTGCTTCAGTGAAGGACAGCCTTGTATCTAACCAGAAGTGAACTTCCCCAAGAATAACAATTGAAATGCCAATCACAGGTGCACAGAAGTTTAGTTTAGGAAGGGCACTTTTGCACACAACCATGGTGATAGCAGAGACGGCTTACTGAGTGCATACGGTGCACAGTGCTGAGTGTTTATACACACTTTCAGGCACCCACTAACGGCCTGTTGGGTTTGGTATTAGTGTCCCCTTTTTTACACAGGAGGAAACTAAGTCCCACAGTATTTAAAGCTGTGCATGTTGTGTCAAAGTCAGATGGTAAACAGAGGAGTGAAGATCTGAATTCAGGTCTATATGGTTCTGCAGTTCTATTCACATCATGCTCCTTGGGCTCAGAGCAGGACAGAGTGGGTTGAACAGTGGAGCAGGGAAGGTATTTGCACAAAGATGAATCATGTTTTTCCTAGTATTGGATGCCAAGTTCTCTGGGTAAGCACTTTACATGAAGTATCCCATTCATTCATCCCAATCTTTTGACACAGTTTTGAGTCCTATCTTAATTATCAGAAAGCTGAGGATTCAGCTTTACACTCAGCATATATACTCAGTAATATACTCAGCATTACACAGCTAGGAAAAATGTCAGTCTAACTGCTCCACTATTTCACACCTGAAACCCAGGGAACATAGAGTGGTTCTGTCCTCCGTATGGACTTCACTACCTGGAGGTGAAGCCAGACCTGGAAGCAGCACATTTCAATGCAATGCCCTGTGGAGATAGTCATGGGATGTACTGGAGTATAGATGTATAAAGGTTGGCTGTCATTACCCCTGCCTTACAGATGACAAAGCCAACTTACCTATAGTCTTTGATGTGTTCGGTTGATGGAAGTCCTAAGAGGCAATGCCAGGATGTTAAGCCAAGTTCATTGTCTCTGCCCCAGTAGTCAATACTCCCTTTCTTGGATTGTCCCAGTTATTTTCCAGAAAATGTGGAACTTTTTTTTTTCAGGCAATTTGCTTACCTGTATCATGTAGACATTTTGAATATACAACATCAACTCAAGAACAATTATTCTTTCTCTCGTCTCTTATTCTCTAATAAAACTCAGAATTTATACCCCCAGTTTTGAGTCCTGTTTCTAACTATGTTTCCCTGGGTAACGTTAGCCAGCTGCACAGCTTTAAATGTCATTTATGGGCTTGTGACTCCCAAATGTGTGTCTCTAGCTCTGACCTCCAACCAAGCACCAAACCTCTTCCTCTGTGCCTCCACTCAGAGTCAACCTGTCCTAAATTGCCTCTCAAACACACTCATTCCCAGCCTTCCCCTCATAGTCAGTGTATCAGCTTCACCCAGGCAAAAACAAACAAACAAAAAATGAATCTAATGATTTCTTTCTACCTCTGGATGAGATGTTTACCTACTACACTGACCAGACAGTACTGGACTAGATCATTTGGACTAACTATCATCATCATTTTCTTTCTGGTCTCTTTGATTCCTCTCCTACTCCCCCCAAGCTGTCAGAGCAGCCGGCAGAGTGTTTCTACAGAGTAGTCAGCAGGCTGTTTACAACACGTAAATCAAATTGTTCCTGATTCTTCTAGCCCAAAACACGTGTTCAAAAAATTTCAGTAGTACTCATTATATAAATACAGTCCTTGTGACTTACATGGCCCCCCAAGGCCCAACATGATCTGACACCACTACCTACATCCCTTCCCCCATCTCCTCCTCCACACTCCTTCAGTGTACTTTTTCCCATTCTTTGGGTTTATGCTCTGACTTGACTCACTTTTCCTCCATCTATACCCTGTGAATTTATTTCTTTTGATCTTTACAATCCTGTGACATTCATGACTATATGAAATATATTTTTATTGATTGATCAATTGATTGATTTTCCTGTTTACTGTCCATGTCGGCTCTAGAAAGTATGCTGCCCAAGGGCAGGGATTTCCTCTGCTTTCTTCAGTGTCCAATCTCAGTGTCTGAACAATGCATGGCATAGAGGAGGTGCTCAATACAAAAGGCACTTAGCAAGCTTACTATTCTTTTCAGTTATCAAAATAATACATGGTCCAGATGTGGTGGTACATGCCTGTTATCTGAGTACTTGGGAGGCTGAGACAAGAGAATCACAGGTTTGAGGCCAGTCTCAGCAACTTAGCAAGACCTTATATCAACTTAAAACTAATAAAATAGTGCTTGGGGTAGAGCTCCGAGATAGAATGCTTCTGGATTCAACCTCCAGTGTGTACACACACACACACACACACACACACACACACACACGCACACACACACACACAGAGAAAACTGAAATAATGGTGTAAAAAGAAACATATAAAGGCATATTTGCTTCCCATGTTTTTCTTATGCATATTTTTGAGAGTATTGAGTATATTCAATTTATATCCTACTTTTTATATTTAACATCCATAAGCAATTCTCCAAACTGTGTTCAATATTTCATATAATATATGTGCAAACATTAATTTCATTCTTCCTATCTTGATTTCCTTCCTGAAAAACACACATGTGCCCTCTCTGCTCTGTATTTTGTTTAAGTAAGGCAGCGTGGCACATTTGAAAGACTGTAAACAGGAGCAAGTTATTAACCTTTCCAGAACTCAATGTCTTTATCTACAAAATGGGGACAATAAAACCTGCCTTGCTTAATTTCCAGGATTGTGCAAAGATCTAATGAGGTATGAGGGCAAACATCTCATTAGATATTGGGGCGAAAGTCATTTTTGAAACCACAGCATTGTACAAGTGGAATAAGATTTACAGGAGGAACTGTGACAAGACATTTGTAAAACAATTTGAAATTCGTGAATAAAAAGCTATTGGCAATTTTTCTGTGCTGAGCGAGACATGTCTTAATGTTTGTATTTAATATGCTAAACAGTTGCCAATGCCTAATTCTAGGTTCGTACCCTGCAATAGCTTTTATTTTTTTATTTTTTTTTTTTTTTACACATTTCAGCTGTAAAACTGAGGTCAATTATTTTTAGCCATTTCTTGAGCCTGTCTCATTAGCAAAGTACTTTTGAGGTAATGACTTGGGCATATTTGATGATTGTTCATTTTGAAAGATGTCATTTTAAGACTTTTCTGGAAATTTCAAATCCGCCTGTGGGAGATCTGTTTTATGCCAAAATGTCATTTCAAATTCAAGCCTACATACTGCCTTACGCTTGGCCCTTATAAATGTTTCAGAGCACCTGCATTTTTTATCACGGCCCTTTCATGTGAACTTGGGTTTCTGGTGGCTCACCTCCACACTGTCTGAAGGGAAGAAAGTGATATTTTTAAATGGCCCTTTTCCCCTTTGTCATGGAAGATAAAATTTCCCAATTATTTCCCCCTTGTGCATAGATATTTATATTAATATTTTAAAGAATGGGTTCTTTAGAGTGTTATTCATGAGCCCATGTATTAAATTTAAAGCAAATGTATCCTAAAAATGAATATTTAATCTGTGTTTAATACCTGAAGCCAGATTCATGTTGACTTAATTTCTTAGGTCATAAAAGAAATTTATGAAATGATTCAGATTCTTGCATTCACTCAACAAATATTTTGACAAGCTTATTGAGTACCTCCTACATTATCTTTTTTTAATCCTTAAAATAACATGATAATATAGGTATTATCATTATCATCATCATCCTCATCATATTATAGATGAGAAAATGGAGTGTCCAAGCAGTAAAGAGCAAAATTAGATGGCTCTGAGCTACAATTTAGAGTCTGAGGTTTTGGTAGAAGAGACTATGTGAATAAAATTCTTGAGGTAATCAATTTGGCGCAAAAATGAGAGAAGCCAAGGAAAGAAAGACAGACTAGTAAAAAAAATTGAAACGCAAAGAGAGGTTAAATTAGGGAAGATCTAGGTCTTAGCTCCCTAATTTTGTTTCACATTTGCATCACCTGGAGATCTTTAAAAATGACTGATAATAGCTGTATGTGGTACCACACACCTGTAACCCCAGTACTTGGGAGGTTGAAACAGGAGAATCACAAGTTTGAGGCCAGCCTTAGCAACTTAGTGAAATTTTTAGCAATCTAGGAAGACCCTGTTTCAAGTTAAAAAATAAAAAGAGCTGGGGTTGTAGTTCTGGGTTGTAGCTTCTGGGTTCAATCCCCAGAAAGGGAAAGAAAGGAAAAGAAAAAGAAAAGAACTGGTGTTTGTCCTCAGTTCCCAGGCATTGTGATGCAATACGTAGGGCACAACCTGGCAACAGGATTTTTATTTCAACTTTTCTGATTATTCCAAAATGCAACCAAGTAGAGAGCCACTGCTCAGTGTGGTGACTGTGCTGGTACCTATGTCAGAAGTGAAATGTTACCATTCGTCCCTTGTGGGTTTTGATGTTCCAGTGTGCCATGCTGGTTTATAGGCCTTGAGTTGGAAAAGACGTAGCAAAAACAGAAAACACTCATCCCAAATGCCTTTGAGAAGAAGCAAGCGGTGTGTTTTAATGGGAAGAGGGCAGTAATTAGTTAAAACTCCTCTGAGCCCAGCTTCCTTGTCCTCTTGTTAAGATGACTATCAAGTAGGTTTGTTATAAGAATTAGATTAGTTATGATTCCTCTTATCCAATAATATCAGAATCTTTAGTTGTTTAATTGGGGAAAAAATAATGTCCAAGTAGGTGTAGCAGGTTGTATTTTCCAAAGATGACTGAAAAGTATCTCATCCCACATGCCGTTTTCAAAATGTAGCCCTGTTGCTCTTCTGTCTGAGATAGGGTCCCTGTTCCTCCCTCTTGAGTCTGGGTGCCGGATCAGTAGCTCACGGTGGAAAGAACACTCTGTGACTTAGAAGGTCAGAACATGAAAGGCCACACAGCTTCTACCTGCGCTCCCTCTCCTGCACCACATGCCTTGGGAGCTCTGAGCTGGTATGTATGGAGTCACTATGCTGGAGAGGTCAGGTGGAGAAGCCACGCAGAGATAGTTCCAGCCCTTAGAATCTTCCCAGAAGCACTTGTCTGATATGGGAATACAGCAGCCTTCAGGAGATGCCAATGCCCAAGCCAGCATAGAAGACAGCAGAGAGGATCTGTCCCCATTCAGCATTGTCCAAAATGCAGATTCCTGGGCAAAACAACTGTGATTGCTACTTTTTTTTTTTTTTTTGCGGTACTGGGGATTGAACTCAGGGGCATTCTACCTCCGAGCTATACCCCTAGCCCTATTTTTTATTCTTTATTTTGAAACCAAGTCTCACTAAGTTGCGGAGTGCCTCACTAGGTAGCTGAGGCTGGCCGAGAACCCGGATCCTCCGGTCTCAGCCTCCCGAATGCTGGGATTACAAGCGTGCACCACCACACCCGGCTTTGATTGCTACTTTACGATACTCACTTTTGGGTGCTTTGATATGCTGCCTTGGATAACCAGAACACTAGGGAATAAAAAAATACTAATATAACATAGTAATAGTCATTAAACAGCTTATTTCAAACTAAAGCACATGATGGTTCTATTATTTAGCCACCTTCTTATCTAAAGCCAGGAACTTTTCTTGAAGATGTTGGTCTAGTAATCAGAATCTGGGCGTGAATCACACATCACACTCATAAAGTTAGTTGTTTCTTATTTTTTGTTGTTGTTGTTGTTTTGTTGGTGATTCTGTGTCCATTTCTTTAAAATTAGAATGAGTGCTAAAATATACTTAAGAAGACAGGCATGGTGGCACATGCCTATAATCTCAGGATTGTAAGTTCAAATTCAGCCTCAGCAACTTAGTGAGACTCAAGAACTTAGCAAGACCCTGTTTCAAAAACAATATATAAAAAAAAGGGCTGGGGGTATAACTTGGAGGTAGAATGCCTTGGGTTTAAACCACAGTACCACAAATGAATGAATGGACAAATAATTGAATGAATGAATGAATACATACATACATACATACATACATAATAGTTAAGGAAAATTTTACCACTTCCCCCTATTCTTTATAGTAGTGTTATTCCAACTTAATTCAATATTTTATTATGCAGCTCTTTTATTTTATCAAGTCTTTCCAAAGCTTTCCACTTAGAGTTCACAAAAAGAAAAGTTGGTTTTTGGAAATATATCTCATCAACATACATTACTTAAGTAAATCTCAGAATAAAAATAACAAGCACAATTTGATTAAGCAAACACATGGTGAGCTGATATGAGCAGAGATATGCAGGTTTCTTAGAAGTTCATTGGCCATTCATATAAGTGAAAATTGAGGATACTAGTCAGTAGATTTATCAAAAAAAAATGCTAACCTTGTTAGTCTATCAAGATAGTTAAATGAAAGTTAGTTGTGAGAACATCTATTATAATGTGTAAAATCACTTGCCTGTAGTAGGCACTCTGTTAGTTTCTATACCCACTAAATATTCTAATTTGCCAAAAAAAAAAAAAAACTACTTGCAAATACTCCCTTCCACCAAATATCAACAGTAGAATTTTATTAACAAAGTAGTCTTTGATAGCCATCTAAATTTCATACTATTTCAGAAAATGCATTACGTTCCCATTTATGGAAAATCATTTCCCATGGTTAGGGTTCAGATCAGGTGCATAATATTTTCAAATCACTTGTAAGAAATCAAATGCATCATGACAAGCCTCTCTAATACTGTAACTACTGAATGCACTTAGAGTTAGATGGAAAAAAAATCTACTAGTGCAGCCCTGAAACCCCGAGATTTCTTTAGCCAGCCAAATCTTTGTACAGCCATAAATAGGATAGAGAGTACAACATTCTGGGAAAGGCTCTGCATTTTAGGATGAGGTGTGTAATTTGCAGTACAGTTTATCATAATAGAATCTAGCAGTTATTCACAGCTTTCATCAAAGCATAACTCTTTGGCATCCCTCTAGCCCTGGTCTCTGCTGAGCCTCCAGCAGAGTGATCACCAGCAGAGTGATCAGCCTGGCCCTGGAAACCAAGCTATCAAATTCTGCAGAGGGTCCTTGCCACCTGCAGGATCAAGTCTGGTCTCTGTTACCTGGTTTATGAGAGATGTAATGAAAAGGGCCCTGGCTTTATTTTCAACTGCAACGCTAATCACTCTCATTTAGGACCTAGAACCAAGCACAAAGCAAAGCACAATCAGCCACTGCCCCCTTTGATGTCCAACACTGCAGCTATATGTAAAACCACAGCACTTAAGCTGGGCAAAGTGGCACATGCCTGTAATCCCAGAACTTGGGCAGAGGCAGTCATGGAATCCAGAGTCTAAATAGATAATCAGAACATGGTATGGGCCAGTATCATCCAGCAGTGAAGGGCCCTGGCTCCAGGCTGCATCCCACCACTAAGGACCCATCACAGACTTGTTTTCTCATCTCTTAAGGCTGCTTTTAGAGAATCTATATAAAACACTTAGCACAGAGCCTAGCACATGCTACCCTGTAAATAGAAATGACAGGTTAATGATCAACAAAAATGTTTTAGATGTACAACCTGTGGCAAATTTCTCAACCCTTCTCTCCGTGCCTTGATTTTCCTATCCAAAGAAAAGCTCTGTGAATTGGAATGCTAATTACAATTTGTTATTCACTGTCCATGTATCCATTGACTAAGCCCTTTCCAGAGGTTTCATAAACAACCTCTCTTCTACTAGACCAGACACTTCCTCTTTTAGTACCCACCACTGCCATGTTCCTACTTTCTATTTTTTTTCTTCAGAGCATCTAGCATCATTATGCTTCTGTTAACATTCTCACCACTGTGATCTAAATACCTGACAAGAACAACATAGACAAGGAAGTTTTCTGGGGCTCAGGGTTTCAGAGGGTTCAGTCGATAGGACCAGCTCTGAAGCATAAAAGGTGGCAGGGGTGGCAGGGTGTGTGGAGGGATGTGCTCTCACGACATGGAGGCCAGAAGCAGAGGGAGAGAGAGAGAGAGAAAGAAAGAGAGGACATATATAATCCCTAAGCCCACACCCCTGGTGACCTACTTCCTCCAGTTATACCCTACCTGCCTAAGCTATCACCCAATGAATACATTGGAATTATTAATCCATCAATGGATTTACCAACTGATGAGATTAGCACCATTATGATTCAATTATTTCACCTCTGAACACTTTTACATTTCCAGTACATGGGTTTTTCCAAAGAACAGTCTATACCCAAATCATAACAATTAAAATGCATATTTAGATCATAATACCTTTTAGCAGACAACCCCAGACACACCCTAGAACAGCTCCTGTGTTTTATCTGCCTCAAACACTAAAGTTTCTGAAAAAAACTTATCATTATGCCCTTCTTGTTAAAAGGAATATCCTTCTTTTGCCCATCTATGGAATTTCTTTATAAACATAACATTGACACTCTTATCTCTCATAATAAAATAATTTCTTTTGGTCTAAATATTACACTACAGAGCTATGAAGCAGAACCACTTCTCCCTAATACCCCAGCCTGAGCTTGTAATGCTTTCTGAAACAAATTATGGGAAATGTAAGTTTATACTTCCTAATGGAAGCAAAAATTGAACCCATAGTCATCACATTAATTCACTGTGGATTACCTCTTTTTGAATTAAATAAATTGGCCTATTTAGCAGACATAAATGGGAGGGTGGACAGTAGGATGAGGGGAGTCGAACCTGTTTTCGTAGCTGTGAAAATGGAAGGGACCTAGAAGCCACACTCATTTTCCTAGCAAAAGTATTCAATGAGTCATGACACCCGAATCATCATATGTCAGCCACTTGTTTAATTTCCTTATGTATTTACAATAGCCTTGCTGTCTGCTTCATGGGGGAATTATAGCTTTACAACATACAAGTTCACCAGCTACTCGAATTCTTCAGATTATAGACTCAATATTATGATTATGCGGGTCTTTTAAAGAGGAGGGAAAAAAGCAACTACTTTAAATATATCAGTATATTATTAATGTGTTTATGTATAGAACTAGAAATGTATAAACAGTTTAATAGTTTGTTATTTTATAAATACTTCCTGAAATCTAATGATAAGCATTTTTTCTTTTATGTGGCTCGTAAATCTGAGAATACATTTGTATTTCTTGAGAATAGAAGCTGTATTTTTCCTCTCTTCACTATGAGCACCATGTCATTAGGAATACAATAGACACTTTTTATGGTTATTGTGGTTAAAGGAAAATATACAGAAATGGATAGAGGTGGAAATGTTATCACACAGTAGATGGCAGAGATAAAGATAAATAAGACACCCCCAAGGGTATGTGAGGTGCATAGATCCCATGCATGGATGCCAAGATGTGATTTTGTGTGGCCTCACTTTGTTCTATTTATTGAGCAACTAGGTATCAGAAGTTATGTGAAAGGTTCCATATGTGGCTAATAATATGATAATAGCTATCATTTGGGAGTGTTTCATACATGCCAGGCAATGTGCAAACCAAGTCGTCATTTAATCTTCAGGATTCCACGTTAAGTAGGTCCCCAAGAATCAGAGCCTAGGAAGAGGGTTCTTGTGCAAACTGTGTTTTGGATGTGGTGGTGGTGGTGGTGGTGGTGAAGGAAGCAGGATGGGGCAGGGGACTGGACTAAGCAAGAATGTAGTCACTACAACTTGTACTCAGAATTTGCCTTCACCTTGAGTCATTGGCCCAGGGCAACTTCCCAGGTAAAGGACCTCCCTATGGAGGAGCGCAGTTTCACAGAAAAGTGGGCAATCAGCCCTGCCTGGGGCAGCTGGGAGATGGGTGTCCAAATCAGGCAACACCAACATCTACTTACTCCTTGTGAGGTGGGTATTAACCCTCATCCCTCATTCCACCGGTACTAGATTGGAATTGGAAGCCAGGTTTGTCAGATTACAAGCGCTCAATCATACTGTCTCCACTGTAAACACAATCATGCTCATGACTTCTAAGCTAAATTCATGTACAGAGTAAAGAAGTAAAACAGAGAAAAGGGTGAGGAACTTTTCAGAGAGGTCAAGGAATTTAGTGCTACTAAAGCAAACCCTCCCTACTCTATGCATTAAGTAGGAGATGACTATGTCCTTAAAATCCAGAGACATAAAGGCAAAAAAGGAGATTTTCCAGTTTTTTTTCCTGCAATATCCATTGCATTGTGCACCAAAAAATATAAAAGTATGACATGCTAAGCAAAATAGTAAGAGTAGAATATCATTTCTAAGTTAAAATATATCCCTAATTAAATCAAGTCAGTGATAATATTGCTTCTCTTCCCCTGGAATGACCCTCTGTGGGTCTTAGAAGTCAAGATGGCAAGAGATATTTCTCCTAAAGCTAATTGGCTCTAAACTGCACAGGCCATAACCTGGCTAGGGGACCATCAACATGTGCAAGAAAGAGAACCAATGTAGGAGTTAATTCCTAAGTTGTCATCCTGGCTGTGGTTACTTACTCACCAGGTGAATAAGACAACATGTGTCTCTGGGATTTGTTTTTCTAGTTTTCAAGAAGGCTGTATTTTCCCTAATCTGAGGCATCCTCTGGTTTTAGCTGCTATCCACCTTTCCCTCTCTTGGTAGTCCCATCTTCTCTTTTAAATGCCTAGATTTCTTTAGCTAATATTTCAGGCCCCTTCCAGCCTTGTCATACTCCACACATTTTAACCTTGATTAATACATATTTACATTAAACTCCCCCTATATCACTATTCTCACTCCAAACATTATCCCACAATGAATTACATTGGACATTTTGACTTGAGCATTAAGGAATTTTAACTTCACTTTTGGTTAAGACACTTTTTTCTGTAATTACACACACAAAACAGTCATTTCAAGAAGGCCTCCCTCTCTGTCCCCATTTAGAAGGGGTGGATTGGTCTTATAAATAATTTTAGTCAACATCACCTCAGATAGTTTTGAGGTTGGATGATAGATCATATTACCAGGTCATATTAAGCTATTTTCTTGGTCTTTGTTCAGAATTTGGATCATCATATTATCCTCAAATATCTGGAAAAAATAAAAGATGAGAGAGTAGGAATTGGATGCCAACTATCCGCTCCTTTGATTCGACTCCAGGGTGGTGATTAAATGAGTGTTTGCCTAGTTGCAGATCAATTATTTTGAGGACTCAGAATTTCTTGCTGTGTCTTGAATTGTGCTGATGGTTTTTAAGTAGGCCATAAAAATTCCTGCGAATGATTTGTTTAATTATTGTCTTGCTCCTCATTTACATTTTTATCTAAAACTCTAGGAACTGAAATCTGTATTCAATTCCTTTTCCTGTGAGCTCCAATTTGCCTTGTTGGGAGAAGTATCTGCACTATGCTTTATGTATGGAATAATATCAGCTAGGCAGTTAAATGTCTGCAATGCTGCTCTAATGGCTGTAGACATCATTCTTTCTTGCTGATCATTCTAGGATTTAGTATTGTATTTGATGCCTACTGAATAGCTTTGGCTTTCTTATATTATGGGAGCAATCATTAAAGTCTCAGTATGTTTGGACTTTGTTTTTCTGGAGTAGGCCTTCTGAGAATAGGGAATTCTGGCTCACTAAACTAGAGGGTTATTCTTTCTGACTTTGGGATAGGAATGCTGTCCCTTTCATAATAATGGAATGAAAAATAATGCATTGAGCCCATCATAAATCCTTAGAATTGGAGATGCCTGAAGTACCATCCCTTTGCTACCGCAAGAAACCGTAATGCAGAGTTGTGGAAAGAACACTTGAAAATGGTGGGATTTTGCTACACAAACATTTCTGTGAGGTTCAACACAAGTGCTTTCGCAATTCTGGAGTCTTGACTAAAATAAAAACTGTGAAGAAGTAAAATCCTGGGGGTGAAAAGCTGCAGTTGCAAAAGAAACAAAGCAAAACATTCCTGAGATGCTTGTGCCCAAACTGCCAAGACTGCTCCTGTTGATGGAAGTGTTATGAGTGTGTGTTGCAGTCAGACTTCTATGAGTGATGCAATCCACTTCTCCAGCTGTCTCGTGGAGACGGAGCTCTAATGGGCTAAGATGCTTGCCCAAGGTCTTCCAGGAGTAACTGGCACATTCAGGAAGAAAAGTAGCAAATCTTGAGTCCAAGTCCAATGTTCTTTCGCCCTCAAACTGCTATAAATGTGACAAATTATCTTATTAGTTTAGCCTAGTTCAGCATTTCCTCAAGTGTGGGATGTTAATAGGTGTTACATGAAATAATAGTTTCATGGTCAAATGACTATAGAAAACGATGTTAAATAAAATTAAACACATTTCTTCATTTCAGGCTTCTCTGAACCTTTAATATATATATATATATGTATATATATATACATATATATATTAATATTATATTATATGGTGACTCTATAAGAGGAAAATCAAATATGCAGCATTTCCCAAATTATTTGACCACTGAACCCTCTTTTTCACAGAATGACACATGGAAAATATATAGAGAAGTTCTGATTTTTGCTGGTACAATATAACCTCTTTGTACCAGTCAAGGAACTTGAGAATGATAATTCAATTCAGATGGTTCAAATGATGAGACTAACAAAAAGATCATGTAGACAGTCTGGGTAGAGTTAGGGCAACCAGAAAAGGATGATGAAGCAACAATTGATTAGCAATGGGGAAAGTATGGCCCTCTAACTCAAAGACCTAGGAAATGAGCCCAGTGCACGCTCCAGAATAGAGCTGGGGCTATTGGTGGGACCTGGTATCTCAGAAGGGTGTGGCATTTGCCAAGGACACAGTAATGGAGGGAGGAAATAGGGAAGAAATGAAATAAAAAAATATCCCAACATTCCTCTTTTTTTCTTCTCTGATATTGGTGTCTTCTGTTGGACAAATGTGACCAGAAGCCAATTGGCCATGGAGCCCTAGTGATGAAGTTTCTGGTCCAGCTTCTCAAACCCAGAGGTGTGCTATGCACTTTCCTAGGTGCTTTGCATTATTTTGTTTCCTTACATTTCAATGCATTGCAGTAATGTAGGAATCATGCCCATTCACAAATGAAACAGGCACAGCTCACATAGCTAGTTAGAGATGGATTCAGCTCCAGGTTTATTTGTCTGCCTTCCATTTTATCATCTAGCTGAGCCAGAAAATATCAGACTTTTAATGAAAGCTTAAAGAACTTGCAGCAGGAGTTTTTCATCTTCAGTTTTGAGCAATTTCGTCTTATCACAAACGTGATTAATCCTCTGACAGAGTGAATCAGTTTAATTTAGAGGGGTTTTCCCCTCTGCAGGAGCAGGAAACCTTATTATATCATCTCTGTAGCCCCAGACCTTAGCATAGTGCTCAGCTGTGAGTTAATATTTGTTGAATAAGAAAAATTGATGAATTAATGAATGAGTAAATAAATGCAAGAATGAATCACAAGTGAGGGAACTGTAAATCAGCATTTCCAAGGTTTTCTAAGAGGTCTGTTGGGAGAGTTGGCTTATAAATCTATTTTTAAATGTTCTGGCTTGTATGAAATGGGAACTTTTCCATATTGAGCATCTGCTCACAATTTTTTTTTCTTGGATGGCTGTGATACCTCTCTCCTCACAACCCCCAAATATACACACTAAAACCACATGTGCATGCACATTACTTTGTCTTTGAGAACCACCTTTCTATTCAGAACCATCAGCTCTGTAAGATTAGACCTTTATAAGATCCCAAAGATCTCCAAATCATATGCCAAACCTCTTCTGTGTCCTTCAAAATCTTATAGTAGCTCCCTGTTGTTCATTAGTTAATACATATCTATTGAATTTAATTAAAAATTACTACATTTTCCATCCTAAAATTTCAATATCTTTAGAATATAACTCCACTGAACGTTATTCCACCAAGTGGTCTAGAATGAATTATCATATCATATGAGAGCAGGCTGGAATTCTCTCTCAAAGTTGCTATTCTCATCCTTCCCTCTGCACCTTTATACATTTTCCACCACAATAATGCCCTTTCTCCTCCTCAAATTCACTCATCTACTCATTCATTCATCCATTCATTATTCACTGAGTTCTTAGCATGTGCCAAGCACTCTCATGCAGGAACAGATACCAAGAAAAATGTTGTTTGGTTCCTGAGCAATGCACAGTCTTTAACGGGACCCTGACATATTAAGCAAGAAAACATAATGCAGTGTGTTGAGTATTGTAATACAGGCATGAGGTTAAGGGATACATCCAGGCGGTGGGGGCCCTCGGAGTTCAGGATCAGTGTCTGTTCCAAGTGCTCAGCACAGAGTGGGAGCTCAATAAATATTTACTAAATGCAGGAATGACTGAATGTGCTATCATTTGAACTAGGTTTAAAAAATATCTATCCATATCCTTCAAGGCCAGCTCAAATTCTTCTATTTCTTCTGAAATAAAATGTCCTGATAAGCTGGGCATGGTGGCACACGCTTGTCATCCCAGTGCTTGGGAGGCTGAGACTGGAGGATCGCAGGTTCATGGCCAGCCTCAGCTACTTAGTGAGGCCCTCCCAGCTTAGTGAGAGCCTGTTTCAAAATAAAGAATAAAAAATAGGGTTGGGAGTGTAGCTCGGAGATAGAATGCCTCTGAGTTCAATCCCCGGTACCACACACACACAAAAAAAAAGTTCTGAGAGTTCTCCAAGTGTTCTATCAAGCATGCTGCTTTGAATTGTTCTCTGTTTTATGTGTCTACTGATAGTGAGAACATCTAGTAAAATATTTGTATGGACACATCCATTTGGAAGTGGTAGATCTGAATAGCATTTTATGGGTGATGATACAGGTCCATCCTGGGAAAGCTTTCTAAACCAGCACATATCAAACTTTAGTGTTATAAATGACCTGGAGAGTTCTTTTTACAACACAGAACCTAACTCAATGGGATGATTCCTGAGATCTTATGTTTCTAAAATGCTTCTAAGTGGTGATGATATTGCTGGCCCATGGACCACAGTTTAAGTAGCAATGTGTCAGAGAAGAGAAAGACAAAAAAATTATACCCATTGAGTTTATATTATATATCAGACAATGTACAAGGCTCTTGGAGCACATTAACTTGTTGATTTTCACATTACATTCATAGGTTTGCAAGCATATAAATTCTCAGGACCCTCACCTAGAGATGTTGATTGAATGGGCCTGGGGTTGAGACAGAGGTGTGTGTGTGTGTGTGGTGTGTGTGTGTGTGTGTGTGTGTGTGTGTGTGTGTGTGTGTGTGTTACTGTGGATTGAAATCACGTGCTCTCTACCACTGAGCTATATTTCCAGCTCTTTTGTTGTTTTTTGGGTTTTTTTTTTTTTTTTTGAGACAATGTCTCACTAAATTGTCCAGGCTGGTAGTCCTCCTGCCTCATCCTCCCAAGTCACTTGGATTTCAAGCATGTACCACCACATGTGGCCCAGAAATATCATTTTTGAAAGTCTCCAAGTTTTATCTGATGCACTGTGTAGCTGGAATCCTAAGAATGGTCCTTGCCTTGGCATAATTACCTTCCCTTTGAGAGTGGGTGGAACCCATGACTATGATGAGTTCTCACTATGGTGATTATGTCACATTATATGTCAAAGGGGAGTTTACCTACTTAACAAAACACTACTTCAAAATAAAAAATAAATAGGACTGGGGCTAGGAGGTAGAATGGCCCTGCGTTTAATCCCAAGTATAGAAAAGAGGAGGAGAGCCGGGTGTGGTGGCACACGCTTGTAATTCCAGTACTTGGGAGGTTGAGACAGGAGGATCCAGGTTCACAGCCAGCCTCAGCTACTTAGCGAGCTTAGTGAGGCCCTTTGCAACTAAGTGAGACTCTGTTTCAAAAAAAAATAGGTCTGAGGGTGTAGGTAGAATGCCTCTGGGTCCAATCTCCAGTACCACAAAAAAAAAAAAAAAAAGAGGAGGAGACTATCTTGGTTGAGTCTAATCTAAACACACAAGCTCTTTAAAACCAGAGTTTTCTCTGTCTTGTGACAGAAAAAAAGTTAGAAAGATTTCACATGGGAGAGGGAGTCCATGCACCTGTCACTGGCTCCAACATGAAGGTCATCAAGAGAGAGGGGATACGAGTAGTCTTAGGTCTGAGAACTGTTCCTGTCTGATGCCAGCAAGGAAATAGGACCTCAGCCCTACAACTGCATGGAATCAAATTCTGAAAATGTGAACAAGGTTGAAAGCCAACTCTTCCTCAGAGTCTCCAGATAAGAATCCAGCCCAGCCTGGCCAGCAGATTAGCCTTGGCTTGTGAGGCTTAAGCAGAAATCCCAGTCAGGCCTGCTTAGACTTTTAATTTTCAGAACTGTGAGAGGTCGAATGGGTTCTGCATTAGGATAGTAGATTGGTAGTCATTTGTTACACAGCAGTTGAGAACACACTTATGTTTAGCAGCAGCTACATTAAGTGGCACGACCCTCCACAAAGCTCTGATTCATAGTCATTATCATCCTTACCCTAGAGAGGACCAAGTGAGACTCAGAGGGATTCCGCCCTTCTCCCACAGTCTCATACCTCATGGCAAACTATAATTTGAATTCAAAGTTTCCTGACACTTAAAAAAAATAAGACCACATGAAGCTGAACAATAACAACTCAGTAGACAATGAGAAAATGGGGCTTATTTCTTTGACGCAGTTGCAGAAATTGCAAATTTCAACCTGCCCTCTATATAAAATAGTGAATTGGTCTGAACATATACGGAAAGGTTGAGATATATTTTATGGCTTAATATAGCCATGATTTATGAACTGGAGCTGACTGTACAGTGAGCTTCTCCTGATGGTGACTCTGAAGATTGGTGATAACATCAGGAGGCTGGAATAAATAAGTAGCTGAGCTTGCTCCTTAGCCAGGGTCTTACATGTTCCTGGTCTCCGGAGATGAAGAGAACATTTAGGTAAGATTTTGACAGTGTTTTATAAACTGAAAGAACAGAATTTAATGAAGAGTAATTCCAGCAGGAATATAAAACACAGAGACTCAATGAAACTATTGAATGAAAAGTAGTGAGCTCCCTGGCTATTAAATTAGGGGTAGTCAGTCTTGCAAAAGGTGACAAGTGTGATATGTATTTACTTCAACCTGATTTTTTCATTTACTTTTCTCTTCTCTTAGAGACAAAGAGAAGCTGAGATAATAGAAAGACCCATTAATTCAGTCATTCATCCATTCATTCATCCATTCCACCTACACAGGAAGTAAGCTCCTGCTGGCATGCTCGATAGCTGGATAGGAGATGATGGAAACTGAGCTTCATTAGACCATAGACTTGACATAAAACAAAAAGTATATTCTTTTAAGAATTCTTTTTTCTTTCTTTTTTTTTTTTTTTACTATGGCCAGTAATGATTCATTGGCCATGGTGGCACATACCTGTAATCCCAATACTTGGGAGGCTGAGACAGGAGGATCTCAGATTAGAGGCTAATGTTCAGAAACTTAACCAGACCCTATTTCAAAATAAAAAAATAAAATCAGGCTCAGAGTATAGCTCAGAGGAAGAATTTCCCTGGGTCCAATTCCCAGTGCTACACACACACACACACACACACACACACACACACACACACACAAAATAAAAAAAAATTCTAAAATTAAAATTAAAATCTGTTCCTAATTCTGAAGCCATCTTTTAAAAAGGGGTTTAAGATATACTAATCTATTTTCACAGGTAAATTCCAAAAGTATTTTATCAAAATTCTACAGAATCCCCACAAAGCTAAGTTGTTTAGCTCTTTCAAATGGGAACTGCATCGACTTCACTCACTGCTGTTCATGTCATTCATTTGCTGAAAGGATATACATCAGGTACCTTCTGTGTGCTGCTACCAAGGAAGGCAAAGATATAAAGGCAAATGAAACAACGTACTTACCCTCAATGTCTAGCAGGGATGACCAAAACACATGACACATTTAGCATGCATAGTACTCTGATAGAGGAAAACCTATGCCTCCCTCCCCCAATAAACTGTTATTTCTGGAAATATAACCTGAAAGCCAGAGGACTGTGCAAGTAGAGTTTTCAGCTGGGTTGAGTTTTTTCTTATTTAATCTGCTTGTAAAACCCTCACTTTCTATTTCTCTAGCTGCTCCATGAGGAATTTTGATGAACTGGAGGACAGAAAGCCTATCTGTATGTAAAAAAGCCGAGGTACTGCACAGTGCCTTTCGGATTTTTCTTCTGACAAGTGGTTGGCATCTGCTAACAACACTTCTTTTCTTGAGCTTTGTAACGTTGCCAGACTGAGAACTGAGCTTTGAAAAAAGAGATGGAGCTGTTAACAAATGCCTTTGTTATCTCTGGAATTGATTATTGTACAGTGGTTCACAGAAAAAACTTGATGTGTATCTTGTCTCAATATTTACCTGCTCCTCCCAGGAAATATTGTGCTAAGCGAAATTCCCTGCAGTACAACAAATGTCAACTTGCCTAAGATAACTGGTACAATTCACCAATTGACTGTCCTTTTTCCCATCTGTGGAAACAGTATGATAAGACCCCAGGAAAAAAAAAATTCTTATTAAGTGCTTAGAGATCTTTTGAATTTGATGGCTGTTTGAAGTGCTTAATATACATTTTCTTCCTCTTTTTATTTGAGAAGTATTCATTGAAACCTTCTATGTGTCCAGCCCTTTGCTAGCCTCTTAGAATTTACTAATGGATGAAATAAGCCCAAGACAGGATGGCTGTCATGGAGCTTACGTCTGGTAGAGGAGAGGAAGCTGAAGGCTTTAGGAGCAATTTCAGTACATGATGATCAGCCAAGATTGCAAGAGTGCATGGGCTATGAGAGGTAGTGTGATAGATCAAAGATAGAAATTTGAGAAAGTTATTTTTAAACTAAAATAGGAAGTGTAGGTAGGAGTTAGGAGTTATCTGGGCAATGGGGAAGCAAGGAAAGAAGAGGGAGGCATTGTGTTTTAAGCAGAGAATGCAAAAGATCAAAGGTATAAGAGGTGTGCCAACTAACCTCAGGAAAGTTGCTTCACTTCTTAAAGCCTCGATTTTCTCATCTCTAAAATGGAAATGATGGTAAAAAGCCTTTATGTTAGTGTTGTTTGAATTCATTGGACAGGGCAGAGGATATAGCTTCATGGTAGAGTGCTTGCCTAGCTTGTGCTAGGCCCTGGGTTTGATCCCCAGCACCACAAAAACACAACAATGAATTTATTGGGTAGTTCACATAAAACATTTAGTTCAGTGTTTATTAATAAGTAATCATGAGATGTTATCTAGTACTTATGCATCTATCAAGGATATAAGAAAAATTCAAGATCACTATGATGAACTTCTTAGTGTTTTTCTCTCAAAGTTGTATGCCAGGCATCCTTCATCTTTCACAGTTAAAATGTATCCCATGTTATAATAAGGAGCTTTTCTGTGTATAGATATAGCAAATATCTGTTGTTTATGGGTCTGTGTCTAACTCAACAACTGTCAGATCTTATCTGCTTCTGTGTCCACTCACAAAATGGCACAAAATAGTTAATAAATATTTCATTAATAGCTGGGCGTGGTGGCGCATGCTTGTAATCCCAGCATTTGGGAGGCTGAGACTGGAGGATCCGGGTTCGCAGCCAGTCTCAACTACCTAGTGAGGCACTCTGCAACTTAGTGAGACCCTGTTTCAAATTAAAGAATAAAAAATAGAGCTGGGGGTATAGCTCAAAGGTAGAATGCCCCTGAGTTCAATCCCCAGTATTGAAAAAAATCATTAATGAATGAAGAGAAAAGAAGAATAGAAGCAATAGAAAAGAAATAATACAGTAGAATCTCATGGAATATTGTTGCTGAGATAAGTGCTATAGAATATTCAAAGAGGAGAATCTTTTTGATGCAGTCACTCAGATACTTACTGTGTAAGGACTCTGCTGCCCAAGGCTGCCAGATGCTTAGAACAGCAGGATGGTAAGAAGCACACTCGCCCTAGATCCCTTCCCTTTTGCCCCAGAGAATAAGTTTGGGGGATTGGATTTTTTTCTTTATGTCCCTTCAAATCAAACTATGCAGTTCAACTGCGCTACATGATAATAAAAGACCATCAAAATATAAATCCTCATTATATCCTCATTATATTGTTATTGCAAGAACTTTATGTACATATTTTTTACAATACAGGTATTAAAAAACATTTTAGATATGCCTCAACATAGTAATAACTTTGGTGCTTTTGCACTTTATTCTAAACTATGCAGTCTATCATATACAATACACTGTCATTAGTTGTGTTTTAAACATGGAGAGACTGAAGCTAAATAAAGCCTTGGGAGCTGTCCATGGTGGCACCGTTGTAAGTGGCACAGCTGGCAATTAACATTGACTAGGTCTAGTATATGCCACAATAAGGAAGAATGGACACTTTTTCAAGATAAACTACAGAACCCCTGCTACCTTTGAGTTTCATAGACATACTCATTTTTCAAATACTATACTAATTCAGATTCCCTTTCTCCTAGACCTAGTGGTTCTTTCCATCATCCATTTACCTGCATCCCACTCTTCCGTGGAGGTTGTACCTTCACCAAGGATCCATCCTTGAAACTGCCTGGCCAGAGTGATTGCAGCCTCCCCTGTACTCTGGCATTAGGCCATTCCGCCTGCATCGCTGGCTTAGTGCTTTGCAAACACTTCTCTACATATAGAGTTAGTTTTTTCACAATTAAAATCATACTTTTATTTGCACGTTATAATTTACACCATAGTGAGGTTCAAAGTGATACAAGCATACGGGTACACCGCACTTGATGTGTTTCCCTCCAGATCCCACCCTCCTCCCTCCCCTTCCCCATACATGTTAGTGAGATTGGTAGTAATACCTTCATATATGGACATAGCATTATTTGAACTATTTCCTTCATCAAGACTCCTTTTTCCCCTTCCCATCTCCCTCCCCCAATCCCCTTTCATTTCCTATTTTCTCTCTAGCCTCCACATGTGAGAGAAAACATATGACCCTTGACTTTCTGAGCCTGGATGCTCTCCCTTAGCATAATATTCTCTAGTACCATTCATTTTCCTACAAATTACATAATTTTGTTCTTCTTTATTGCTGAGTAAAACTCGATTCTGTATATATACCACATTTTCTTTTTCCATTCATCTGTCGACAGACAGCGAGGTTGGATCCATAATTTGGCTATTGTGAATTGTGCTGCTATAAACATGAGCATGCATGTAATCAATACAGTGCTCTGACTTTAATTATTTTACAAAGATATCAAGGAATGGTATAGCTATTTTTATTTACATCTAGATCTTCAGCTCAATAATAAAACTACCAAATTTTTAGCCTGAAAGTTCCCTTAGTTCAAATGGTAGCTCTGTCACTCCTAAGCTGTCTGTGTGCATGTTTTTTTTTTTTTTAATTTCCCTGTGTTTCAGTGTCTTCTTTTGAAAAATAGAAACAGTATCAAAAAGAGTTGCTTTCAGGAGGAAATGAGTTAATATATGCAAAACACCTAGTGGTTTTCAGTAGCCATTAGCTATTTTCTTGGACCAATGGCTAAACATATGGAACTCATTGATCAAATGAAACTGAATCTGAGGAAAGACTGTATTGGAACTCAAGTAGGACATGGTGGTGCATGCCTATAATCCCAGTATTTGGGAGGCTGAGACAGGAGGATCACAGGTTTGAAACCAGTCTCAGAAACTTAGCAAGATTTTGTTTCCAAATAAAAACTAAAATAGGTCTGGATGTGTAGTGTGGAGGTAAAATGACCCTGGGCTCAATCCCCAGCACTACAAATAATTTTAAAGAAGGAGGGGGAGGAGGCATGGAGTTCTGTCTATTTTATCTATGCCCCTTGGGGGCATTTTTCACCCAACCAGAATCCCTTGATCTCTAAAGAACATAGTTTAAAAGCCAACATTATTTATGCATTTAAAAAAACAAAGGCCCAGAGAGGTGAAATGATCTTTGTAAGCTCAAATAACCAAGGCATTCTGATTCTGGATCAATCCTTTTTACACTTACACTATGCAAGGCCATGTCTTATCATTTATATTTTCCTTTCACTTACTGTCTTTCTCCTAGCAAAAATTCCAGCCTAGTTACATTTATTCACCAAGCATAAAAACATGGCTAACAGGATCCACACTGGTAGAGTTCACATTGTGAGAAGGATAGAAATATAACATAATTATGATGAAGAAAATTCATGCAATAATAAAGATATGCATAGGAAGCATGGACAAAGGATAATTAATCCAGGCTTGAGCAGAATGTGAAAGGATGAGTAAGAGATAAAGGAAAATTGGGCATTGGAGGCATTCCTGGCAGAGGACACTGCTTAGGAAAACATGCAGGGCAGGAAATAGCATACCATCTTCCAGGAACTGTAAACAGTTTCCTTTTCCCACTAGAACATGAAGTACAAGACAAAATGTGATGAGGAGGGATTGGAGAGAAAGTCAGGGGTCATGTGCTGGGGATAGAATGAAAGGAAGGGGTCAGATGTACTATGCTGGAATATCTATGGATTACTTTTGGTTTTCAGAACTGCATATATTAGTTTGAAGTTGAGCCGGTTTATGTTTGAGGAAGGAAAAAAGAAAAACAACCCATGTGTTTGAAGAGGCATTAAAACAGAACATCAAAAAATGTATGTTTGTGTCTTTTAAAGTGATGGAAAAGGGAAAATTCTCCCCAACATCAGGCCAGTGCAGAAGTGCTGAGAGTCAACAGAATTAAGACATTGACCAATGGCTCGGTGTGTGGTTGTGGTGCAGATCTGCTTTGATAAATAGAGATTCAGCCATGAGAAGAGTCGTCAAACATCCTGCAAAGCTACCTTAGTTAGCAACACTTGTTTTCCTTTTCTACCTGAGAAGAAATTTTTCAAGTCAGATAAGGTGAAAATTCTGCAGAGCCAGAGAAAAGACAATTAATGGATGTGCTTAACTCTAGCCAGATGTAGCAACTGACAGTTTAAGATACAGTGGCCCTGGGGTGTGCAAGTCCTTCCCCAGTGTGGCCAAGAGCTGGGAGCAGACGCTGAGAGAGAAAGAGGCCTCCCTGGCTGTCACCGGAATCCTGGAAGCTTCAGTCTATTTATTAGCATCTCTGCTCCTCCCCTGCTGTTATATTAATATAATGAATTGTTCACAGGTGCATCCAATGAGGTTTAGATGATCACTGGGAGCTTTGTTACCCAAACAGGCCAAATTAGCAAGAGCAGATGCAGCAGGAAAACAATGGTCCCATAGCAGAAGTACAAAGCTTGAATTAATGAAGGTCGGCGCTCACATTTGGCCTTGATGGCCTTCGCAGCGGTGGGATTTGGCCTCCTGTTTAACTCTCACCTGCCAAGAAGTGATCTTGGCCTTCACTTCAGTGGGGATAGGACAGATGGGGAGAGTGTTTCATGCAGTGGTCTTCTCACCTCTACCCCAAAGAATGAGAATAAGAACAGTGGCTCCCACGGATTGGGCCTCACTGTGTAGTTGTGCAGATTTTTTCCCAGCACGAACTGGCTCTCAACCAAAGGGACAAATGAGGGCTGACATCAATCCTGTAGTGCTCTTGCCAAGCCTTGTGTCCTGCAAGAGCTGCCTCCCTGGAGGAAGTAATCCCTCTTTTTAAGAAAACAGGAGGATCACAGGGTTAAAGACCAACCTCAGTCACCTAGAGAGACCCTCAGCAAACTAGTGAGATCCTGTTTCAAAATAAAAAATAAAATAGGGCTGGGGGTGTAGCGTGGAAGTAAAGTATGCCTGGGTTCAATCCTCAATACTACAGAAGAAGAAGAAGAAGAAGAAGAAGAAGAAGAAGAAGAAGAAGAAGAAGAAGAAGAAGAAGGAGGAGAAGAAGAAAAGAGGAGGAGGAGGAGGAGGAGGAGGAGGAGGAGGAGGAGGCAGCGGCACAAAGATACTGTCTATACTGTCTACCCAACATGATGCTCTCTAGCTTTGTATCTTTAGTTAATCCTTATAGGGGTGCCCCCTGGGATGCTGAGGGCCCCACAAACATTCTCTCTCATTCTTACCACCCTGTAAGGTGGGAATAGTGCTAGGATCCCTGTTTTACAGATTAAAAATTGAGGGTGAGAAAGATTAAGCAATATGGTAAGTCTTATTCATATTAGAGCAAGAATTTGATCAAATATTGAAGCAAAGTCCACTTCTTCAGATGACTTAAAATAAACATGATTTCCTTCTCCTAAACTCTAGCTCCTGGAAGAGGAATGAGAGAGCAGGGAGGAAATGTTGGCCTGGTGGTACAAGATGAGTACTGGATCCCTGGTTGAAAGATCTGAGTTTGATCTTTGTTCTACTGCAGTAATTTGCTTTGGGTCCTGAAGCCAAGGATAGCTCTGAGTCTCCATTTCCATCTCTGGAGAGTTAGTTACACTGGATGGCCATTCCCCAAGGTCCCTTCTAGTTTGATGCCTAAAGAGTCCAATGGGTTTTTCCTTTACTTCATTTTTTTCCCTGTAAGAGAGTATAAATATTGCATATACACCATATATTTTGGAGGATGTTCTGCCAATATATACCAAAAATCATAAAAAATGTTTATACTCATGTATAATAATCACAATTCTGAAGAGTATCTGGAGGAAATGATAAAGAAGAAAAGATATCTGAGCACAAAGTTAAGACATATAGCATCATGATAAACCACAAACACCTAAATACCCCATGCCAGAAAAATGTTATTATTTTCCTAATACTATATTAAACCATAGGGCTCTAATTATTAAATGTATTAATAACTTTGTTTTAATATTTAATATAAAGGTAAGTCCATGAGGGCATTTTTATTGTAAATGTGTGCTTTGAATTCTAAACCAGAGTCTATTCTTGGAATCAGATACCTTAGAGCCACCCATATGTGCAGCCAGCCTTTCTAGTTATGACCACTTTAATGCCTATGTCAGTCTAAGTCTCTGTCTCTGATAATAATAAGAGAAGCTGTATATTTTCAGTAATTTTCAGCAATTTGTTCACTGAAAACTGAGTAGCTATTGGCATCTTTTTCTATGTTATCTGAGAAACTGTTGAAGAAACTGAATATTCAACTTAGAAAAAGCAAACACCTGAAAGGTGATCTTTCAGTATTTGAAATGCTGCCATGTGTAAGAGAATAAGCTTACTCTGGATGGTTCTAGGACACAGAACTAGTGATGAAAGGTGTGTGTTGTAGGGAAAGACATGCTAATATTAGATTATAGGTTCCTGAAGGATTCTGCTGCTTTTTTTCATTGTGTCCACAACATCAAACATGGTCCCTTAACCACAAGAGATGTTCAATAAAAATTCATGGAGTAAACGTTCTCAATCATTTGACGGACATTTTGTAATAATGAATTCACACAGAGAACAAACCATAAGCCAACAGTGATGCTCTATAAGGAATTACTGAAGAAGACTGATATACTGAATCAGGTTAAAGTTTCTGCCAACTCCAAATTCTGTGACCGTGGGTCCCAAATACAGATTGAGAGAGAGCATTTCCTCTTCACAAGATTCAACAGGATCATTACTGATGTTGCATGATGAGTGAGTTCTCGGTCTGCTTTCTAGTACTAACTTAGCTGGCTGTGTCAGCTTGAGTAAATGGCTTCACTGTGCTGGAGAAACCACTCCTACTGTGGTGGTTCAGATCTTCCTTGTTTCTTGCTTGGATTATTAACACTGGTCTCCTGAGTGGTTTTCTGCCTCTAGACACCCTTCTCTAATTCACTCTCCACACTATAGCTTGAGGGATCTTTCTAAAAACTTGCTCTAATCATGACATTCATCTCTTCAAAGCTCTTCCCTGTAGCCTAAGGAGTAAATCCTAACTCTCATGGAATGATTAAGAGTCAAGGCCCTAGAATCAGATTCTACCACTTTATATTTTATGCTATTAATTCCCAGCTGCATAATATTGGATGGCCATATATGTCTTCATTTCCTTATCTGAAATATAGGATGATAAATATTACTATCTTGAACCTATGAAAACTAATTATATATATATCAAGTACACCATCTGATACATACACAGGAAAGCTGGCCACTCAGTGAACTGACCCATCTCTTCCTATTCAGTCTCATCACTGCTTCTCCTTAGAAACTACTTATGTCCAAATGTAGCTATTTACATGGAGTCCTCCAGACTTGCCAAGCACTGGCCCTTAGCTTTGAACATGCTTTTCTCTTTACTTAAAATCCCCTTGGCTCTGCCCCTTTCATCTCTCAGGTTCAAATTCTTCATTAGAACCTAAGAAAAACTCTTTGTTAGAACCTAGAAACCTTTGTCCTTTTTCTTTAATTTCCTTACTATACTCAGTAAGATTGTCCTCCCTCTTCTTTGTGTCAGTTAATATTCTTTACACATATCTTTATTAAAACACTTGCAACCTAAATTGAAATATTTCATTATATCATAAAAATATAATAGTACTTATTATATTATAAAATATAGTCATATTTTTATTTTTTAATTATATTTAGCATATTATTTTATAATATTCTACTTTTACTACCAGACTGACCTTTCTGTGAAAACAGAGATTTTGTTGTTGTTATTTAATTGTTTTATAGTCCCCAGGGTTCAGCTTAATTCCTGGCATATGATAGGCATATAGTAAAAGTCTATTCAGTGAACAGAGCATCATATTCTAGGCCCTTTAGCCACAAAAGTAACTTTTCCTCCCATCTAGATATCTATCTATCATGTTTAATGATATGTCATCTTGGTCTACAGACTTAACTTCATTCCCCCTTATAAGTCCACTAATAAGATATTTGGGTCTTGGCTCTGTGACTGTGTGATGGAAAGAATATGAACTACAATACACCATTCATCACAGGAGGGTCTGAAGAACAGAAGACTGGGTGTAGCAAACCTGACCCACAGCACTGTCGCTAGTGCTTTCCAGTAAGTAAGGCAAAAGGCTCATAAGCATACTCTCTTCCAGACTGCAAGAAAGATTAGAGAGAGGGGCATACTCTTGCAAGAGTCTGGGAGGAGCTGATTCAACAGGATCTGAGAACTAGTACAGTTAAAGAGATTATCTTCCTCCCAAAGACACCATTTCCTAAACTAATCAGTAGGGTTTTGTGTTTCTTCTTTTATGCATTTGGAAAAATAAAGAAGTCATGTCTACCATAAGCAGCTATAACATTTTTATGAGATAAACTAAAAATACATACAATACCGCATAATGCACTTACATCTTAGGTTGCAATTAATGCAAATTTTGCAAGATTCATATACAATGTGATTAGACTCCTCTAGCACATAATTTATGGTTGAATTAACAAAGAAGTTGATTAAATGAGAAAATTGATTTCTGTCATTATCCTTTTTTTAGTTATGTTCTTATTAAGAGCATATCTGAGAATTCAAAAAAATTAGATTACATAGTTGGAGTTGTGGTTCAAAGTGTTCATTCTACTCATTGACCTTCTTCATACAAATCAGTTAACCTATAGAACTATGTTGGGCTTTCTGATAAGATACTGTGGGTCAAGTGTCAGTGAGAAGCATGGGGCTCTTGTAACTCCAAATCCAAATACATGAATGATTCACCAACTAACTAGCATATATTCTTTTGATAGTTTATCGGCCAGGAGTGTTCTCTTGAGTCTTATTTAAAAGCATCTCAGTCAGGCGGATGTGGTGGAGCATACTTGTAATCCCAGTACTTGGGAGGTTGAGACTGGAGGATCTGGATTCCCAGCCAGCCTCAGCGACTGAGTGAGGCCCTCTGCAATTTAGTGAGATCCTGTTTCAAAATAAAGAATAAAAAATAGGACTAAGGATATAGCTTGGAGGTAGAATGCCCCTGGGTTCAGGCCCCAGTACTGCAAAAAAAAAAAAAAAAAAAAAAAAAAAAAAAAAAAAAAAAAAAAAAAAAAAAAAAAAAAAAAAAAAAAAAAAAAAAAAAAAAAAAAAAAAAAAAAAAAGGCATCTCAGTCAATTTTCTCAGATATGGTGACAAAAATTGTTTATGTGTGTAAATCTCCTTGCTTATAATTTGAGTAGTAGAACTGAATGTAAACCTTGAAATAGAAAAATAATTGAAAAGTGTTTGCATTTATTAAAAGAACACACCCTGTAAAATGAAGATAAATATTCACAGAAATAACTTTCATCTCCTAAACAACAATATTCTTGATGGTTCATGCCTGCATCTTCTCATTTTCTCTCCTTTCTCTCTGCATGTTATCAACTCCTTAAATCCATCAGTTTGCTTTCATTATAATTGTTTCTTTCCTTCTCTCTCTTTTTTCTTTCTATCCTTTCTCCCCTTCTCCCTCACTACTTTCTTCCTAATTTCTTCTTCTCTCCTAGCCTCACTTCCCCATCCCCTCATTTTTTTTTTTTGAGTACCTACTCTGGGCCAGGCACTGAAAATATAGTTGTGCATAGAACAGGAAAAGTATGACATCTCTTCAGAAGATGCTTATTGTGATGTCCTTTTAAGTTTTGTATTTTCTTCAGAAATGCAATGAACTATTCACATTGTACCAGGTACAACCTGGCACATAGGAAAGTACAAGGCTAAGAGAAATGGCTGACTCCACGAATAAACTCTTTGTAGGAGTTTCAGCTGTCTGAACATGGACATGAACATGAACAAGTCAAATATGCTAATTCAAGGAAGGGTGTGGCTACTGGAGCCACAGAGGGTGGTACTGCCATGAAGATTTAGCTGCAAGACTTACTCCAAGCTGTGTGACTCTAGGTGCATTGCTTAAGTCTTCTCTCCTCTCCTCTCCTCTCATCTCCTCTCCTCTCCTCTCCCCCTCCCTTCCTTCCTTCCATCCTTCTATCCTTTCTTTTTTTGTAGTACTGGGGATTGAACCCTGGGGCATTCTACCTCTAAGCTTCACTTCCAAACCTATTTCTTATTCTGAAACAGGGTCTCACTAAGTTGCAGGGGGCCTCACAAGGTTGCTGAGGCTGTCTTCAAACCTGCAATTCTCCTGTCTCAACCTCCCAAGTAATGAGATTAAAGGCATGCACCACCATGCCCGACTTGCACTTAACTTTTCTAAACCTCAGTTTCCTCATCTATAGGAAAATAGTAGAGCTCACTCCACATGGTGGTTGAGAAGATTATAGGGAATTATGAATATTCTTGACCCCATGATAGAGGCCCAACACATGTTCCACTCTGACCCCCATTTCTCTTCCTCTTTATGGAAGTGGACACTTTCTGAATCAGAAACACACCTGTTTGGGTTTCTTATGTTGATGGTAACTGGTTTCATCTTTTCATGGGCTGTCAGATATTGTTACTGGGAATAACTGAATTAAGGACATCATGGCAATTGTATTTTAAAAACAAAAGCTCAGAAAACTCTTGAAATGTTCACCTTCCATTTGCTTAAGATCAAGAGCATGTTGCCATTTTAAAGTCTGGTTTAATGATAGACTTAAAGTCTTTCCATAGAGGAAAATGAAGCCTGTAGAAGGAGGGAGTTATGCAGAAGGTAGGAGATCCTAACTTTAGTGAAATTTCTGTGCCCTGGAAGTAACCATGATATACCAAAAGAGCGCTGGGAGCCAGCTGGTCTGAGGTTTGAATTCTGATCTCCTCCACAGGCTGGGTTATGCTACAAATGTTATTTCACTTTCTAAATTAGTATCAAGCTCCATCCTGGATGTGAGAATTATAAAAAGCATGTGTGCATCTTCCCCATGTTTGGAATCCTTGAATCCAGATCTTCCTTTTCTTTCCCAATGTGGTACCATCTCCAAGTCACAAACCTCAGCTCTTCAAATGATTCAATCACAGTAATGTAAGTAATTAGTAAGAATGACTATTTGCATTTTTAGGAGCTAGGAACCCTTTCTATAAGCCATACTGAGGACGGAGTGTTGAAATTTTATTACTGGTTAATAGATAAGAAGAAAAGGATTTGTGGTCAAGTCAAGACCCTCCTGGCATTCCCTATCTCTGGCCCCAAATCAGGGTGCCTTCCTTCTTCTATTTGTGAGGATGTGGAGCTGGACTGAGTTAATTCCTGCATCTCCTGCTTTCTCTCTGTATGACTTTGGCCTAGTGAGTTGTTTTCTCTGTATCACAAATTCCTCATCTGTAAACGGGAATGATCATTTTGTACAGTTGTACAGATGATCCAATGCATTGATACACTTACAATATTTGGAACAGTGTCCACCAGGCAGCCAGTACCCAGTGACTATTAGGATTCTTGTTTTCCACAGGCATTTCCACATAGACGAAGGAGCATAGTACCCAAAGCCCACAATGTGGATTCAGGTCTGCAAATGCTGCATTCAGGCAGCACGTCCTTGATGGGGTGATAGAAATTCTCCAAGTCTCCAGTTCTCCTATGAAAAATGGAGATAATAATTGCTACTCCACCTACTGGAAATGTCAGGCCCTGGTAAGCTGAGCAGGCTGTAAGATGCCACCTGAGGCTGAAGTAAGCCTGCTATCTGAGGGTCAAACTCTAAACAAATACAGGTCAGATCAAAACAGAACTATGCAAAGTCACCCTAAAGTAACAGCCCCCACAAAAAACCAGCAACACCAACATGTGACTATATTAACAAAGCTTTGTTACACAAAGGAGTGTAGGCAAAGAAAGATGATAGAAAGAGAAACAAAGGTGAGAGTCCATGGTACCTCTCCAAGCACTAACCACAAGGGGAGGGGACCAAGCTCAAGGACCAGCACCCATGTCCAATCCTGGGGCATTCTGTCCCTGGGAGAAATAGAGTGTTCAGGTATTTTCCCCACTCACTAGCTGGGAGACTTGTGGCCAGTTATTTCATCTCTCTGAGCCTCAGATTTCTCATCTTGAAAATCAAGCAACCTTCTGGTAATGTGGCTATCCTGGAACATCTGATTTAGCCACTGTCACCTACTGATAGTTCCATTTTTCATCCTAAGTCTAAAGCTACGTATTTATCAACCTCATGTGAGGTTTGTTATTGTGAGTCAGTAGTTTAACACTGCTCATTTCTAAAACAGGATGAGGTTTATTTTATGGTGCTAAGTCTCAGGACCAGGTATTCACTTAGAATGATTTATTCAAGGCAAATGCTACCTCACGAGACCTATGAACAGACAGTCTCTGTTTGGATGATGTCCTGGAAAGATATGCTGTCTTTGAAATTTCTGCAGGTGGCCCAGAGGGTCACATGCAATAAGGAAAGGGAAAAAGGTTTTGCAAACTTCAAAGTGCTTTGTATATGTAATGCAGGGTACAGTTGTGAAGGGACAGGGCAGGCAGGAGCCTTAGCCTCAGAATGCAAAATGGACCACATCTTCCAGTATCTGCAGAGATGTGAAGAGACAGTGAGCGCCGGGGAAGAGTTCCAGTTGACAGCTCCACTCCCTGACAAGGATTTTTTTCCTCCCCCCTAAAATGAGAAATAAAACCCTCATTTTTAATATCAAATCCTCCCTGCTGGCTCCATGAAGACCCGGAAACAGCAGGTAACAATGTGTAAGTGACTTTGAATTAAGACTGAACTTTCTCTGTCCTTCGCTTCTCCCACAAATGTGGAATGATTTTCTGAGAATTTAATTATCTAAGAACACAGCATCAAAGCTGTTAGACCCTTGTTAGTGTTAATTCAAACTTAATGTGCATGAGATTTAGAGATCTTGGATACTAGGAAAATGATTTCAATTTAAATAGCTCTCTTTGTCCTATACATCACAAAACATCTTTTAACATAGATAATTTTTTTTTAATAGAATACTATAACCTAGGTCTCTCCCACTAAAAAGAGAGGCTCACTATGGAGAAATCAGATGCTCTATAAACCAGCAGGATGTAGTCAAAGGAACAAATAGGGGCTTTAGTACCTTAGAAACCTGAGTTTAAATCTTAATGTTTCACCTTTTTCCATTTGTCTGTGGGCAGAAGCTTAAATTCTTGGAACTGCAGTAAATTAACCTCCCAGCAAGGACTCAAGCTAAAGGCAAGAGGGCGTGAGGGGAAGGCTACTGTAGAAGGAAGAATACAGGGGTGTGTCTGGAAGCTGGTGGAGTCTGGGTCCTAGAATCAGCGGACCCATCCAAAAGCAGGGAGGAGACATTTTCAGGCCTTGGGGCATGATGGATTTCACAAGCCCAATGAGTTACCTGACCTGCCGTTAAATCACAGCTAATATGATGCATGACACATAGCCCTTCTTCAGAAAACGTAACTGTTGTAAAAGCACAATGGTGTTTTCAATGAAACACATGTCACACATGGACTATGGGATGACAGGATAACAGAAAGCAGCCAATCTTACCGGAATGCAGTTAGTTCAAAGTGTGCAACAAGCTCTGTGACAGAGATGCTTTTGAAGGATATAAAGGAATCCTCTGTTTATCGTCATCTGAAAGCATGGTCCTAAGTAAGTTGAAGTTCTTGGTTTAAAATTATGAGATCAGAACATATGTAATTGAACCAACAAAGAAGATTGATGTGTTTGTAATTAATGTTAAATCAGTTCTCCAGTTTACACTTATTTCATTCATCGTCTAAAGATAATTTGTGACATCCACCATGGTATAACAGTGACCCTGCTTTTATTAACACCATACACTTGTATATATAGCATTTAATTGATAAGTCCTATCTTCTTCACAAATGGGGGAGATAGTAGGGGGAACTTGTTACCCATTTTTATAAACATTTAAATCTCTATTTAAGAAAATAGGTGCCGGGCGTGGTGGTGCACGCTTGTAATCCCAGTACTTGGGAGGCTAAAACAGTAGGATCAGGGTTCCAGGCCAGCCTCAGCTACTTAGTGAGGTCCTTTACAACTTAGTGAGACCCTGTTTCAAACTAAAGAATAAAAAAATAGGACTGGGAGTATAGCCCAGAGGTAGAATGCCCCTGGGTTCAATCTCTAGTACTGCAAAAAAAAAAAAAAAAAAAAAAAAAAAAAAAAAAAAAAAAAAAAAAAAAAAAAAAAAAAAGAAAGAAAGAAAGAAAGAAAGAAAATAGGTGCCTTATGCCAGGCATGGTGATACATACCTATAACCCCAATTCTTGGGAGGCTGAGACAGGAGGATTGCAGGCTTGAGGACAGCCTCAGCAACATAGCAAGACCCTCAGCAACCTAGCAAAACCTTATTTCAAAACAAGAAACTTAAAAAGAGCTGGGAGTATAGTTCAGAGACAGAATGTCCTTGGGTTCAAACCCTAGTACCAAGAGAGAAAGAAGGAGGGAGGGAGAGAGTGGGGAGAGAGAGAGAGAGAGAGAGAGAGAGAGAGAGAGAGAGAGAGACAGAGAGAGAGAGACAGAGAGACAGAGAGACAGACAGAGACAGAGACAGAGAAAGACAGAGATTAAGTGTCTTATTCAGAGTTGCACAGTGAAGTAGTAGAGCCCAAACAAGAAGCCAAAATTCTGGTACCAAGCTTACTATTCTTTCAAGTGAAAAAATACTCCAAATCACCCACCATAAGGTAAATTATTTTTTAGATAATTTCCCCTTAATAAGCACCAAGTTTCTTCTTACCATGATTATCTCATTTCAGAATCTAGTATACCCTCTTTGTCCCTGTACTACAAGAGCTTTATTCATAAAATAGTATCTTATGTTAGTCATTTGCACTTCAGTGTAAATTTAAGCCAATGTGGTCTCTCAGACTAGGGAGAAGATCCTAGTGATATAATTGCCCTTATATCACCTGTAGTTGCATTCAGGGCTTGCTATATATTTAGTGCCCTAAATAGTTCTAGAATCAATACAGTCAACCTAGTAGATAATAGGAAGTGGTGTCAAATATGTTGTATTTTCACAAGCTGGGCTTAAAAAATACACTTAACATTCAAGAAAAGTTTTCTTGCCATTGATAAGAGCAGCAGAGTTTTTCTTAGGTCAGGGAAATAATCCAGCATTATTTATCCATTAGGACTCATTCAGTCAAGTTAAAAAGAACCTAAAATTGTAAAGAAAAGAATGAGAACTAGCTGATGTGGTGACTAGATGGACTGAAGTTACTTTGCTTTTAATTACTATTTTAATGTAATATGTCTGTTTTATAATCCCACAGAAAAGTAGATTTCCAACTTGTGTTTGGTGTTCTATCATATTAATCTCTACATTTATAGATGTCTCCTTTGAAATGTGGGCTTGCATCACTGATAGATTGAAGCATGTTCTCACATGGTGGGCAGGAGGAGTGGTCCCTCCTCTCCTGACACTCAGTAATAGCTGCTGGACCCCAGAACAGATGGGAAAAATGGTTATACAAGACAAGCTGAGATGGTGTTGCTAGAAAGGAAGCAAAATCCATGTGGACAGCTGGACACCCTCACAAAACGTGTGACTATGGAAAAACTAGCCTGAAGGTCAGATTTGGGAAGGTGAACACCTAATCAACACATGGAGCATAAACAGTACAGTACTCAAGTGTTATGATTTACAGATTGGATTATTTTGACTCTTAGATCTCCAAGTTGCTGGAGGTTAGTTTTTTTTTAAATGCAACTATTTTATTTCCTAGTAGAGAAGAATAATTTGTCATTCATTAACTCATTTAAATTTTCTAATGTTTTATCCAAAAAAGAAAGAAATATGATCGACATCTGAATTCAAGGTACACTTCTTAAGTGGTTGCAGAAAAGTATAACAACAAAGAAGCCCTTAACAATAATTCACATATACACCTCTAAGCACCTGTCCACAATGGCTGGGACATGCAGTGTACTATTTTCACAAGACTATTAGTTTATTGGGCAATTTAGGGTTTGTCAAGATTCCTGTGATTTGAGAATGTTTAATGGATTGTTACTGGGGTGACTCAAAGATGCTGTGTGCAAACCTTCATATTGACTTTTTTTTTCACTACTAGGGATTGAACCCAGAGGCATTCCATCTCTGATTTATAACCCCAGCCCCAGCCCTGTTTTAGTTTTTTTTTTTTTTCCTTTTTTTTTTTTTTAACAGGGTCTCACTAAGTTACTGAGGCTGTCATCAAGTCTGTGATACTCCTGTCTCAGCCTCCCAAGTACTGCAAATTATAGCTGTGCACCTCCATGCCTGGCTTCATATTGACATTTTTACAGAACCTAAAGTAAATGTAATGGGATGGGGATCCTTTGCAGTTATACTTTTAGGGAAAAGTAATGTGAACTTTTAAAAAATCTATTTTCTTTATCTTTTATTTCCTAATTGATGGCCTGCCTCATTCCAGAAGGATTTTGAGGAAGTGAGTTGAGTTATATATGGATGTCTTCTGGTTGTTTCTTTAAGGGAATGGAGGATAGGTTTCCTAAAATGTAGACCAAATCTTACCACTTCTCCACTAAGAGCTCTTGACTGAGTCCTCTGCCCATGACCTGAGGGAGTTCTGCCTGGCCAGTCATTGATGTATGGGAACCCTGGATAAGAAACAGTACTGCTGAATGCCCAGGGATTGCCATTGGGGGGCTCTATGGCAAACTAAAGAGACTTTGTTTTATCCTGTAGCCACTGGAGAGCCATGAAATTATTTTAAATAGGGGCATGGTAAAACTCAGATTTGAATTTCACATCTTGTATTGATCATATGATATTTTTCTCCAAGAATCTGATTCTTTATTGATCTCTCTGAAAATAAAGCCCATAAGCCAGGTGTGGTGGTGCACGCTGGTAATCCCAGCATTTGGGAGGCTGAGACTGGAGGATCCAGGTTCACAGTCAGCCTCAGCTACCCAGTGAGGCTCTCCACAACTTAGTGAGACCCTGTTTCAAAATAAAGAATAAAAAGTAAGGCTGGGGGCACAGCTCAGAGGTAGAATATCCCTGAGTTCAATCCCCAGTACCACAAAAAAAAAAAAAAAGAAAAGAAAAGAAAGCCCATAGAAGGAGCAAATTTTCTTCCAAATATACTGACTATATGGAGACAGTGAGGGATGGGTGTAACCGAGCATGAGCACAAGAACAACACTTCTCTCTTGACAGGCAGGAGTCACACTGTTGCTCAGACAGAGAAATCTTCACAAGGATTTCTCTCTTTGGAGCTTCTTTGAGAATTTTAACAGGGTGGCCGGTGTCATTAGAAAGGATTAAGTTGGAAAGATCCTTTGAATGAGAGAATCCCAGTGGGATAGTGACTATGGGATGACCTTTGTTCTACCAGACACACAGGCTCCTTCTCTTGAAACTTCCCTGAACACCTCTCTCCAAGGAGGGGGCATTGAAAGCACTAAGTTGCTGTCTCTGTTATAACTCAAGACAATTTTGCAAAAATGTTTATCTTTTTCTCCCATTATTCTGTGAAGCACTTTGCAACAGACCTATGCTTTCATTCCTCCATCACCAGAGCCCAGTGTGTCTTTTATAGAAAAGGCACCTGGGGAAGGTTTTCGATAAATAGACATGTGAATGACTAAGAAAAAAAAGTGGACTTAGCTAAGCATGATGGTGCATGTCTGTAATACCAATATTTAAATGGTTAGATAAGAAGAGCCCAGGTTTGAAGCCAGCAAGAACCTGTTTCAAAATGAGAAGTAAAAAGAGATAGACATATATCTCAGAGGTAGAGCCCCTCACCCCAGATTCAATCCCTAGTATCACAAAATAAAAATGAAAATAAAAATATAGCCAGGTGTAGTGGTCCATACCTGTAATCCCAGTACTTGGAAAGTTGAGACAGGAGGATCACAGGCTCAAGAATAGCCTCAGCAAGTAGTGAGACTGTCATCAACCTAGTGAGACTCTGTTTTAAAATTTAAAAAAAAAATAGGGCTGAGGGTGTAACTCAGAGGTAGAATGCCCCTGGCTTCAATCCCCAGTATATAGTAAATGGAACCAGACATAGTTGTTCAGAGTAATAAATTCTAGGGGAGATTTTGAAGGTTTCAATCCCAAGGAGACATAAGAACAGGGATGAACTTGCATCTTGCATTCATGTGGGAAATTAAGAATGATTCAGAATGGAGATCTGAGCTGGGCATGATGGCCCACATCTGTAATACCAGTACTAGGAAGGCTTTGACAGAAGGATCCTAAGTTTGAGGCCAGCCTCAGAAATTTAGCAAGACCCTCAGCAACTTAGACCCTTGTTTAAAATAAAAAATACAGTAGGGCTGGGGATGTAGCTCAAAGGTAGAATGCCTTGAGTTCAATTTCCAATACAAAAAAATAATGGATATCTGCAGCTGGGAGCCTGACTAAACACCCTTTTGGATTCTGCCAGCTACAATGGGAATCTCCAGAATTCTTCACATATAATAAAGCCAAAGGAAATGATATGGCCGCCTCTGTCAATCATCATACAGTTCATTTTATGGACAGGTGTTCACAGAGGTAGATGGTGAATCTAGACTGAAGATGGAGCTATTGGAAACACAATACAGAACAGAACATGAATTTTTTTGAAACCAGCTGATGTAGATTGGAATTAATACTTATTAAATCCATACCACAATGACTAGACAGGCAGATGAGAGAGGGAGATCATAAAATTATACACATAAAGAAAATACTGATATTTTAACTCACAAAATGATATTATCCATTTTCACCCAGAGAAGGAAGAAGAAAAGAAGGATTGATGTAAGACAATCCTCTTGCGTTGACAGACCCAGATGCAGGCGTTCTGCCATGCATCGTGCAATATGCATTAAACCTAAATCACAATTATTAGACACTGCTCAAGTGGAGTTATTCCGTTAGTCAGAAATGAAGTGGGAAAGGCCTTCGTTCTGAAGTGGGTTGGTTTATTTTATGCATTTTAATATATTTTGGGGTACATTCTTAAGTGAAGAGATAATGCCTGATAAGCTGCTTAAATATTTGAATACCAGAAATGGAATCATAATTAAACCAAGTGAAATGTACCAGTAAATGTCTATCCAATGTAGATATTCCCTCTTGGATTCCTTGGAATTTGAGTGGATAAAATGTTTTATCTTACAATTCTTGGGATTTGGTTCAGTATTTATTTCATTATCAGTGCAGACCTACACATACTAACGAGTTTAATAATAGTGAATGGCTGATGTCTTTAACTGCAGATAGCAATAACATGCTGAATGATTTTAATTAGAATGATGCGATTGTATTTAGAGAAGATACCATAGTAGATGCCGATATGGGAATTATATAAGTAAATGCAACTTCTCATGGCCTAAGCTTGCTGTGTGACCTTGGGTTAGTCAGATAACCTTTCTCAATTCTACCATTCTCATTTATAGAAGAAGGAATTCACCTTGCTTAATCTTTGTTTTCTTTGCATATGCAAGTATTTTCACAAAGAGTTCTAATTTGATATGAGTTAATAAATAATTTGAGCATGTACTGTTTTCCATTCACTGTGCTAAGTTCTGGTATATGAGGATGAATGTGTATGTTTTTTTCTTTTAATGAATGCTCCTTTGTTCATTCATCTAACAAAGTTACTGACAAGCATGGGGAATATACAGGTGACAGAATGCATTCACTTCTTAAGTCTGCTGTAACAAATTACCACAAATTTGTTGAATTAAAACAAGATATTTATTCTGTCACACTTCTGCAGGACAGAAATTTAAAAAATCTGGGCATTGGCACAGCTGTGCTCCTTCTGAAAACTTTGGGGAAGAGTCCAATTCTTGACTCCTCTGGCTTCTGGTGATGACAGCTGTTCCTTGGCTTGTGTCCACATCACTTCAATCTCTGCCTCTGCTGTGACAGTTCACCCTTTTCTTAGTGTCCCCTCTGTGTGTGAGTTTTTGAGGACACTTTTAATTTTTTTTAAATTTTTTGCAGTACTAGAGATTGAACTTAGGATCACTCTCTCTCTGTGAGTTATACTCCCAGCCTTATTTTTTTAAACAGGGTCTCCTTAAGTTGCTGAGAGTCTTGCTAAATTTCTGAGACTGGCCTTGAACCCGAGAACCTCTTATCTCAGCCTCCCTAACACAAGGATTACAGGCATGCACCATTGTGCCTGGCTTGTGGACACTTTTAATTGAACCAAGGGCCCACCTTTAAAATTCAAGATTACCTCTTCATCTTAACATCCTAACTTAATTAGAATGGAAACGAGTCTTTCTCTGAATAAGGTAACTTTCACAGATCAAGAATTAGGACATGGAAATACATTTTTGAGTCACCACTATTCAACCCACAGTAGTGACGAAGAAGCAGAAAAGCACAAGTAAACAAAAATATCCCCTTGCTCTCAGGGAGCTGACAGTCTCCTGGAGGAGCTTGACATTAAGTAAAGACATAATCATGAAATATAGCCATATTTTATATGGAGCTATCAACACAGTTATAAGTTATAATTAGGTCCAGGAAGGGAAATTGCAGGTGCTTTGAAAGATTATAACAGAGGCCCTTATTTAAGAGGGGGGCAGGTCAGACCTCTCTGAACAGGTGACATTTAAGTGGGTCATCAATTCATATATAGGAGTTGGGACTCAGGGCAAAGCTGTTGGAGAGGTGAGGGAGACTGTTCCAAGAAAAGAAAGCATTACTTGTCAAAGCCTTGAGATGGGGACATGCAGACATGATGGAAGGCTGTTACATCTGGAGTATACAGAGCAGCAGGGAGTAGAGCACGGGGTGAGGTCAGATCATGGAGAGCCTGGAGAGCCTCTATCAGGAATCTGGAAACGCAAGTGCAGTGAACCACTGGTGTGGTTTAAACACAGCATCATCAGGATCTGAGTTGTGTTCTTAAAGTGTTCCTGTGGCTGATATTTGGAGCACATATTATGTAGAGGTGGGAGTAAAAGACAGGAAAGAAGTGCTGGGCAGTAGATGGCTCCGGCCTCGTCCAGCATGAGGACCAGAGATGAGGAAGGTAAACAGGTCTGAGTTACACCTGAGGCTGAAGGCCGAGTGGCATGGCTTAAGACAGGACTGACTCCAGGGAAATGAAGCAGAGGGGAGCTTCAGGGATGCTTTCTAGTCTGTTGGAGGGAGAAGCATCAAACAAATTACCATGATGGAAGGGTCCAGGATATGGCTAAGTAATAAAGATGAGAGAGCAAGTGACAGCACCTGAAACAGAGCTGGGGGAGGGTGGGTAGAGTGCCAAAGAAGCTACTTTTGGGTGAGCTTCAATGAATTCAGGTATATAACATGGTAGGAAAGGTCATTTTATGGAGAGGGAGAAGCTCAAGGAAAACATCCAGAGACATGAAAGTGCATGGCCTATTCAGGGAGCAAGAAAAACCCCTGAAAGGAAATTTGGATGTTTGTGTTCTCAATAGCCTCTCTCTGTCTCTCTCTGTCTCTCTGTCTCTCTGCCTCTCTCTCTCTCTCTCTCTCTCTCTCTCTCTCTCTCTCTCTCTCTCTCTCCATATATATACCTCTCTATCTCTCTTCTTTCCCTTTCCCTTTGGTACTGGGAATTGAAGCCAGGAGCATTCTACCTCTGAGCTACACCCCCCAGTCCTTTTCATTTTGAAACAGGGTCTCTCTAAATTGCTGAGGTTGGCTTCAAGCCTGAGTTCCTCCTATCTCAGTCTCTCAAGTATTGGGATTACAGACATGCACTACCATGCCCAGCTAAAAGCATTTCTTTTTAATAGTCCTGCTTACCATGGTCCTTTGGTCACAGTAGTATCTCAATCCTTCCTAAGACCCAAGCCTTCCTACTACAAATCTATTTGAACAGGGTGTGACCACCTAAATCATGCCTCACAACCAGATTCATATCTCCCTAAACTGCATAAACATTGTGGTTGAGCAAATTGAGATATGAAAGTTTCCCAATGACTAAGTGTTTCCTTTTAGACTTTGAAAGGATATGTTAATTTTTTCAGGAAGTAGCATTACATATCCATGATAGACTTGCTCAATTGTATTTTAAAATGAATACTGAATATTTGTAGCTTAGGTAGAGGTGGTTGGGTTGGAGTGTGCTGCCACAGGTAATTGGGGGAATAGCAGAAGAGTACACCTGAATAAAGGTAGGTTGGGTACATTACCTAGCCTGTTGGCCATTAAATGTTTACTATAATTATTTGGCACTATCCTTCAAATATTCAAAACTCTTTGATAGTTTCCAAATGCCTGAATTAGCAGTTCCCAAAATAGTTCTCACTGGTACCCAAGTGCATTTATCACTCACAGGTGGCACCCCTCCATGGGTAATGCCCAGGGTCACTGGGACTTCTGGGTACACTAGCTATACTTCTACCCTTATTCTCCCCTCATTGAAAAGTGTAAGATACAAGAGCACAATAACAAGGGAACTACTTTCATTTTTGTGCAACTAAAAGCAGTTTTTAGAATCTTAGTACTTACATAAAGATAACCCTGAATCTCATCTGTTATAAAATGCCACCCAAGTAAATGTTTGCAAACTATGGCAATTTTTTTTTGTACTGAGAATCGAACCCAGAGGCAGTCTATCTCTGAATTATACCCCCAGTCCTTTTTACTTTTTATTTTGAAATAGGATCTTGCTAAATTGCTGAGGCTGCCTTTGAACCTGCAATCCTCTTCTCTCGGTCTACCAGGTACTGGGATTAAGACATGCACCACCGAGCCTGGCTAAACGCTGGCAATTTTATGATCAGTGACTATTAACTTGTAGGAGAAAGAAGCTTGCTCATATAACAAAATAAGTACAAACATCTCAATGCTTACCTAGCAGGTCCTAGGTCATTATTTTAGGAAGTTTAAGTATCAGTAGTGAGAGCAGCATTGCCAATGTCTTTTATGGCTTTCCTGTGGTAAATAGGTGGGTATTATCCAAAGGGTCACTTTTCTAAAGCCAGTTGAATGAATCGGAGAGAAATCTATGTCCAAATTAATGATTATTACCACAACTTCTACTCTTGACAGCCACTGACTTATTAAGCTACCAAATACCAAGTAGTATGGCAAGTTTTTTTTTTTTTTTTTTTTTTTTTTTTTTTGCGGTACTGGGGATTGAACCCAGGGGTATTCTACCTCCGAGCTACACCCCCAGCCCTATTTTTTATTCTTTATTTTGAAACAGGGTCTCACTAAGTTGTGGAGGACCTTGCTAAGTAGCTGAGGCTGGCCGCGAAACCAGATCCTCCAGTCTCAGCCTCCCAAGTACTGGGATTACGAGCATGCGCCACCACGCTTGGCTCGGCAAACTTTTAAAAATATCATTTTATCTAATAATTAAAATAGACACTAGAGATAGGTAACATTATCCTCAATTTACAGCTACTGCTCTTCCCACTATTATGTCAAACAAATGCAGCTAGGAACTGAAGAACTCACCCAAGTTCACATCCCCACAGAATCAGAACCAAGATTTAAAATGAGGCTGTAGTTTCACAGTGTGTACTCTATAGTCATTATCCATGTTTTATTCTATATTTATAAAGATAAAAAATACTGCCAACTGGGACACATATAGGAGATTCTATATTTCTAAATATTCTGGAGATACCCCTTGGAGAATAATAATGTTTAATAGGACAGTCTGACCATGTCTTACTTTTCTAAGGCATAGGAAGACAGACAAGACTATGAATTTTGCCGTAGCACCCTTTAACAACTTTTCCTAAATCATAACCCTCCCTCCTTCCCTCTCTTTCTTCTTCCTTCCCTTCCCTTCTTCCCTCACTACCTCCCTCCCTTACTTCCTTACTTCCTTCTTCCTTCCCTCTTTCCTCTGTCATTCATTCTCCTGTCTTTCTTCATAGGCACTGATGGGATGTGGTCTAGGCATTACTAAGTAGAAAGAATTTCTTCATAGGTGTACTACATGCACTTTGGACTGATGACTGCTCAGTGGAATGATGTTAAATGATGGTCACTTGGACTGCATTATCCTGGACGCTAGTGCAGTAGCCGATGTTATATACAGCTCTTTCTCTCTGCTGTTTATAAGGAGTTTAACATCAACTCTAAGACATTACAATCTCAGTGGGGGGGTCAGACCTGTAGAAAATGGCTCCAATCCATGGCAGGAATCAAGATGATAGGTAGGCACAACATATAAAGGAAGCAAAATAGAATGATCAGAGGAGGTTTCTCTTAAGTTAGATTTTGCAGATTGATAAGGATTTTTATAAGTAGGAATAGGAAAGAATGACTCTGGAGGAGAAAACAGCATAAGCAAAGGAATGGAGCCAATCAGGTAGAAGGTAGAAGGTGTGGTCAGAAAAAGATCCTGGTATCTGGTGGGGTTTGAGCAGGAGTGTACAGGAGTGCAGTGTGTTGCAGAGGGTGGTTGTAAGATGAAGTGGGGAAGCATAGAGGAATGGACTCATGTTTTTTTTTTCACTGAAGGAAACTTCTGTTCTACATGAAATTCCAACACCATGCTGGTTGAAATGCAATCGCTTCTTTTTTTCCCTCCATCTTCATGATCTCAGTTACCATAATCACTGGGATCAAGCCTGGTGTTTGTGAAACCTTGCACCATTCCTCATCCATGGCTTCATTACATTTGTTAACACCTCTTTACCCAGTCGATGGTATGATTTTTGGTAGAAAGTAAAAACAAAACAAAACAACTGTAGCTAATCCAAGAATAAATGATAAAAGGAAGCCGGGCGTGGTGGCGCACGCTTGTAATCCCAGCATTCGGGAGGCTGAGACTGGAGGATCCGGGTTCGCGGCCAGCCTCAGCTACCTAGTGAGGCACTCCGCAACTTAGTGAGACTCGGTTTCAAAATAAAGAATAAAATATAGGACTGGAGGTATAGCTTGGAGGTAGAATGCCCCTGAGTTCAATCCCCAGTACCGCAAAAAAAAAAAAAAAAAAAAAAAAATGATAAAAGGGACATGTTGACTCAAAGTATTGTGAAGGTACTGTTGGGTGCAGGCAGTGACTCGGAGAGGTGATAGGGATGTGATTTCTTTCCATCTCTCAGCTTTGACCTTCTAAGCCTGTTCCCTTTAGGATACTAAGCTGATGTTTCCCTGGCTATGCCCTATTTACATTCTTCCTCATTCATTTGGCAAAGAAGAGAGCATTTTTGGTTTGGTATTCTGAGTAGAACTGCAGAGACAGTTTGATGGGACAAAGCCATGTTCTCTGTCAATCTGAATCGACCATTCTGGCCAAGAAGTTGGAAAGTGTGGAGTGACTTACCTTGAAGCATGTGCTCCAACCCAGGGCTGAAGGTTGAGACAGCCACTGAGAAATCATATCCTTCCCCAAATGGGAATGGAGCTGTTTGCAGAAGGAAATGCATGGGATGCATGTGGGATAATGCCCAGTAATGAGAAGTTACTTTGTGGAAATTTGTACTTTTAATTCCATTTTGCAGCTGAGGAAATGGAGGTTCATGGTGCTGTAAGTTGCACAAAGATGTAATAGTTCCCTTTCTCGAACAAGTTCATTTATGTTGAGAGGGGAAAAAAAATAACTACACATGCAATTATGGGAGTCCAGAAGATGAAAGAATGTTACTCTCTCCCCCTGCATAAACAGCACAGACAGAGTCACAGTCTAGGACCCTGAGCAAGCCTTTTTAACCTCCCCTCTCTTTTTTCCCATAGGAAAATAAAGATAACAATAGGACCTTCATGAGGTTGTTGAGAGGATTAGATGGAATATTTACAAATATGGGTGACCGGGTGCCTGTCTATTCATTTTGTGTTCAATCCTCACAACATTCAGGGAGGCAACTGAGGGCATCCCATCTGAAAGATGAAATCCCTAAGGCCATGTATGGTGATTAGCCACAGGAAAAGCCATCCAAGGCTTCATGATTCCAAGCCTTACCCACTGCCTTCCCACTGCAGTATGTGCTTAATGAGATCCCCAGCTCTCTGTATCAACGCTTTGCAGTTAACAGGATCTACATTGAGGGAGCTACACATGCAAATTATTATTAGCATGAAAATGGGTAATTATTATTTTTTTACACTTGCATCATCACAGACTATCTTTGTGTTAGGCATTCTTTAGCTATGAATGACTGAACTAAAGGGCTTGCGGTTCATTCAGATGGTCATTAACTCTAAATAAGAAATTCATTTCCTGTCACTCATGTTGCTTAAACAATGCAGAGGAGGGTGACTGCGGAGGATCTGTAAGGGCTGCAATGAAAGCTGGAAATCACCTAGCCAAACCTTTCAATTTACAGATGAAGGGAGCCAGGGCCAGAATGGGGAAGGTCACACAATTAATTAGTGACGGAGCTGGGACTAGAACCTCTTTTTCTTTACTTTTATGCCAGAATCCTACCATGAAACCATGAATGCTGATAATCTGACTCATATTTGTTTAGGAACTCCCTGATTGTTCAGAATGTACCCAGAGTATAGGATAGAGGAGACACTTAATGTGATAAAGATTCCAAAATGAAAATATATTAAGAATCTTTCACAAGTTCCCTTGTGTCGTATGAATTTATCTTGATTATTTCTGCAATACACTTGTGGGATGTAGGGAGGGGGAGAGGTTATCTGTGTATATTGAATGGTCTCATTTGAGTCCTGCCAATGTAAAGGTATGAACTAAAACCATTTTACATTAAAACAGAGCAAATTGCTTATGGTAACCATTGCATAATGAAGGAACACAATGAAGAATTACAGTTCAAATTACTTATCAGGTCTCTTCCATTTTCTAAGTTTTTAAAGTAGAAAATTGCACAGTATAATTACAGTAAGTTAATTTGCATTCATATTACAATTCAATGAGCAATTACATTCTTCTTTTTATTTAAAAAAATATTTTATAATGTGTGATTTGCATCAATATGTTTCCAGGAAAGAGTGGTGACTTTTTCCTTGTGAGGTTTTCATGCAATATAACCATGCAGCCTATACCTTTCTGTACAGAGCTATGTCTTCTTCTTTGTTGTTTTTGGAACAGAAAAGAGAACTCATATGAAGTGTGATTATGGCTTCAGAGCTATGAACAAGAACTCTTCAAAGTACCATAGACTATCAGGGTTTGGAAGCAGAGCCTAAGGTTGCTCAAGACCTTCTCTCCCATGTGATTCCACCACCTGAAACTTGAATTTCTTTGTAGAATTCCTGTTAAGCCATCTTCCAATCTATGATGAACTCTTGTGAAAGAACATCTTTTGCCTTCTGGGAACATTCACTTAATCATTGGACAGTGTTTCCATTTTATGGAGTGTTTCCATTTTGATCCAAGCATTCTGGTTTGAATGAATGTAACTTAAAGAACCCTTTTTTACACATCTATTTCTGTGGCAATGCCATGCATGAGTAAGCATTCTTTTTGTATTGAGAAGATAGCATTTTTTTCAGGACTTGCACTATTAGCACAAATATTGGGTTGGGCCATAATAGAGTAGTGCAGGCACAGTTGTAGGGACTGTTTGTTTCATTTTCTTTGTAACAGCTCTTTTTAATAGTTGTAACATTGAGATAAAATAGACATATATTGAAATGTGCAGATATTAAGATCACTTTTATCCATTTAATAAAGCATCTGTCTATATAACCAGCACTACATTAAAGATACTATATATTGCATTATCCCACAAATTTCCTTACACTTTTCCAGACAGTCCCCCTCCACAGAGGCAACTGGTATTCTAATTTTCCTATTGTAGATTTCTTGTACCTACTCTTGATTTTCATATAGATGGAATCATATGAATGTCCTCTCTTGGGTCTAGCTACTCTTCTTTTACTCAACGTGTTTTTAAGATTCTTCATTATTGCTACAAATGTTGACAATATACTTTATTCTTGCTTAGTAGTATTTCACTATATGAATATTTTACAGTTTGGCCATTCTACTGTGTATAAACATGTGAATTATTTCTACTTTGACCTATTATGAATAAAGTTGCAATAAACTTACAAATTTTCAAGTGTGTGTGCATGTGTGTGTGTGTGTGCCTGTCTAAATACCTATAAATACTCATAACATAGGTATATATGTAACTTGATAAGAAAGTGCCAGATAATTTTTCAAAAGTTAAAACCATTTTATACTTTTACCAAAAATAGAAGAGAGCTTGGCAACCTCATTAATTATTTAATGTTGCCGGACTTTTAAATTATAACCATTTTAGTAGGTGTGACATGGTATCTCATTATGGTTTTATTTGTGTGTTTCTCATCATTGATGGAATTGAATTCCTTCTCAAGTGCTTACTTATATATTTTCTTTTATAATTTGTCTCTGTGTCTTTTGTCTATTTTAATTAGATTATCTTCTTATAATTAATTAACAAGATTTTTATTTTCTGGATTTAAGGAGTCCTTTGTTAGTTAATGTATTATGAATATTTTCTCCAGGTTTGTGGTTTACCTTAATTTTCTTAATGCTGTCTTTTGATCAGCAGGAGTTTGATTAAGTCTAATCTATCATTTTATGATTAGTGACTTCTGTGTCTTCCTAAGAAAATGGAGCATACCTCCAAATCAAGAAGCTATTATCTAATGTTCTCCTCTAGAACCTCTGTCATTTTTGCCATTATTTTTGTTCTACATATGATATGAAAAAGACGCTGAGATTTATTTTTTCCATGTTTGTTCATTTGTTTCAGTACTGTGTTTTAGATGCTTTCTTTTCCTCATGAGCTGTACTGGCACCCTTAGGGAAAAAAATCAACTGACTAAATGTGTGTCTATTTCTGGGTTTTCTGTTCTGTTCTATTTCTGTGTTTTCTATTCTGTTCCATTTATTAATTTATTTATATTGTGATTAGTATACTGTCTTGACTACAGCCTAGAGTAAGTCTTGAAATCAGATTAAAATAAGCCATCTAACTTTATTCTTCTTTCTCAAGATTGTTTTGGCTATTCCAAGTCCCTTTGCATTGTCATATCTTTTATTTTGTCTTATTTTAAATATAATTTTATTGGTGCATCGTAGTCTCACATCATAATGTAGTTTATCACCATAGGGACATATATGCACACAGCAGTTGGTGAGCTTCCCCCTGGCTCCCTCCCCATTTCATCCCCTTCCTCATACATAATATTGAGATTGGCATTGACAATTTCATATAGACTGAGTTTATAAATTTCTTGAAAATGTGCTTGTATTTTTACTATAATTATGTTAAATGTATATTTCAATTTGGGAATAGTCAACATTTTATCAATATTTAGTATTCCAAACCATGGACCTGGTACACCTCTTCATTTAGTGGGGTCTGCTTTAACTATTTTCATCAAAGTTTTCACGAGGAAACCTTGTGTACATTATGTTTTATCTGTTCTTAAGTATTTTGTGCAGAAATAATATAAATAACATTTTAAATTTCATTTTTGAACTGACTAGCTGTGTAACTTCATGTAAACTATTGATCTCTCTGAGTTCCTGTCCAATTGGTAAAATGTGAGTTCTTGTTCTTAGAAGAAGATCAACTATAATATATACAAATACTATTCTGGGATGCTGTAAATATGAAATTCGATAATGGATAGAAACTGCATAATACTTTGTATATTAGAATTATTTTGATTGAAAGTGAGAAGAGCCCAACAATTCAAATTGCCTTAAGAAATACAGGAAATGTTTGCTTATATAACAGAAAATATAGGGGAAGTAGAAATTTGCTTTAGGCAAGGCCAAATAAAAACCCTTCAACAATGTCCCGGTATATCTCTATGGTCCTCTCTCTTCTTTCTCTTTGTTAGCTTTACTCTCTGAAGGTTTTCTTCATAGAGTGATACCTGTAGGCTTAATATCTTACAAGTCTCTAATCCAGTAGTAAGGAGAGCTCATTTTTCCCAGTTGCTCACTCAAAAGTCTACATTTGATCTAAGTGATCATCTCTAAGTTGTGGCCAAGAAATGTGTTGCACTGAGTCACATGTTTGTCCCCTAGATCTGGGGGTAGAGTCAGCTCTATCAGACTAAACAAACAAACAAACAAAAAAACACCCCAGCAACTATTAGATGGTGAAATCGTTCCTCAATAAAATCAAGATGTTCTTTCAAAAGAAGCAAGAATGGGTCCAGAGAGGCAAACATCACAAATCTGTCATACTTTTAACATAGAAGCCAAGAAATAGTAGCTGTATCATGTGCCATGCCAATGCCTCTTTGCTCTGATACTCCACAGGCATCCAAAGCTTAATCATTTTCTCATATCTTTTAATCTACTCATATTTCCAAGCACTAACATCACCTTAAACTCCACTTTATAAGTGAAAAAATTAGGGGTTTGTATTGGAGCATAAGAGCCCTTTGACAATCACCTAAGCGCTCCACTTTGTTTCTACTGTACATTTAGCTAAAAAGAGCAGATTGGAGGTATAAATATAATTACCAGTGTTGCTGTTCTCTTCCACCTCCTCCGTAGAAAAAGAAAAGAAATGCTATTTATAGCAATTGTAAACCAGAGTCAAGTTTTGTCACAACCTTTCCCTGGAATCAAGTGAGACCAGTATCATGAAATAAGGGATCTTCTGTTTTCATGAAGCCCTACAGAAGTATTTTTCATTGTATTTTGACCTCACAAGAGAAGTAGCAAATGAATATTTAACTTAGTCGAAGGCATTCAATTAAAGTATCTGAAATATGGTTAATGTAAGGTTTGCAAATATTTGTTTATTTTTGTAAACCTTACATTAACCATCTCTTTGCATTTACACTAAATTCCAATGTTCTGATCATGGCAAATAAGACCTTCAATAAGTTTTTTCATGCTTGTTTCTCTAAAGTTATGTATAGCTACCCCCACAAAGAAATCTCTCCTAAGCCTTTTTAATATTTTCTCTCTCCTTCTTCTTCTCTTCTGAAATACCTTTCCCTGCTTCCTCTGGCTACCCAGTTATCTTTCAAAATGATAACACTTCCGTCATGAAGTCCTTCTAACATCATATCCTGGGTTGAAGGGCCTATTTGATGTTCTCTAAGTCTCCTGTACTTGGCACTACCATAGCATTTATCTATGCAATATGATAATGTGATTGAGGGAAAGTTTTTTTTTTTTCTCTGCCAATGTCTGTCATTGTACCTGGTATAGGGTAAGCAGTCACTAACCATTTCTTTCTTAAATAAAGGAGTAGCAGTCTCAAAATATAAAATTTGAGTGTGAATATGAACTTGAGTAAAAGGAACAGTGAGAGGCTTCTATATCTTTGCAATTAACCTTTGAAATTTTCTATATTCTCTATGTTAGTATACTTTGAGCACCTGATGGTTCTAATAAACTTGGTAAGAATGATCCTACTAAATACTATCAAAATCATATTAATTTGAGAGCTTTATGTATATAGAAACATTACTATATTTTTGGCATGTGCAAGCACTACAGACTATTTAATAAATAGTGACTATATAATAATTTATTTTTTGAAAACTCCAAAGTTAAGAAAACAATACCATCTATAACAGCATTAAAAATAAAATACTTAGGAATAAATTTAACCACAGAGGTGAATCATATCTACCCTGAGAATCACAAAACACTTAAAAAAGAAACTTAAAAGAAATAAATGGAAACAGGTCCTGAGTTTACAGATTGTAAGAATTAGTATTATTAAAGTGCCTATATTACCCAAACCAACCTATAGATTCAAAGAAATTCTTATCAATATTCTAATGATATTTTTCATAGATATAAAAAAAATCCGAAAATTCATGTGGAACCACCAAAGACTCTGACTAGCTAATGAAATCTTAATAAGAATAAATCTGGAGGCTTCACCTTACCTGATTTCAAAGCATATTAGAAAGTTATTACAATCAAAACAGTGTAGCAGTATCATCAAAACTGAAAACAGACCAATGGAACAATATAGAGAGCTCAGAAATAAACCCACAAATATACATTTGGTTAGTCTTTGACAAAGGCGTCAAAAAATACATGGAGAATAAATGGATAATATCTGAAATAAAAAATGTTGGGAAAACTGAATATATTTTGCAAAAAAAAATGAAATGGAACTCTTGTGCCATAAACCAACTTAGAATAGATTAAAAATATAAATATAAGGCTCAAAACCATTAAAAAGTCTGGAAAAAAAATAGGGATAAAGCTCCTTGGCAATGATCTTGCCAGTGACTTTGGCAATGATACTAAAAGCACCGGAAATGAAGGCAAAAGTCAAAATGTAGGAGTACATCAAACTAAAAAGTTTCCTCACAGTAAAGGAAACAATCAGCAAGATGAAAAGGCAATCTATAGAACAGGAAAAATATCTATAAACCATAAATCTGGTAAGGGGCTAATATCCAATATATATGTGAAGTTCGTACAACTCAACAAATAGCAAAGTGTAAACAAATAACTTGATTTAAAAAAGGGCCAAGGGCCCAAATAGACATTTTTTCCCCCAAGAAGACAAATAAATGAGCATGTATATAAAAAGGTGCTCAGAAATGCAATCAAAACTACAGTGAAATAACACCTCATACCTGTTAGTATAGCTATTATCAAAAAGTCAAACAATAATAAGTATTGAAAAGGATGTAGAATAAAGGAAATCTCTGCATACTGTGGGTGGGATTATTGTAAACTGATGCCCTCATTTTGGAAAACAGCAGGGTTCTTCTTCAGAAAACTAAAAGTAGAACTCCCATCCATTCCAGCAATCTCACGCCTGGGAATAGATTCACAGGAAATGAAATCAGCATCTCAAGGAAACATCTATACTCCCCTTTTCAGTGCAGCACTATTTAGCATATAATCAAGGTAGTGTCTATCAGTAGATGTATGGGTAAAGAAAACATGGAATACACACACACAATAGAATCTTGTTCAGTCTTTAAAAAGAAGGAAATCCCGCCATCTGTGACAACATGGATAAGCCTAGAGGACATTAGGCTAAGTGAAATAAGCCAGAATGGAATGGTGAATACTGCATAATGTCACATCTATGTGTAATCTAAAGAAGTCAAGGTCATAAAAACAGAGAAGCATCATGGTTGCCAGGTGATAGAGTGTGGGGGAAATGGAAAGACTTAGGTTAAAGGGTATACACACTCAGTTATAAGATTAATAAGTTCTGGAGATCTAATGTACAGCATGGTATATTTTATAATAGTGTGCTATACATTGAAATTTGCTAAGGAGTAGATCTTAAGCACTCTTACCACACACAAAGCAGTAACTATGGTGAGGTGATGCACATCTTATTAGATTAATGATGGTGATCATTTCATCATATACACGTGTCAAAACACCACATTTGTTAATGTAATTCAGTAGAGCTATAAGAAATGAAAGAAAACTCCAAAATTTAACATGCACATTAATTTTATTACAATCCATCCAATGAGAGGAATATTCAAAACAATTGTAGGAATAAACAGAATTTTAAATAATGTATGATACCCACAATGGTCCATTTTGCATTTCTTTCTTTAAGGAGCATTATTGCTAGTAAGATTTATGATTTTGGAAAAAAAAATGGTTTTACATTCAATCATTGGTCAGTTTCAAACAGCACTTACATAGGCTGTCCCTTTGAGTCCCTGAGAACCATGTGTGACTTATAAATTTGCTATCACACATTTTTGCTCCTCTGCATGCTACTCATAAATTGACTCTGAGCTTCTCAAAGGCAGGTTCTGTTTCTACTTTATCATCATTATTACCAATGCCTAGCATAGTGTTTGATACCTAAACGGATTCCATCAATGCTTGTTGAATTAAAATGAACTATTTGGGGGTTATTCTGGGAAGAAAACCAATATTTGCTGAGTGACTTATTCGGTGCCAGCCAAGTCTAACATATTATCTCACTTAAGGCTTACAGCAATCTCCTTCTCCTCCTCCTCCTCATTATTATTATTATTATTATTATTATTATTATTATTATTATTATTTTGTGTGTGTGTGTGATACTTGGGATTGAATACAGGAGCATTCTACCTCTGAGCTATACCCCCAGCCATATTTTTTCACTCTTTATTTATTTTTGAACAGGGTCTCACTAAGTTGTAGAGGGCCTCACTAATAGCTAAGGCTGGTTGCAAACCTGAAATCCTCCTGTCTCAGCCTCTCAAGTACTGGGATTACAAGCATACACTACCACACCTGGCTCACAGCAATCTTATTAAGGAGGTATTATTCATCACCAGTATGGAATTGAGGATTTAGAAATACAGAAAGATAGCCTGTCAAAGATGAAGCAGTCCTGAGCATGGTGGCGCATCCCTATAATCCCACTACTTGGGAAGCTGAGACAGGAGGATCACAGGCTCATGATCAACCTCAGCAAATTAATGAGGCCCCCTGAAAACTTAGTAAGACCCTGTTTCAAAGTAAAAACTAAAATAGGGCTGGGGTATATGTCTGAGGCAGAATGCCCCTAGGTTCAGTCCCCAGTACCATACACACACACACACACACACACACACACACACACACACACACACACACATGAGGCAAGTCCATCTGATTCCAAAGTCCATGATATTATTTCACAATATTCACTGAGAAGTTGTGAATATAAGAAGAACCCCAAACTGTGCCTAGAACATAAGTCATATATACCTCTTTGCTAAGCTTTTTATTACTTTGCTGTTTTTTTATAGTAGATGATAGAAGACTGTTTATTAATTTTTTTCTTTATGCCACACTTAATACAAACAACATTGGTATTTTAAAAGGAACAATAACAAGAACAAAGAAAACCCCCACCTTAACTTTCAGGTGAGTTATTTCTTGACATGTTTAGTATAATTGCACAATATCTCTTTAAGATTTGGTTTACTTTAACCCAGAAGGTCCCTAGGTCCTTGGTGAGCAGCTCGTGTGCAGTTAGAATCTATATATCATTCTTTCTTCCAGCCTGGACCTGGGAACAGCTGCGGCTTGTCGCCCCTGTTGGATTTCATGGGAATTTGCCCAGTTTCCATGGTGGACTTTGTCCAACACTGAATAGAGATAGAGTTGTACATCCTCTTACATTTCTATTAATTGGCCAACACAGTGTCCCCAATTCCCTTCAACGTCTGTAATCACAATGTCAATTGAAAACAGAACAAGGTGGAAGGCAGGTAAAGACCACAGCTCTTACTTACAGGGCCTTAAGATGCACATACATGGCTTTGATGTTCCCAAGCTGTTCTCAAAGCATGGGGAACCTGTGAATGTATTGGGCAGAATCAATGAAAAGCTGGATCTCCTGTACCCTGTAATTCAAGGTTTGATGTTTGTCCAGCTTCTGATGTGCATAGCAGTTTGTTACATTGCCTCCCTCTATTTCAGCCATGGCTTCTCATTCAGATTCCTCCCTGTTCTCCTGACCTTGAGCATTAGGGTGAATGGGGAAACTAATTTTTTTTTTTTTTTTTTTGTATTTGGGATTGAACCTAGAGGGCATTCTGCCTCTGAGCTACATCCCCAGGCCTATTTTATTTAATTTTTTAATTTAGAAACAGGATCTCTAAATTGCTGAGTGCCTTGCTAAGTTTCTGAGGCTGTCCTTGAACCTTTGATCCTCTTGTCTCTGCTTCCCAAGTACTGCAATCATAGCATGCACCACTGTGCCTGGCTATTTTTTATTTTGAAACAGGGTCTCCCTAAGTTGCCAAAGGCCTCACAAAGTTGCTTAGACTGGCCTCGAACCTATGATCCTTCTGTCTCAGCCTCCCAAGTACTGGGATTCCAGGTGTATGGTACCAAGCCCACCAGACTTGCTCTGTTAATCTTCACTGAATTGCTGGCCAACCTGAACTTTCTACACAGCAGTGAAGAAGAGTGTCTGGGGGCAACTCTTACCACTTTTTACAACTTTGGAAAAGTTGGAGAGACTTGCGCCAGTTGTCCTGGTCCCTACCATTAGATTTGCTGAAACTGAGTTAGTATCAGGGGTGGGAACGCCCTCCCACCTGGTGGGGAGTTTCCTTGGGTCAACTCTTCTCCCAAGACTGCATCCTGCCCCTGACCTCACAGATTTTTCTTGTCTCCATGTAAATTGCTATCTTTTCAGAAGGTGCCTGACAGTCAAGTTCGCCAGGGCCTCCGTTTGTACAGAAGCTGTTATTATAGAATAAGTTTAATGGGTCGTGAATTTTGTGGAGAAGAGAGGGTCTCTCGATGACTTTGTATGTACCAGCTTTGGACCTATAGGCTCCACAAGGAGTGCATTAGGCTAAATATTTTTAGCCCATTGACTCTGGAGGTAATAACCCTAAATGCTTCATTAAATTTTCATGGGTGACAAGCTAGGCAGGGGGAAAAAAAACAAACCCAACACAACAAGTCCACCACATTAACTTTATCATTATACAGCTGGAGGACAGAAGCGTGGCCCCCGACAAGAATAAACGTGTGTGTGTGTGTGTGTGTGTGTGTGTGTGTGTGTGTGTGTGTGTTTTACTGGAGATTGAGCCCAGGAGCATTCTACCCCTGAGCTACACCCCCAGCCTGATTTTTTTTTTTTTTTAATTTTGAAATAAGGTTTAAGTTGCTGAGGGCCTTCCTAAATTGCTGAGGCTGGCCTTGATCCTGTGATCCTCTGGTTTCAGCCTCCCAAGTACTGGGATTACAGTACCACCATGTCTGGCTTTAAAGGAACCTTTGCCTGCCTTCCCATTTCCTCTTCAGCTCTGGGCTCCAAGGGCAGCATTGGATTGGGTTACCAAGCCTTTTCACCTATCCTCTGGAGACAGGTGTCCAGCAACTAGGGTTGAATCCAGTTTCAGGTGGAAGAGTTTTCAGATGGACCCAACGCTTTCTGCGACTTGGTGTTCTTGGGACTTTGGAAGCTGGGAACTGAAGTAGGGAGCACTTGACTATGTACTCCCTGGTGTCTTCTGTGCAGGTTTTGATCTGAGGATTGTCACTCCTCGACATTCTAAGAATGGGATGGGGGCGGGTGGAAGGAATCGGGAAGCTGGAGTTACTTGGGACCTGATTACCCTCAGGATTCCTTCCTAGGAACAGGTGAAAACCTGCCTGGTGTGAGCCTTCTCCATTTCCCTTGCCCACTTTTGTCTGGGAAACCAGAGCCAGCCAGAGCCCCGCAGCCTGCGTTGGCCACTGGGAGCGAGCGCCCCCTCCTGCCAAGGGGTGTGGGGGCAACAAATCCTCGCAGGACCAACCCTCTTGTTTGCGCCCACTGCCGCTCTGTGCTTGGGTTTGCGTAAGGCTTGGATTGAAGAGTAGACCCCAGAGAAAGATGAGGGAGGCCTGGCGGGGGCTGCTGCTGCTGGTGGTGATCCTAGCGCAAACACTGGATAGTTTGTGAAACCCTCCTCTCCCTCCTCCCCTCCCTGCCGGCGCAGCCGGGGCGGGGACCCCCTGCTCTCAGCTTAGTCCCTTGGCTTTGCACTCCGGGATGGGGAGTGAGCGCAGGGGTTCCAGAGGCACGACTGCGAGCCGCGGCGCCCCCGCTCGCCCGCTTGCACTCTCTTCCTCCTCCTAGGCGCCACTGCGACTCGGCTAAGCTCTCGGAGCGCGCTCGGGCGGCGCAGAAAGCTCCCCAGTGGGCGCGGGAGCCGCGAAGCCAGGGAGAGGGCGCGCGGCGGGCAGCCAGGCGGCGGGGCTCGGAGCCTGCAGGTGAGCGGCGCCGCGAGGCGCCGGGCGGGCGCGGGGCTGCGGGGCGGGGGCCGCGGAAGGAGGCGGGTCTGCGCGGGGCCGGTCTCCTCCCCCTTCTCTGACGCCGGGCCCGTGGCTCCCGGGGAGGATGGACCCAGCTCGGCTCTCGCCCGGGCTTCCCCGGGCTGGAGAGCGCGCCTGAGTGCCGCCGCCCGCCGGGCATGGAGAGCCGCTTCCTGGGTGGCTGCGGCAGCGGAGGAGGATGCTCTGGACCAGCCGAGGTGAGGCGCGGCGGGGGCAGGCGGCGGCCCTGGAGTTCAACATCAGCAGGTGCCCCGTGGGGACACGGCCCGGAGGGGGGGGCTGGGTGGATCTGCAGGACCTCCAGAGCGCGAGTGCGGAGGAGGGCTGTCGGGGCGCGCCTCTCGGGAGTTTGGCTAGAGGTGCTGCGGGTGCGACCGCAGCAGTTTTCTGTCCTCAGCCTTCACTTGATGAGGGAAAGAGGCGACCTCTGCTTCCTCCCGAGTCCTCCCCTCTATCTCCCCACTTCTCACCCGCGCGCGATCCTCTCTCCAGACTTGTCTGCCCAGGACACTCGTCTCTCTCCGGGACCCCCCTGCCCTCTCCTCTTTCCTTCAGTCCCAGCTCTACCCGCCCCAAGCCTTCCTTCTCCCACCACAGAACCTGCCCTGTGCTCCCCAAACCACCTCCCTGCCTCGCTAGTGGCGCCCGGGGGACCGGACCCTCTTCCCCACCCGTCCTAACCAGGTTTCTTTCTCACTCTACTTCGCGACGCTGCCGCGTCTCTGTTAGGACCTCTCCATAATACCGATCTATCTCAGTTGCCCCAACCCTTTCGCGGAACCGGTCAAAGCTGCATCTCACTTTCCTCGGACCCTACTCCTCTGAGTTCTCCATCGCCCGGGTCTCTGCCGCTCGCTCTCCTCCGTTCCATTCCCCGGCCCCTCGTCACCCTGCCACTCCCCTCGGGTCCCCAGCCCGCCTTGGTTCTCTCTGGGCTCCAGACTCGCCGCTCTGCCTCGCTTGCAAAGCGCCGGCTTTTTTTTTTTTCTTCTTTTTTCTCCCTGTTGGGGAAACTTTAAATCCCCGTGGTTCGGCTCATAAAGAAGCCATAAAAGGGGGTCTCAACCGCCTAGCAAACCCCGGAGTTATAGAGTCCGAAGAGCGTGGAGGTTGTTTCGCGTCTTGGGGAGGGGGGCCTTGGATATGTGTTCAAACTAAATTTCCAAACCCGGCCGGTGGCTACCACTGCTGGCTGCGTCCCGCGGAGTCTTATTGTGACCCCTGGTGGGAGGGCACGTCTTTTCTCTGCACTTTTAAAGGCACTTTTTCCCTTTCCTTTCTTTGGTGGTGCTGGTGGGCCGAACGGAGGGCGATGGGTGTGAGAGAAAGCCTCCCAGAGAGGCCGATGCCACTTGGGTGCTACGTTCCCTTCTCCGGGACCCGCCAGATTGTGTGTTTCACTCCGTCTAAACTATCCCCAACCCCCAACTGCATCACAGAAGTCCTCATTGTTGGGGGTCTGCCGGGGCACTTCCGCCTGGGCTGGGAGAGTCTGAAGGAATGAAGTGGGGGCGGGGAAGCTGGGGTGCCTGGCGACCGCCTGGCGCTGGGTGGCGGCGGACGGAGTGGAGAGCGCCGCGGCGCGGGCATCTGCGCGCTCCGATGTGTGTCGCCAAGGCTGGGGTGCGTGCCCGAGTGGGTGGGTGACTGCGTGTGCTTTTGGATGTCGGCGCTCGCCAGTGTTTAGCTACGTAGGAAGAGGGGAGAGTCGAGAGCCTTTCTCTGCCCGGGAGCTGGACGAGTGCGGGCGAGGCCTCCTCCAAGCCCTGTGCCTCTCCTAGCCAAGCAGCGGGGACTCGAGCGAGCGATAATCCGTGCTGATACTTCTCCCTCCCGCTCGCCCACCCCCTCCTGCTGGCCAGCGAGATGCGTTTTCACAATGTTGTTGGTTTTGAATAAAGACCTTGTGGGGGTTCTGCTGAGGCTTCGGCACACTTAACATGTTTGCAAGTAATCATATAAATTAAAGGTAGCTTACGATCCGAACCTCCTAATTATCCAGTTCACGTTGGTACATTTATGTGCCAATTATAGGTCTTCGGCAAATCCATAAAATTATAAACCATCCCCACCCTCCGAATTAGCACCCATTGTTTTTTATTATCTCAACGATGAGTGATTCTGGACGGAACCCTGAATTGCACAGACAAGAAGATGGATAGGGAGGGGCCCTGAGCAGCGATGGGGAGGTTGGATGGAGTAGGAAGACTCCCCCTTCCCCATCTCTTATTACTCCCTATCCTGACAAGGTTTGGTGACAATTCTGGAAACTGAAAGGGATCAAAGATTTTCTTGATTTCCCATTGAGAAGGGCGACCTAATCAAAGCTGCTTAAAAGTCAACTTCTGAGCAATCAGAAATTGTCTGCTGATGTCCTTGATTGAAACCCTAGCATTCAAATGGAGTATTGAAGAACTCACAGGAATGGCTTTTGAAGCGCTATTGTTCTTTTCCATACACAGAGGCCCTCTTACAGGTTTAGGAAGTTCAAAATGCAGTGATATGAAAGAGCCGACATTGTAACTATTTGGCAATGCTGGCCAGATTGGCTGGGATGAGAGAGGAGGCCAAGGTCGGAAGGAAGTGTAGACACGTTGTTGCTCTCTTCTTGGGAACAGTGCAGCTCTCAAGTGGGGAATCGGTTCTACATGTCAATTTGGCAATTAAATCTCTTCCTAAAGCAGATTTAGAAGATGATTTTTTAGTAGTTTTGTTTTTTTTTTTTTTTTTTTTTGATCATTTGCTTAAGTTCTGAATAGGCATATCTGAAACATTTAATCATGTTCATTGTATCCAACAATAAAATCTGAATAAAAATTACTTATTGTTGATGAAGCTCATCTCACAAGCTGTTTTGCAGTATGTCTCATTTGCAAGACACGCCATTGTGCGAGGCTGCGGGGAAGAGATTGTATCACTTATTGTTCATTTTCTCCTCCCAGAGCCAGAGAGGAATATGCTTCTTCTCTCCCCTTTGCCCTCCAAAGTGATCTCTCTTAAATGAGTGGGTGTTTGGCTTCGTACCTGATGGTACTCATGTAAAAATTGCATTTGGTGGATTTCTGGGACTTGGAGCCACCCTGCAGGCAGAGGGAGAATCTATTTGAGACAGCATTTCATTTTGATAATTCACTCAAGTTAAACACTTTGTTTTTGCTGGGATTTAATCCTCTCAAACTAATAAAGCAAACAAAGCAAGAAAATCACAGTTTATGTCTTTTAGATGACACTTTAAAAAATAGCATACATTAAAGAGTGTCTTCAGGAACGTTAAGTGTTATTTAGGACTTACTGTGACAAAGGATGCTCACCAGTTAAGCCATTGAGGATAAATCACTTAACTTCTTAGAACCTAGGATTTATCACCTGCAAAACAGGGACAATTATTACCTACCTTGTGGGTCTTTGAACAGTTTTATGGGGAAAATCCTCTCATTGTATGTTTTGGCACATGACAAGACTTCAAGAAAATGGTGAATTTTTTAATAGTAGTATAGGATTCCTTTAAGGAAAGAGGATGGTATTTTGAATTGGAAGATCAGGATTGAATCTAGCTACTACCTGTTTTTGTGATGTTTGCCAAGAAATGTCATCATAATGAATTAAGAATAGCTACTCTTTATGGGGTTCTTAGAGTCAGGTACCCTTATAAGAAGTGTGTGTCCATTAACTTAATCTTTTTTTGTGTGTGTGTGGTACTGGGGATTGAACCCATGGGCACTCTACTTCTGAGCTACACCCCTAGTCGTATTTTTTATTCTTTATTTTGAAACAGGGTCTCACTAAGTTGTGGAGGACCTCACTAAGTAGCTGAGGCTGACAGCGAACTAGGATCCTCCTGTCTCAGCCTCCCTAGCACTGGGATTACAAGCATGCACCACCATGCCCAGCTCATTAACTTAATCTTTAAATAAGCCTAGGAAGTAGATACTTGCCTCCTTGTTCTCATCTGATAAATAAGGGAACTGGGGCATAGGGAGAGATTTGACAATTGTCCTGAAATTACCTGGTAAATTAGGGATGGAACCAGAATTTAAAAACACCCATTCTGGTTCCAGGTTCTATTTATCCTAACCACATGTTAGGCTGCCTCTGAGTAAGAGGTGATACCAGTTACCTACCAGGGCAGTTGAAAATTTAATGGGGAATAATGAAATAGTAAGACTTCCTGTAGAAACATTCTACAGATTTTCCCCAGGTTATATGCTAATACAAAATGGATGTTGCTTTATTTCCAGCAAGGCACTGGGCTGGTGGTAGGAATTTTGAACACTTGTGACTTTTTGACAACTTCTGACAGGTATGGGTTGGTATTGGTTCACTTCTATCAATGTATCTGTGAAAATACTTAATAATTATGCAATTAATTAGTAACTAATAACTTAGGAAATTAACTACTGATACACAGACTGCACAGCTGTTATTGGTTACTAGCTTTGGTAGCAGAAATTCTCAAACTAAAAGGTGGTATAGTAGGTGGCAAGAAGCTGTGTGGCCTTGGCCAGCTCATCTGACTTCTCTGTGCTTTCTCTTTATAGTAAAATAACAGTGCCTATCTCATTAGATTTTTGTACATATTACAGGAATTAACATAAAGGACTTAGAACAGTACCTAATATGTAATATTACTCTGCTATTGGTATTATCCTTCAAATCAGATAAAAATCTTTCACTTTGTAATAAAAATGTTATCTGTTCTTTTTGTGTGTATTTGTTTTGTTAACCAGGGATTATAGAGGAAGAGATATGTGTCAGGATTTCAGGCAAACATTTTCTTTTGTTCTATTTTATTAGAAATATTTCCTTCAACATTTCTACATTTGAAAAGGAATTGTGCACATGCATATCATGCCAAAGTTTTCATGCCAGTGTCCTTATCAGCAACTATTTTAAGGAAAATAAAATGACTTTGATTGATTGATTGATTGAATTCTAGAGTTGGATAAGTCAACTCCCCCAATCTATAGATTGGAAAAAAAAGTCAGGCTTGAAAGAATCCATAAATTTACAGCTGAGAGGCCCCATTGCAAACCATAATTCTTGGACTCCTTGTTCAGTGCTCCTTCTACAAAACCAGATTGTCTCCTGTACCAGGATAGAGAAGTGGCTTGAAAATATAAATAAAACTTGGCAGGGAAGGTGTTGTCAGGCTAAGAGCATGAACCAGCCAGACATTCTGTACTGAAAAGAAAGTCAGTAGGAAACGCGCATTTATATTCATAAAATCTAGCGCTGCACTCCATCTTTGAAATATGTGTCAGGATATGAACTCAGGTAAACACGAAACAAAACAAAACAGCCCATTATGCCAATTAATCACCTAAACACTTTCCTTAGGTTGGAGAGCAAATGTTCAGGTCTCTCTTTTGTGACATTCTCCTTATACTCTCCCATTTAGTCCTCAGATAGGGGGCAAAGTTTTAGTTCAGGAATCATAAAACTCTTCTGTGTTCTATTTCATGAAATATGCAGCATATTCTATTGGAAAGAAATTGTCAGCTTGCTTTTGTTATCATTATTATTTTATTTGAACCCGACATATAGTCCATTTATAATGCTGGTGAGGGATTCCCATAAAGAGAAAGGAAAGCAGAAATAAGATTCTACTGAATAGAAGAGGAGCTCACGGCTAAAATGATGCAAGTTTTGTGTTGGTGAAGGGGGGCTGTTTACCTTGAGGATAAGAGCAAGGGCTGGGCCCTCTCACAAAGCTGGGGCCAGGACAGAGCAAACCTGCCAGCTGTGTTGACTACTTATGATGAGTCTCCCAAACTGCCAACTTCTGGTTCTCTCGGGGGTCAGTCTGTCGGTCTCTCAGCTGGAGCATGACCTGTTGCTTTGTTCTCCATCACTTTAGTCATTTCCTCCTTTGCTGTTTATCTCTTTGTCTCAGTCACTGTTCCTGTGTATTCATTTTTATTCTTTCCAGTGTTACAATTGAGAAGTTAATCACGTGTGTCAGTGAGAGTGCTGTGGCTTAGATATAGTTTGACTGTGTCCCTCAAGGGTCCATATGTTGAAATTTCATCCCCAATTGTGAGGCACTGAGTGTCTGGAAGCTTGAGAATATGGTGTGTAGAGGTGGGACTTTTGGAAACTCATTAGGACCATGCTATTAGGCTGGAGGCTTCATGATTGAGTCTTGGTGAGTTCATAAGAAAATGGGTAGAGAGACCAGAGGAGACATACCACACTCATGCTCTCTGTCGCTTGTCTTGCAACATCTCAGGACTCTGCCAGCAAGAAGGCAGTTCCCAGATATGGCCTCTTGACCTTGGACCTCCAGCACTGTGAGCCCAAATAAACCTCTTGGCATTAAAGCTTAGTCTGTGGTATCATGTTATTAGCAACAGAAAATGGGCTCAGACAGAGACTGTCTGGGAAATGAGGGAAGAAAATTCTGGTCATGCACATGAATATGACTTCTATGCTACTCAAGTTTATTGAACACCTATGTTGTGCCTGATCTGGCTTTGTGCTATGTATTTTGACAGTACCAAGATGCAAAGGCACAGTGTGCCATATAGGGAACTGGCTTCATGGCATGAATAATCACTATAGCATGAGATGCAGGTATAGAAAATGTCTATATAGCACTGGAAACTTCTGGAGAGTAGTCCACCTGGAATACGGAAAGGGTAGGGAAGGCTACACAAAACAGACTGAATTTTAGCTGGGTCTTGGTGTTTGAATAGGAGTTTCTTAGGGTTTCAAGAGATTCTAGACTGCACAGAACTACATAGTCAAAGACATGCAGGCAGGAAGGTTTGTATTGGTTTAAGGATGAGCCTAGTTGACTGTGATCATCATGTAGAATATGTAGTTGAAATGGCTTTACTATAGAGCAACTTTCCAAACTGAGTCCTAGGAAACATCCATTTCCTCTGAGATTATATAAGTATTTAAAAAGAAGAGTGCTCAGAGGGGGAAAAAGTTCTATACTCAATATTTCAGAAAGTACTTAATTATATGTTCTGCTCTTAGCAAGTTGTGTTGTCTAATGATAAATGTTCAGAGAAAAGAAAGAAACTCATTGAACGTATTAAGAATTTTCTAAACTCATTTACCATATGTGTTAGTCAATTTTCTGTTGCTATGACAAAAGATCTGAGATAACCTACGTAAAAGGAGGAAATGTTCGTTTTGGTCCATGGTTTCAGAGTTTTCAGGCACGGTCACTAGGCTCCACTGTTTTGGGGTTTGTGGTGAGAGGCAGAACATCAGGGTTGGGAGCACAGGGTGGAGCAGAGATACTGTCATTTGGCGGCCATGAAGCAGAGAGAAAGAGGAAGGGGCCTGGGTTCCAGTATCCCCATCCAGGGCATGCCTGTAGTGATCTCACTTCCTTCTACAGGGCCCACTTCACAATGGCACTACAAGCTGGTCATTCAGCCTTTAGCATAAGGACCTTTGAGGAACATTTAAGATGGAGACCATAGATAGATTGGAGAAAACGTTTCTAGGGAATCACTTAAGATTTTTACCATGAAAGTAATGTGTGTGATATTGGGCAGAACATTTAAGAAATACAAAAGTTCTGCACCTTCCAACTCAGCTATGAAAGAAAGCCATATGCATATAGTTTAAACCTCCTAGTCACCTCTTCCAGATCATACCTCCCTCCTGCCAGATATAATCACCAGATATAATCTAAATTTAATGTTCATCATCCCATAAAATTCTTTTGAATATGCTTTTTAGAAGAATAAACCTAAGCAGAGATCTACCAAATTATCAGTTTTTAGCTAGTCACTGTACAGATAATAAAAATAAATTTTATTTTGTTCAATAATTGTCCTGGAGCAAAGGACATTCATCAAGTGTTTAGGGGGAAGAAGTATGGTTCTGCTTTTAACTTTTGGCATCTATGTTATAGTAGATGCTCAATAAATTTCTGCTAAATTGAATTCTGTGAAGTCTCGTGTGGTTTATTAAGTTAATGTGGATACAAAGATTAATTGTTTCCATAAACAATATTGAAATATTTTATGATTAGTGAAATTGAAAACTATTTTTGTTGCCATTCTTTGTAATATGGACTTGGAAGGAAATAGTAACAATCATCTGGTGGGAGTCACTTCTATATTACATCTCTTAGAATCATTAACACTGACCACTTATCCAGATCTGTTCTTTTTAGCTAGTTGATTCAGAAGAGCTAGCTACTTCCATCATAGGGAACATCGTAAATATAAATGTTTTCAGTCAAAAAGGAAATTTATAAATTGCAATGCTAATTAATTACTAAATACCCTGGCACTTAATACTTTGAAGGTTTATGAGGGTTCTATCTTGGAGTTCTCAAGAAATAACTTATGGTGAATAACAGAGTGCCATAATTAGGCACAATCATGCCAACACTAGCATCTCTTTTGATATATGTGAGGGATATTCTCCTGAAAAAATTCATATCATCTAAAGCATAAGTCATGTTTGGATGATATTTTGTGTGTGTATGTGGTACTGGGGATTGAACTCAGGGACATTCTACTTCTGAGCTACACCCCAGCTCTACTTTATTTTTTATTTTGAAACAGGTTCTCACTAAGTTGCTAGGACCATGTTAGGTTGCTGAGCTTGGATGCATGCACATGCAGTCCTGTCTTAGCCTCCAAAATACTGGGAGTTAGTCATGTATGCATCACCATGCCCGGCTGACATTTAAGAAAAATTATCCTAGCCTATATTCATATGTTACTGTATACAGGGCAACACGTGGAGTGAATGGCAGAATATTGGTGATGAATGCAGGGAGTGAGAGGAGACAGAAACTAGGAGACATACAGGCTCACTGTGGTCAGCTTTTGACATTAAATTATGGCTGTGTGGGGAGATCATAGATTACCTTCTTCTGTGGAGTTAGAAGTTGGTCACCCTAAGGATCACCCCAAGGTTTTATGTCTTCTTTTGCTGGTCAGATTTCTCCTAGTAGTTTTGGAAGAGGTATTTACACCTCAGAAGTTAGCAGAACAAGTAGGAACTTTGCAATGTGAATGATCGTTAATATAACAAAGAGTACCGGGAGGGTAAGGAAGGGATGCTGCGTAAAACTGTTGCCCTGGTGATTACTTGGTGGCATGATGGCTGTGGCAGGTGGTGGTGCTTGGCTTGGACATGAATAAAGGCCACATTATTCTGAGCTGTGATATAATTCGTATTCACATAAATTCTAAATATAAACCACAACCATTTACATATACTCAGGTTAAACCAAGAAATGCCAGTAATCTGGTTGTGGATAAAGCCAAAGATGGGCCAGCCATATGCGGACTCTGAGCTATGGCATGTATTAGTAGAACACAGTCCCACTGAATGCAAAAAGGTTACTGTAATTTATTCCTTTGGGAGGCTGAATAGATTTATAGACCGCAGAGAAGTTGGAGTCTGGCCAACCTTTTGCTATCTAACTTCTTAATTTTAATGTAGTAGAATTTATCAATCTTTTCTTTTATAGTTGGCACTTTTATGTCTTGTGTAAGAAAGTCTTTTTTTTAAACCATGATGTCATGAAGATACTCCTTTATTATCTTCTAAAAGCTTTATTGTTTTGCCTTTCACATTTAGGTTCTATAATCCATGTGAAGTATAGGTGTACATATGTGAATATGTGGTGTGAGGTAGGAATTCATTCAGCCTTCTTCCATATGAAAAAATAATATTTTGCCACTTACACTCAGTTTCTGGGCATATGTTTTGTCTATTCTTTGGCCTAAACCACACTTTATTGTTATAGCTTTAGAATAAGGCTTTGTATTTGGCAGGACAAATCCATCACCATATTCATCCGTCACCATATTGTTTTGAATTCTCTTGGCTCTTTGTCTTCCACATATATCTTATAATCATCTTCTAAGGTTTTGGAAAATACGCTTGAGATTTGACTTGCATTACAATGAATTTGTGGACTGATTTAGAGAGAAGGACATAATTATGATATTGAGTCTTTCTACCCATAAATGTAGTAGCTCTCTCCATTTATTTAGTTCTTATTTAATATCTTTCAATATAGTATTTATTTTTTCTACACAAGTATGCATTCTTTTGTTGGACTTATTTTTATATGCTTTATATTTTTGTGAATGGCTGTTGCAAATTCCATCTTGCAAAACATTAAATTTTCTACATATCAGTTTTTCATCATATATACTGCCTTTCTTATGCCACATGCCCAGGAGCTGGAAGAGGACAAACACTGGTGCCTAGTGAGTGTTTACTAAATGCTAGGTGCATCTAGTGCTCTCATTTGTTACCTGCAATGGCCTCAATGGAAAGGTTGTAGGTGGCTGAGCTCCCCCTTGGACAAGGTCACTGCCCACCTTCCTTTGCAGACCAACAGCTCAGGGGTCATAAGAGAATATCCTTGGTCCTAACAAGCCAGTAGGAATGCTAAGTGGTGAACAGGGCTGAGCAAGTGACCAATCCACATAGCAACCAGTCACTTTACCCAATGGCAGAGGTTTTGAAGATATCTGTGATTTCCTATGGGAAGGAAGGGCTGGACAAAGGAGACAGTTCTTTTTTGGTTAGACCTCTGGCTGGCTTGAGCAACAGGGGCTGGGTCTCAGGACTGTGCCCAGCTCCGTACTCTGCCCTGGCATTCTAGATAGACCATAATGGCTTGCTGCCTGCCTGGGGGGCAAGTGCTGGTGTGCAGCCCCAGGTCTAGCTTGACTTTTTCTGCATATCTCAGATTACTGAGTGTTATTCCCATTATTGGATGAGGAGCCACAGGTCTAGGGAAATGAAAACAGGTGTCCACATCATCAAGCTGAGCTGGAATAAAGACCCAGGTTTCCTTGTGCCCAGACTAGCATTCTTTCCACCTTGCCCCATTGGTTTAAGATCTTTAAATACACCGTGCTGGTAATATGAAATGCTGGTTGGAAACATGACTATGTATAGAAATTATAACATATATAAAGAAAGGTAGATAATGGGAGAGATGGCTGAGTACAACCTATGTGGTGATTATTACCTGCCAAGTCATTGTGTATATGTGTGTGTGTGTGTGTGTGTGTGTGTGCATGCGCTATCCCTTATGCTATTAATCTTCTCATGAATCAACTCTCTTTTCCCCCATTCCAAAAATATTTATATTTTCTGACCTATGGCAGATATTAATTTCTCCCTAAAGGTTACCTATTACCACATCAGTGTTGATAAAATTTCAAATCTCCCCTCATTCCACATGTCTCCCCCCTCTCACATCCTATTATCAGCAAATGTTTCATTGTGTTTTCTTGAGTGAACGTAACATGTGCAGTACTAGTTTAGGCTGATATAAAATAAGTCATCTCATATAAAACAAGATTAAGGAAAAGAATAGCTGACTACTTGGTTAGCCCAGTAACACTATATGTTTTCTATTTGCTGTCTGTGGGTTCATATAAGCAAGGCCAGATTTCATTCTGTATATACTGACTGTTCCAAATGTCTCAGTGGAGAATGAAGTCTTGATTTGTTTGAGTAGCCATAAATCAGCGTGGCTGGGAGTAAGAGAGGCTGGGAGGAAAGAGGTGAGGGAAGGAGGTGGGGGCATTGGGCTAGTGTTACTCTGTTTAAAAAATAAAGACCATAATACAAAGACATTTCTCAAAAGAAGAAATAAATATGGCCCATAAATATATGAAAAATGTTTATCAACATTAGTAATCAGGGAAATGTTGATTAAAACTACAGTGAAATTCCGTGTAACTCCAGTTAGAATAGCAGTCATCAAGAACACAAACAATAAATGCTGGTGAGGATGTGAGGAAACTCGTACTCTGTTGGTGGGATTGTAAATTAGTACAACCACTCTGGAGGTCAGTATAGAGATTCCTAAGAATGGAACCACCACATGACCCAGCTATACCACTCCTTGGTATCTTTCCAAAAGAATTAAACTCAGGATACTGTAGTGATACATGCATACCTATACTTCTATCAGCACAATTCACAGTAGCCAAATTATGGAACCAACCTAGGTAGCCATCAATGGATTAATGGATTAAAAAAAAAATGTGGTATATGCACTCAGTGGAATTTTACTCAGCCATAAAGAAGAACAAAACTATGTCATCTGCAGGAAAATGGATGGAAGTAGAGAATATTATGCTACGTGAGATCAGCCAGTCTCAGAAAGTAAAGGGTTGTATATTTTCTCGCATATGTGGACTAGAGACAAGAAGAAACCAAAGGGACTTTAGACAAATGAGGAGAGAGACCAGAAGAATAGTGGAAGAGGATTAGAGGAGGAAGGTGAGGAGGGGTAAAAGGAGGATTGAGGAAGGAAACAGTCCAAATAATGTCATGCCAAATATGAAGGTACCACTACCAATCTCACTAACATGTGCAAGGGAACAAGTGTCAACTGTGTATGTGTGCATATATGTCTATATCACTTTGAACCTCACTATGGTATATAATTACAATGCACCAATAAGGGGAAAAATATATATGTCATAAAACATAGGCTGGGTTTTATGTTTGACACCTCCTTCTGCCTGCCAGTCCAAGGAATGTCTATTGGTTTTAGACGTCTTGAATACCAAACTCTGTTAAACACACACTTCATTATGTCTTCAGTTGTGTGCTCCAGGTTCGTTAATCTGGATTCCTATAAAGATTAGGAATTGCTGAAGGATGCTGTCTTTCATGCTTTTTATGCTTGGCTTTTTGGGAAGTTCACCATACATTTTTGCTATCTTTAATTTTTAAAGTCTAGCTTAGTTCCTTTGTAGTAGAGTAGAAATTGTCCCAGTAGTAAATTAATTTAGGTCTATGAAAACAAATTAAGGGCTTTCTTTAAACATTTCCTCTTGAGACATGTTTTTAACTCCTTTCCCCCAAACACTGCTTTTTGTTCCCTCGCCCCCTCCCTCTCTCCTTTTCTTCCTTCCTTTCCCCCTCTGGTTTTATCAAATCAAAGGAGTTACAGGAAATCAATAACAACAGAAGGCTTCCTCACCTAAGGGTTTCAGGTGTGATTTTAGTTACTTATAATGTGTTTTGCTTCCCATCTCTGGCATGTATAACTTCAGTGGGGGGAGGGCAGCTATTTGGGGAATAGTCCAGAGGAGACTTTCTAGTTTCTTATGAAATCCCAGAGGAACATAAGTATTTTACAGGTGTGATTGCTGGCTTGTTGGGTTATCTGCATCTGGTTTCAAATTGCAGCATAAAGACTGGAACTCTACCATCCAGTATATGTCATGGGTGAAAGTGCCTTTCTTTGTGCTCCATAAGCACACCCCAAACAGCCTCTCACTACTATAGTACCCAGGCAAAATTTAATCATTTTAATGATAGACACTGTGTCAATAGAAATCTAGTCAGAAGATCCACACCAGGTGGCTTAATAAGAAGAATTTAACACAGGAAACTAATTGCAGAGGTATGGGGAGAGCTGAAAGGATAAAAAAGAAGCCAAGGACAGAGATTGGCAATAGCAGGAAGCCAGGCTGCCTCTGGATCTGCAGGCACTAAGAGGATATGTGTTATCAGAACCCTGAGGGTGGGCTGCAGGAGGCAGGGGGACTTGGAGGACAGACCACAATGGGAGAAAGGCCAGGAGCAGGGGTGCTGGGAGCATAGCAGAGGCTGCCTGGTGGGAGTGGCGTCCCACAGAGATAGGCTGGAGCCACTTCTGGGGATGCTGTCTTTAAGCAGAAAGAGAGAAAGTGAGGGAAATACCCTGGTTTCTCCCTTCTGCTATCTCCTGCCAGTCTTCCCCAATGCCTGAAGCTAACCGGAAGTCTATTGGCAAGGGAGCCTGAGAATTGTAGTTGAGGCCAGCTTCTCAAGACGCCCAACAGAGCAGGGCAAGGGGCCAGAAATGGATCTGAGAGAAACAGGCAGCGGACTTGTTCATGTACCAGGAAAGTAGAGTTGTGTGTTGCTTAACAACAGAGACGTGTGCTGAAAAATATGTCTGTAGACAGTTTCCTTGTTGTGTGATGGGTGGCACAGGTCAGTCAGAATGTCCTTCTGTGGTGCATGACTGTAAACCTCTTTCAGACATGTTAATTAATTTTTCAGAGTTAAAGAAAAACAGTGATGTGAAATGTTGAGTTTTGGATTAGCTCCTCATTCCTCCTTTCCCTGTCCTCCTACCCCTACCCTCTGGTCCTTCCTGGCAAGAAATTGGGAGGACTCTGCTCCTAGTGGGTTGTTTGTCTTGTCAGGTGATACTTGGTAGTGCTGGGTGCCCTGCTGAATAGGATACAGCAGTTAGATGACACTGGCCCTTCTCTGCGATTCCAGAACCTGAAAGACTGATTACCCAAAAGTTTTTGGGTCACTCATTTAGTGGCAAAATCTGGCCTGATGCTAACTGGTCCCTCTCAGTGGTAATCATCATACATTTTGCTGTAGAAGTGTATGAATTTGATCACAGGTATCACCCCAAACCTGGATAGGGCTATTCCAAATAAAAGGTAAGTGTGTGTACATGCTGCCTTTCTAAAATCTAAAATCTGCATGCTGAACACATCAGATGCCAGGGAATTTGAATAGAGAACTGTGAAGCTGTATTTCAGCAGGACTGAGGGAGAATAAATGGCAACGTGGACCCGTCACATCCAGTTCTAGTGCAGTTCTCATGGTATGCGTCAGGGCCCCTCTGGAATCATGGAATGCCAGAGCCAGGTGGGCTCCCGTAGCCTGCAGAACAGCCCACTCATTCTGTAGATGAGGAGACTACCTAGTGAGGAGGTGTGGCACACGTATTGCCACATTGTCAAGGGGTTGAGAGTGGAGCTGGAGCTCATTCACTTCCCCTTTGCAGTGGATGACATTGTAGACCTGATTCTCTGGTTATGTCCATTAATTCCCGTACCTGGGAGGCTGAGATAGGCTCCAGGCCATCCTCCACAATTTAGCAAGATCCTCAGCAACTTAGTGAGATTCTGTTTCAAAATAAAAACTGAAAGGGGCTGGAGGTATAGCCGGCTTGGAGGTGGATTGGTCCCCAGTTCCTACCACTTAACCAGCCAACCAACCAACCAATCAACCAACCAACCAACCAACCAATCAACCAACCAACCATTTAATTACTGGATGGAAAAAGGAAAGGCAGCAGGTGAAAATCTAGGCAAATCCACATTCTGACTATGGTAATCTTACGTTTGTGTGGTATTTTATATGTCTACATGCTCATCTACATATGCACACAAACTCTTCAGGTATTTTATATTCAGAATAGTCCCATGGCAGGGGCAGGATGGGATTTACTAGCCTCATTTTATAGATGGACAAGCCAAGGCTGAGCTGAAGACTAGCTCTGTGGCAGTGGGCAAAACTTTCACTCTCAGAGCCAGAGTTGAACAATGGGTCCTTGGAAAGTTGTTTAGTAAATCAAAATACATAACGCATGGGGCACAGTTAGAACCCTGTGTGGTGCACACAGACATGCCCCAGTGGTGGTTCCTCTCTACCTTCCCCTCCAGACATCGAATCCTTTGTACAAAGTCCCATAGCTCTTCCCTGGGAAAGGACATGCTTCATTGCAGCAAGAGAATCCAGGAGTTGAATGATAATAGACCTCCTTTCTCTGCACCTTTATTTTTCAATCTTGAGAGGTTTGAACTCATATCACCTTATGCTAACTTTCCCACATTGGAAACTGGGTCATGGTTTGCTGTGACCTTAGTTGTGCCTGTTATCTTCACAGGTCAGGAGATGTTCGGTGTTTTGTTTTTCTCCACATCTGACTGGAGAGGGGAAACAACTACCACTACAAACACAATTTGCTGCAGAAAGCAACTTTATTTCTTGTCTGCACACTTGGGACTGTGCAGACTGTAATTCACTTTAGATGGGAAGAAGAAAATATTTTCCTTTTCCTGAATATTTGCAAGATTAATAAAGCTGCACTCTTAGGGAAAGTTTATTAATCCATAACTTACAGAAAACTCCAGAGGAAGGAGATATAAGATGCGTTCCGGAGGTAAAGACATCAGGCATGTCACTGCTAGAATTGAATTCTGCATGCATTGTTCAGCCCACTGTCTTCTGGGTGCATTATAGCGTTCTGATATGGACATAGTTTTGTCTTGAACATGACCTAAACATGCAATTATTTCCTTTCACTTTTAAATTGGGAGAGTGAGAAGGAGTGGGTAGAAACATACAAAATACTCACCGTGCGCAGGATACCGGCCCTCTTCATCCCCTAAGATGTGTTTTGCCTACTGTATACAGGACAGCCTGCATTTGGACTCTGGCTTCCAGGAGTACAGGCTGCGTGCACTGGGTCTCTAAGATCTGCCAAATGGTGATGGTGGTGAGGATGACAGTGATGAGGAGGATAATGGTTACTTCAGTGTCCATTACAGGAAGTAAAGATTTATGTGAAAAGACTCCTCCTTTATCACTTCATCCATTCACTCTGTTATTCATTGAGCTGCCACAGAGTTCTAGGGTACAATGGTGGGCTCCATGGATATGGCCATTTAAAAAGGTAAGCGCAGGCTTTTAGGCCTAGTACTTGGGAGGCTGAGATACTAGGAGCAAAAGTTTGGGGCCAGTGTTCAGTAACCTCACAAGACCCTGTTTCAAAATTAGAAAAAAAACAAGGTTTAGGAGTATAGCTCAGAGGTAGGATGCCCCTGGAATCAATCCCTAGTACCAAAGTGGGGGAGGGGTAAGACACAGGCTTTCTCCTTTAAGGTCCAGGAATAGTCAGGAAAACACAAATAAATAGGTGATAGTGTGGTGGATAAGGACAACCAAAAAAGTATTCATTTGTGTGAGAAACAAGACAGAGGGATGGATTTTGGGGGGGCAACATCTAAGCTAAATACTCTGATGGTCTGAGGGTCACTTAGTCACTTGGAATTTACATGCAATAAATATGTCAAGTCTGTGCTGGACTTTGGGCTTACAGGGTGAGTGTGACAGAAACTATAGCTGCTCTCAGGCTGCCCAGTCCTCTGGGGAGGAAACAAAAGTCAACATTGTAGGTAGGGGACTATAATAAAGGTAGAGGTACACACCATGCCTGTATGGGGAGTGCCATGCCAGGTGATGTGGTATAGGTGGATCACATAGGTAGGGTGGCAGGAGCCAGGGAGAACGAGGGTGGAAAGGTTAGCAGGGCCAGCACCATGTTACCATGTTGCTGCATGTCAGTGGTGAGTTTGGTTGGGCGGATGGCAGTGAGTTGCCTTTCTCCTGTTGCTTGGTGTCAAAAAGCAGTCTAAGGAGAAAATAGAGTTGTGTTAGTTTAGGTGAAATCAGGATGTGTGTATATCTAGGGGGTGGTCTATTTTAATGGTCTTACAGGTGTCCCCTTTTACGCGATCTGCAAGCTCAGGTGCCTAAAGGGCCAGGCCTTTGTGAATGAAACGGACTAGGGTGGGGACCGAGTGAGTCAGCTCCAACCCGTGGGTACCACAAGGGAATGCCTCACTGATGTAGCCAGGTCTTTGTTTTCTTATTTTTGTGTGTTTTTCCAAGAATACCTAGTAAAGGTGTGTGTGCGCATGTGTGTGTGTGTGTGTGTGTGTGTGTGTGTAATCCATTTAAAAAAATTGGCACTATCAGATAAGACACATCACAAAGAAGACATTCTGGAGGCTATGGACTGTTTTTCCCTTATGCATTACACACTGGTGAATCTTGGCAGATTCTCTATAATTAGTATTTTTGTGCCTATAAAAGTTTCCTTGAAGTGGAAGTTCAGTCAGTATGCCAAGGGGTGAACTGAGCTGTGTTTGGTAAAAGATACAGTATATGCAAGGTAGCTGCATGGTGGGAAATGTACTCTTCTGTTTCTGTGTGTCCCAGTCACCTCGTTTGTTTCCTTTGATCCGTCTTTTCTGATTCTGGTAAAACCTGCAGTGGAACCTGTGTCTGTGGTAGTTCTGGATGTTTGCTGGGCAGTGCTGACGTCTGCATCTAAGTCGATGGCCACCTTGACTGAGTGCGGTATATACTGCTATCAAGAGCACATCCTTGTGGTTAGTCAAATGAGTGGTTTTAGGGTGTGTAATGACAGTGTTCTGTGGCTTTCTCATTTAGGGTTGAAGCTCCCAGCCACTGAAATATGCACATTTCAATCCAGAGTGAGAACATGAGCAACTTAGTTCTTACTGTGGAATTGAGTGAATGTCATAAATATTTATTTATCTTTTTCATAGCTGGCATAAAAATGTTAGGATATAAAAAAGTTGTTCAGTATAAAAACAACAGAAAATTCATTGGCTATACATCTCCTGAATGCGTGTGTCTCTTTGGGTTTTCATTAGTGTCTAGCAATATACTTTGAGAAATTAGATTTGAACAGAAGCTCCAGCAGCATATGAAAGCTCCTAGCGCTCATAATTAACCCATTTTAAGCAAGGATCCACGGCGCACAGCAGCTGCCTTTTAACCATCTAGTGGCTAGAGTCGAGTCGAATGACTTCTCCCTTCAGAATATAAAAAATAAGAATTTCTTTTGTAATGAATTTGGAAAACCTCAAACAGTATAAAAGAGGTGGGAGGTCATTTACGATTTTTCTATACAGAGAAAATCACTGCTCATATTTGGAATGATGAAAATAAAGAGGCTAGGGTTTGTGGTCAGATCAGCATGAGTTTCAGTCCTCATCCTTCACTTACTTAATCTAAGTCTCATTATTTCTCACCTGTGGAGTGGAAATAAAGATATTATGTACTTTATCTGCCATTTTGATTATTAAACCTGATAATGCACTCAAGCATTTAGCGCATTACTTGGCACATAGAAAACATTAGAAAAATGAGTTGCTATTATTATTATTATTATTATTATTGTTATTATTATTATTATTTTTGTGGTTTTGGGTATTGAACTCAGGGGCATTCTACCTCCAAGCTACATCCTCAGCCCTATTTTTTTATTCTTTATTTTGAAACAGGGTCTCACTAAGTTGCGGAATGCCTCACTAGGTAGCTGAGGCTGGCCACGAACCCGGATCCTCCAGTCTCAGCCTCCCAAATGCTGGGATTAAAAGCGTGCACCACCAACATTCGGCTTACTATTATTTTTTCTATGCTTTTTGCTATAAATGTTTTACTTTATGGAGTTCCTGATGTCAGTACATCATCATCATACTCATCATCATTATTGTTACTTTTTTGGTGTGGTACTAGGGGCTAAACCTAGGTGTGGCATTTGGCCTCTGAGCTACACTCCCAGCCCTATTTTATTTTTATTTTGAAACAGGGTCTCACTAAGTTGGTGAGGGCTTTGCTAAGTTGCTGAGGCTGACTGAGAACCTGTGATCTTCCTATCTTAGCTTCCCAAACACTGGCATTACAGGTACATCCCACCACACTCAGCTTAGTTTTTCTTTTGTTTAAAAAACCCTACATTAGTCACATGTTTTTTTAAAAATCACTCTCTAAATGTTCTTTTAACAGGTATAGAATATTTACATCCTTGTATCAAAATTTAACCCCTCCCTTTATACGTTTAAATTGTTGCTATTTTTTATTAAAATAATGCCTTGATGAATATTTTAATGCAGATTAATATCTTCATTCATTAATCACTTGTGGCAGCTTGATTTTCTGGTTAGTATAGTAATTAAGTGTCACTTGAGGAATGGGCAGTTGCCACCAGCATTCTCCATTGGAAGTTTTGGTGATGAGGGAAGCATCGTGTACCTGTGCTGTCCAACATGGCAGCAACAGCCACCTGTATCTGCTGAATATTTGAAATGTTGCTAGCACGATTGAAAAACTGTAACTTTTAAAAAATAAATTTTATTTGGTTTTCGTTGAAAACACCCCATGTGGCTAGTGGCTACTATATTAGACATAATATGTATGGGATTATGACTATTCTGGTTCAAAGAGTAGATAATCAGTTAGGCTGGTTTTGTTTTTTTTATACAAATATATCATAGCACATTTGGTTTTTCTCTTCTGGTCTCTTCCTTTAATCTGTGGTACAGTCTGAAGATACTGCATTTTACATTTCATCATGTTCTTATAATTTTGGTGGGAGGTTGGTTGAGGGTGCCTCATGCCTGCTGCCATTTCAAGTGAGAAGTCTGAATTTAGAATGTTGATTATATGCAGACCCTTCAGATTGTTAATAACCAATCCAACTTAGGGTGACTTCAGGAGGCAGTTTTTTGACTCACATAACCAAGTCTAGATAGACGGTAGCTGCAGGTGTGGCTGGAGTCAAGGTTCCTTCTATCAGTTCAGGGTTTTGTCAGCTTGACTTTCTCTGTGTTGACTTTGCTAATAGCCTGTCCCCAAGCAGAGCAAAGATGGCCACCAACAATTCAGGTCAGAATCCCATTAGCTTGGCAACCCCAATGAGAAAGAGAATTTTTTCTCCAATAAGCATAGGGCTGGGTTTAAGTGGACTTGGTTTCAATTTCGAGCAAGAGCTCATGGACCAGTGCTAGACCTCAGGACCATTTCTGAGCTAGAGGATTGGGTCAGCCCTACCAAACTGCATGGACTAAAATTAGGGTTAAGAGGATGAATCCAAAAAGTAAAATCAGTGGGGCATGCATGCTCTGCTGCTCTGCCAAGCATGCATGTGCCATTCTGATTTTCTTTTGTGGATTCATTCTCTGACAGAGATGCAGGCGAATGATATGCAAGTAATGCATACTGCATTGTACTCTAGCTGGTGGAAAACAGTTTTAACTGTCTGCTATATCTTTGACGCATTCTTGGTTCCCCCAGTTTTCAGGAGAGCTAGTTCCTTGGGCAGGGATGGGAACAGAGGAAAGCAGATAGAATTTTGTTGTCCTGTAAATTGCTATCAGTTCTCATAGCAGGCTTCTATCATGTATTAGGACCATTTCTTTATGCAGAGGAAGGCCTGAGCTATATCTTGCAATGATCAGTGATAGGGATGTTTGGATCCTGTTTGGTCTTTGTCTGCGTTTATGACAGTATACTCACAGCTAATTCCTCCTCTCTAGTGAGTAGGAAACTGTGCCCCAGAGAGTTAACGATGTAAGCAAATTGATGCATCTATTGTGATTATTTTTCTTTATGAATAAGGCAAAAGATATATTACCTAATCCTCTTCTTAGAAGTATCTGAATCAAAGATGATGGGATTTGCATGTCAGGCTCCAGATAATCTAGGCATCGGGTAGAGAGTGGGCACTTCAGTCCTCAGCTGGTGTATTGCAGCAGTATCTAGGGACTTATGGGTGTAATTAAACCTTCCCTATTAGTAATTACAAAAAGGGACTCACTGCCCTTAAACGTGACTGTATCATATCAGATCTTCATAAAAGCATGAAGCTATTTATTTAATCAGCCAAGTCCATGCAGAAAATATTTTATTAATATTCCAATTTTCTGATTCAGCCCTTTGTGTAATAAAATATGGTGACTAAAACAGTTTCCTTTTTACTGTTCTTGCTCAACTCATAAGAGAGGTTGAAATTTTGTAGCACCATTTATGCCAATCTTCCTTTAAACTCTTCAGCATAAAGCATATCAGCGAATTAATATTTCCCAACTACAAGATGAGATTGACCTCATAGGTATAAGTTCATTTCTCATCCTAACATGTACTGTATTGTGAAATTAGGGGTCCTTTTCTTTATCTCTACCTATTACTTTTTACTTCACTTTCATTGTGACAAGGGTGCTAATAGATTATCCACTTTTGACTAACCAGTCACTGTTGTATAATGAGTCACCCGTGCTGGACCAAGTTAACCTGTGGGCAGGTAGAAGAAATGAAGCACTAACGATCTGTGTTGCAAAGGATCCTAGGGTTGGACAGAACACATGGGTTCTTGTCTCACATCAGCCAGAAGATCTGAGTGTCCTTAAGCTACTCACTTGACCTCTTTGGATCTACATATTATCTACTAAGGAAGAAAGGTTTGGATGGGTGATTCCCTAAAATTCCTGCCTACTGCCACATTCTGCGGTTGTATACATTGCAACTTTGTTCACCTTTCTCAATGATGCCTGGTGGCTATCATAGTTAGGCTTGCACAGACACACCATCTCTCAGAAGACCTTCCCAGATTCTGCTGACTTAAGCTCATCCCTTTTCTGTTCCTTCTGTATTCACAAATGACACTGTATACTAGACAGAGTGGGCATTTCAGGTATCTTGTCGCCCATCAGGCCATATGTTCTTTGTGGGTAGGTGTCTTTTCATATATGTTTTTAAATGTAGACATTTGATAATTTTTTTTTTTGTCAAGTATGAGTAAGCTACATTACATTTTAGAGATATTGCAGGAAAGAGAAAGCAAATCCAGATCAAATATGGTCTGAAAGAGAACTTCTGTATAGTTGTGGTGAAATTGCTTAGGTACTTATACCATATAATGTAAATTCAATAGTTTCTCTGGGAGATTTCATTTTAATGTATATGAAATGCCAAATTTTTGCAGTTGAGTGGAGAAGTAAATCATTTCACGCACATAATGGAATCCTTTTATGCATTTCTGATTATTCAGCACCTGATGGTAGGGCTCTGCTATGTTACTTCCCATCATGTCAAAATGTGGCCTTTTGGGTTGGCAGTTCAGTGCTTTTAAAAAAGCAAAGAGAGCTTCCACCATCCTCACCGGTGTTTTGATGTTTGGAGACTCTTTTTTCATGGTCTCTGGGAGAGCTAGCCTGCAAATCAAGACAGTGTGTATATATCTCTCCAAATCAATGAGAATTATGCTGTCCTCTAGAAAATTAGGTTTGAGCCACGTCAACGTCAGTGCCTACGACTGAATAAATCCCATTTCGTAATTGCACTGTGTGTGAATTGTGTAACGTGTCTAGATGGGCACCAGCTATGATTGCTTCTCTTCCTTGGTGTCACTAAATGGTAATGTGGTGGATTCATTTGAGGGGAAGTGTCTCAGACAAACAGTTCAGGCTATCTCACATAATTTAGGGGTTGCACTTGGGAAGTCTCCATGGAACAATGTGAGATCTTACTATTAACCAGAGACGATGTGAAAAAGACTCTTTTTGGCTTGTTAAAAAAAAGAAAGAAAGAAAAAGACTGGCATTGACATGAAGCACTTGAATAGTCATGTCATGGTAGAGAAAAAACAAAAAAAACAAAAAAATCCCTGGCTTGCAGTCATTACTGTGAGTTCATGGATAGATCAAGTGCCCTTTCGTAGCCTTTGTTTATACGGCCATTTAAAATAACTGCCTACTGTGTGCCAGGCACTGTTTTATTAATGAGTGTTGGCTTACTATGTGCCAAGCACCATTTTACTAATGCGGGTTGAGGGTATTTAGATATGATGGCTTCACAGATGGAGCCTATTGATTTTTTCACTCACTCCATCTCAGGTCTTAAACAAGAACCTGAATAATAAAGCCTCCATTACTGATGTGCTGTACATTTTTGCATACACTTGCAGACCCTCAGCAATGTGTTTCAAATCTCCCCACTTCATGGTGGAGGGGGGAGCGCTTCCAGGGATAAGCTCTTGGAGCTGTCAAGCATTAGTGATATGGCAAGTTTGAAACTCATTTAAATGAGAATCCCAAAGGCCCTCTTATTCCCTAATCCATTGGAAACTGCCTGTAATTCCCATTCAGGGAGTGCTAGGTATAGGTGGCCATTTAGTCAGCGAGTATCCCACACTTTAGAAAGGTAGGGTGGGCTGTTATATTCCAGCACTGTCCATTTACAGCAATTATCATTTCTAATTCAGCCCTGGCTGCAAATGTCTTAGAATTGCTGGGTCTACTTTATGCAAGGCAAAAACCTTGGAGCTAATTGAGTCCATTAGGTATGTTATGGCTTGAGCTGATTCATATTATTTTTCTTTGTTGAATATGGAAGATCAGTGTTTCAGTCAGCTTTTCCACTTCTGGGACCAAAATACCTGATGTGAACAACATAAAAGAGGAAAAGTTTATTTGGGCTCACGTTTTCAGAGGTAAAGTCCATAGTTTGCTGACTCCAAGGCAGACATCGTGGTGGCAGTGGCACGTGGCAGAGGACAACAGCTCATTTCATGGCATCTGGAAAGCAGAGAATGGCTGTAAGCAAGCAGGTACAGGTATCATTCTGAAGGCCACCTACTCTAGCCATGCCCCACTAGCCTAAATCACCACCTAGTAAATCCATTCACATTATTAATTCTTCAGTGCATTTATCCACTGATGAGATTAGGCCCTGATTCAATTATTTCACCTGTGAACATGTTTGCATTGCCATTACATAAGCTTTTTCAGGGGACATTCTATACTCAAATCATCATCATAATCAGTTTTGGTGGGAAAGCAACAATAAATCCAGCCCAAGCAATATAACTTTCTGGCTATATGACTTTGGACAAATCGCTTTGCTTCTCTAAGCCTCACTTTTCTTATCTGTAAAATGAGAGGATCTTACCTGTTACCTTTAGCATTCTAGGTCACATAGATGGGATTCTGGTTCTTAGTGCTATGTCTCCTAGACCTGGGAACTGATGAGAAGCTTTCGGGCCATATTTTGGGGTCATATGCTCAGCCCTGCCTACTTTTTTATTTTTTTTTTTGGTACTGAGGATGGAACCTGGGGGCATCCTACCTCCGAGCTACATCCCTAGTCCTATTTTTTATTCTTTATTTTGAAACAGGGTCTCACTAAGTTGCAGAGAGCCTCACTAAGCAGCTGAGGCTGGCCGTGAACCCAAATCCTCCAGTCTCAGCCTCCCAAATGCTGGGATTACAAGTGTGTGTCCCTATGCCTGGCTCCTGCCTATTTTCTGAAGCATTTGCAATTTCAAAGTAAGTATGCCTGTCAATGTCCTAATTTATTTCAAAAATTGATAAAAGCCTAGGATCACAGGTTTGCATTAATATTAACATTTTATTTAATTAGGAAAATGCCATTTTGATCTTAGAAAACTATGTCATCCATCTATTATGTTATTCTTTTATGCAGTATTTATTAATATTAAGCACCTGTTATATATGGTTGGTATTGTGCACAGTGCTGAGAAAACAAGAATAAGATACAGTCTCTGTCCACCAATCTCTCCTTACCCTCCACAAAGCATAAACTCTTGCAGTAAAAAACAATTGTTCTTACTGGTTTCCTCTGGTTCTGGGTGATGGAAGTAGGTAACCTCCAATAAAAAAGAAGAAAAAAAAATCCTCAACTTTGGGTCCTGCAAACATCTTTAATCATTTCAAGCTTCAACTAGAGACTGAATTGGAAAGAAAAGCTGTGAAAAGCCCATTTATAAACAAAAGTCAGGCCAGGAGTCAGACTGCATTTTCCCCGTGAAGGACTTTCTTTCCTATCAGAAGAGCACACGTTTAGAACCCCAGCCCAGCCTTCAAGTCTGTGTTCAAAGGAAGGAAAGGCTGCACAGAAAATGAAATGTAATTGGGCACCCTAGGAGGAATGGGACAAAACCCTGGAAGCATTGTGAAGCCTTCATGCCGCGGTCCCTGAGCCTGGGCCAACCTCTCCAGCCATTCAGTCAGCAGCAAGCATAAGTGTAGCGCAGACCTTCTGAGAGCTGTGCAGCACAGGCAGGGAGAGCTGGCCCTGACTTGTAAACAGGGGGTATTTTGCTTTGTATTTTAAGATAGGAAAGAAATAAAATTTATTATCACCTCCCAAATCAAAAGATGAAAGTGGAATGCACCGTTCCAGGATAAAGACAGGCTTGAGAGATGACAGCAGACATACTGCTACTCAGCAGAGTTCCCAGATTGGAGAAAATATTCCCCCAAACAACAAATGAGTTGGGTCACTTGTCCTATGAGTTTTTGCTATTACCCTTTTCCCTACTGCCTTGCCCTCTGTCTGCCTCCCCTCTGTAGAATGAATGGCTCTCCCTCCATACTCCACAGCACCAGCAGTGGGCCCTGCATTGTAGTGCTGCATGCATGTGTTGGCTCCTCCCTAAGACCATAAATGTCCCAAACACAGTGGCCTTGTCTCTTTCACTTTAAAGCCCTCTCCCCTATCTGCATGCCTTGCTCAGAGTGCATACAATAGGTATAACTGAATGAATGAACAAATGCTCTAATAGAAAACTATCAATATCTAATATCTCAGGTGAACTTGGGTGTTAACAACTTTATCAGGCATGGAGAGAAAGGGAGCAAAGTATGCCTGCCTGATTTACAGGTAACTCAGAAACAAGAATCAAAAATGGCAGGCTGAAGACTGCTCTTTGACCAGGAAATAGGTTGGCTGAGACAAGGTACAAATTTAAAGGGCTAATTGTAAAACTTTGTACTTAGGTACAAATAACTAGTATGAATAGTTAAATAGAATGTGATGAGTAATTGGCCATTCTTATGAAGACTAGGGAAGGGTATTTAATTTAAGTTAATACTTGTCACCAATTGGCTGTGCAAGGTTCCTAATCACTCTTACGTTAGATCATGGAGTCCTATTTCTGCCCTCTGGTGAGCCAGCAGAAGTTCAGCGAGATGTAGACTGATCTTCCTCTGACTGACCTTTTGCCTCAGATCTAGGCACTGGGTCATAGATTTGGATAAATGTTAATAGAATGAGAACTGATCAAATCACAGTGTGTTCAGAAGAACAATGAAAGGTGAAAAAGAAAGAGAGTATGAGGAAGAAGGGGAGGAAGAGGAAGAGCTTGTATCTTAAAGAATTAGAAAAGTAATTGAGGCAACCCACAAAGGCTTTCCTTGGTCAAATAAGTCTGGAAAACTCTGATTTTACATTTTAAAGGCTCTCAAGAGTCCTGCTAGAAAGTAATACATTTAACATTTTTCAACTTGGTGTTATGAGCTGAACTTTTATGACACAGAACCTCTCTGTTCTTGCAGAATGCCTGTTAAAATAGCATTCATAGAAACCATTTTAGAATAGACTGCTGAAAAACCATGGTCAAACCACTATTTTTCAGAGGCATCTGCAGAGAATGTTCATTGAAAAACATTTCCTTCTGCACTAACCCCCAATTCTCACATAACAAAAGGGATGTGGGGCATCCAGCTCTGTCACTTTTGTAGTTCCTTAAGGAAAGGATAAATCTGAAGCTAGTTCAGGACCTGAAAGTAACCTATTTTGTCAAGGTTTAAGGTTCAGTAAACAGCGATTGAGATCTCTTGTATTTCAGACAACCACAAAGGCTGTTTTTGTGCTTGGAGACTAGAGGCTAATGTATCTGTGTGTTTCCATTGGAGGGCAAACGGTTTTCCAAGCTCCCTGTCTTCAGCAGTTTGTCTTTGCAGCACAATGCCCATTGGGTCTGAAGGTGGTCTGACAGAAGAAGGGGAATGTAATTCAACCTGGGTTAGGAAAAAGATTGCTTTGAATAAAGTACTCCCTGTGTTAGCTCTAATAATCTGGTAGGATCTAAGGTAATGGTTTCAGCTTTGTTCTTTCACTATATCACAAATGACAAAGGTTGACAGATAAACCTGCTCATATAAACAGTGACAATGTGATGCTATGTTGAAAACTACTAGTCTAAGTTAATGACCAAAACAAGAAAGGTTAATGAGAAAATTCCTGAATTGAGAGTTTAGAATATGTATATACAAATGTATGTATCTGTATAAATGTCGTTTGTCCTGCTATCAGTCATCTATCTCAGGGATCAACAAACTTCTTCTAAAAAGGACCAGATGATAAAGATTTTTGATCAGTCAGGCCATATGGTCTTTCTTGTAACTCAGTTCTGCACTTATAGGCCCAAAGCAACCACAGACAATACGCAAATGAGTATGTTCTAATAAAACTTACGAAAACAAGCACGCAGCTAGATTTGTCCCATTGGCCATAGTCTGCTGGCCCCTGATCTATTTCTTTGATAATAATTGTAATCACCAGTTATGGGTAGTTCCTGAAATGCTTGCCTGAATCAGATCCCTATGTCGATGTACAACTTTAGGAAAACCTAAAATTCTTTAATCACTAGAATAATGTGTTAACGACTTTGCAGTAAGTCACTATTGCTAATCACTAATGAGTGGGCACTATTCTAAATGCTCATTTAGCTGTCACAACAACCCATGAGCTAGGCACTCTTATTATCATCCCTCTCGTGCATCAGAAAACAAGGCCAAGGAGGTGGTTTGCTCAGGGTCCCACAGTGAGGAAGCACCTTGAGTGAGCCATCCCACAATGTGTGTGTCAACCCAGACATCATGTTGTACGCCAGAAAAACATAGAATTTTTTATTTGTCAGTTTAAAAAATAATTTTAATGCAAGAGAAAAAGTTCACACAGTGAGGAGATGCTTGATCCTGAAAGTGGAGTCCAGGCAGTCTGGTACCAGGGCCTACACTCTTCCCCCAACATAATACTGTCTCCAAAAGGAATTTTGGTAAAATCAAGTCTTCATGGCTTAATGGCTTGCACAGCATGTTCTCACACAGTGCTTTGTGACTTTCCAGACACTCCACTGTCTCTTTCTCCATCTGCCGTGTCCCACATTTTCCAACTCTCTGTATCCAGACAACTTTATTTCATCTTTTAAGACCCACCAGAAATATCTCCAATTTTCTCAAACTCCTCCAGATGACTTAAATGCTCTCTCATTTTTGTTCCAACTGCATTTGTTGAACTTTAATGTATTGGTTTAACTTTCTTTCCTGAGAGGCCTGATTTCTAAGGTCAGCACCTTAGCACAGTGCTTGACATCTGCCTAGATATTGTTTAGTACATCAATTTTGAATGCAGGACTATGTGAGGGGATGAATTCATCTCAAGCCCAATAACTAGGAGTATTCATTATATACTTTGTTAAGTGACTGGGGGAATATACTGGTTGACTTCTATTGTGTGAAAGCATCCTTACAATGTACCTGAAAGAGGCCATTCTGGTTTATTAGTGATCATTAATAAATTAGTGGACCTAATCCAAACTAAATTTAAGTAGGAGAGGCAAATGAAACATAAGAATTGAGATCAGAGACACATTTGGCATGAATACCATATTTTATTTAAAAAATGACAACTTTCCAGCAGCTTAAAATTTGTATCGTGTGTGTGTGTGTGTGTGTGTGTGTGTGTGTGTGTGGTTTTAAGAAATTTAAACCAGTCGGGCGTGGTGGCGCACACTTGTAATCCCAGCATTCAGGAGGCTGAGACCCGAGGATCCAGGTTCGAAGCCAGCCTCAGCTACCTAGTGAGGCACTCCGCAACTTAGTGAGACCCTTTTCAAAATAAAGAATAAAAAATAGGGCTGGGGGTATAGCTCGGAGGTAGAATGCCCCTGAGTTCAATCCCCAGTACCGCAAAAAAAAAAAAAAAGAAACTTAAACTAACACATTATGTATATAATGTTATATCCTTTTGTCTTACATTGTAGACTGCAAAGATTTATTAATTATGTATATAATGTTATATCCTTTTGTCTTACATTGTAGACTGCAAAGATTTATTAATGCTTCAGAAACATCTCATGTACAGTTATTCACATCTGTGTGCCTTGAATGCACCACACAGGGAGGTGGATCATGAGGACTACAGAGGCTCATAACCTGGCTCTATTGTTCCTCTTGATTATCTTATGTGAAGGAATCCTATCACATAGAGAGTTGTGAGGTGTTATTTTCATTGATGCTTCATCCTTGCAACAAAATACATCATGAAGCAATAGCAGATGTTTCTGTTGCAGCCTCCTCTTTGTTCATCCCTCTCTGAATGTATTTTGTTTCCTTCTGGCCTCTGAGACTGAATTCTTGAGTAGCCCAGTGTCAAGCATAGTACAGAGTTATTAAGTATAGCACTTGTGAATGAACATCCCTGGAAACACAAGAATGGAATTTGGGTGGCGTGTGTTAATAATGGCATCAGCTTTGGTTGTGGGCAAGGGAGTGGGGTTCAGGTCACAGCTGTGCCCCTAGCTGGCAACAGTAAGGATCAGTTCACTTTCTCCTCTTTAGCCAGAGGAAGAACATGGTCCCCAGGAACAAGGTTGAGGGAACTAAATTATTTGCCGGACGTATTCCATGAATTACAAGGTTAAAAGGATGCCAGTGAAATGGTTGTGTGTGTTACCTGCAGACTGATGTAATTGGAGAAGGGAAGGAGGTCACAGCTGGATGAGGGCAGCTAGGAATTTGGGTGTTTTGAAAGCAGATTTCCTCCTAGGTATCAGCTGAGACCATGGTAAGCCTGGCTGACATTTGTGACTAGGGAGTTGGGAGAAGAGGAAAATCAGAAAGAAAACAAAATGAAATCAAGGAGTTTCATGTAGATTGAAAAATGATGTGAAAATGTACCTATGCTAGCTTTTCTTTCTCTTTCTCCTTGATTTCTCCTTGTCTCCTCCTTGGGGAAAGCTGAAATCATCTCTGTGGGCCCCCTACAAGGAAAGATTTGAAGGGAGGAGGAACTTAATACAGGATAAGAGTTATTGTCCAGAAAAAGGTTACCTTCTAGGACTCTGGTTATTTATGCCACTGGGATAAATTCAGGGCACATGCTTGTGGAATTTTAGTTTCCATGAATTAAGGAGCTCTAGGTAATGTTCCTATCTGGGGAATAATCACAGTTATTTTGGTGTCTGAATAGAATGGCTAGAATTGAAATGATACCGTTTGCAAAATATTTTCATAGATGTTATCTCATTTATACTTTAGAGAAACCCTCTGAGGGTAGGTGTTAATATCTCCATTATAGGCAGAAATTGAGGTCCAAGTTAAATGATTTGCCTAAGGCCACCCAGCTAATGAGTAACAGATAGAACCGGAATCCCATCAGGTCTTCTGAATCAAACCCCATCTTATTTTCCCCATGATGGGCTTCTGAAGGAATGGTTGAGGCTACATCACAGGACCATGCAGGATCATGTCTTTTATTGTCTGTAATAAGACAGTGGGCATGGGAGATATTGAGGACTAGGCCTTAATAGTACTACTTCAAATAGCAGACTATGGGTGCACAGTTGGAGAGGAGATTAACCGTATTGATTTAGAAAGCAGATGATGTAAATTTGCATACTGGCCTTCCACTAAATCTGTATGGCTTTGATCAAATTACATATATGTGTAAATTCATCATTTACTGAGGAATGCATGAGTTCATATGGGTCAGGAACTCAGGAGTTTGTGGAGTAAGGTATATTAGCTATTTTTTGTTATTATCATATTGAGGCATCTGAGTATCAAAATGGATGGCAACAAAAGAAGTATAGGGTTGGCTGCCCGCCAAATACTTTTCATTCAGGGAACAATTTAGTTATAATTGACATGGGGATAGTTATTGGTCAAGTAATTGTCCCAGCTCTCTATGCAGTTGCTTGCTCCCTGTTTCTCTTTTCCCTTCCCTCCCTCTGTCTATCCATCATTCATTCCTTTTGTCAAGTTGTGGCTAGAAGATGATAGGATAAAATGGTAAAGAATGATAGGAGCTCATGCAATGGCTGTAGGAATGGCATTCTTCAAAGAAAGAACATTATATTTGAGGCATGGAGGCATGAACTACCATGGTGTGTCTCCCTTGGTTGTACCCATATGGGTACAGAGAGGTTCCAGATTTCTCTTCCCCAGAGAGCTTGGATGGTGTCAAGTAGAGTGGTATTGCAGTAGTAGGCAGAGGCCAGGTCATGAAGCGCCTAGTGGATAGTTTTTGACTTTATGCTCATAATAATGGGGAGCCAGTGGAATGAGGTAATTAATTGATCAAATTTGCTCTGTGGAATCAGTCTAGAGTAGAGAGTGTGAAGGGCAGATAGAAATTGACAAGAAAGAAGCCAGGGATGTGGGTTTAGGGGAGTAGGAGAGAAATAATTAGGACGAGAGCCAAAATAGTGACAACAGGAAGAGTGAAGAATATGTGTGTAACTGGGTGTGTGTGCACCGAGGTTCCAGCTACGCCTCCTATTTAAAGAAAGGGGGGAATTGAGGCACCAATTGTCTGTTCTCCTGTGGTATAAAAGAGAATATCTTTGGAATTTTATTTCCTAAAAGAATAACATATTGAAAAAGGAGGCAGGCCCTACCAGAGCAGCTTCCAGGGCTCTGAGCGAAAGAGGAAGCAATCCTGAGCTAGTGGCATGTTCTGGAATAAGGCTGAAGCTTCAGAGTGGGTAAGGGAAGAAATTTGTGAGAGGGAGCAGAATTCAGTGAAGATGAGAGACTTAGGGTCAAGAAGAAGGAAGGCAATAAAGTAGTTAGAGGTAAACAAAGGGTCTAAGGAGGAAAGCAGAGGGGAAAGGAGCTGTGGGAACAGGTGGGTGAGCTCCCTTCAGAAAGGTTTGTCTGCAATGCACAGGGGTTGGGGTCAAGGGCTTTCCCAGACAGAAATGAGGATGAGGCAGAGATAGAAGCCCAGAAAGACAAGAGAGTGGGGGGAGGGGAGAGGGGAGAGGGGAGAGGGGAGAGAGAGAAAAAAAGGGCCCAGGAGGACCTCTGTGCTCTAAAGCTGGCGAACAGCCCAGGCAGGCCAACAAGAGTGGGTGCAGCCTTGAGGACTTGGATGACATCGCATCAATATGGGACAGAGCAACCTACAAGAGAATGAGGAGCACAAATAACATAAAATGCCAGAGGCCTGTGGGGCTTCGGGGGAGGAGAAGCCAGTTATAATTTTAGCACCACGAACAAAGCTGTCTAGGATGATGGAAATGTCCTGGGTGAATAGGGACTGCAGGGCTGGTCAATAGAAGAATCACATAAGGACAAGATTCTTGTTTAACAAACATCGGGCAAATGTATGAAAGGAAATCTTTGTCAAAAGATGTATGGTCTCGACGTTATTTATTGGGAAGGGGAAATAATCACATTTAGGAGTGCATATGTCCTGCAAGGAGAAACATGTAGGAGAAAATGTGTGCATGGATATGAGATCATAACTGCTTGAGATGAAAGCTAGTTATCAGGAGGGTGTCCACAGTTCACTTGTGCACTTTGGATGGAGACAAGTAAACTTTGGAGCTTTTATTCAGAATCAGTTGTAAGAGGGGGAGAAAGCAGGACAGGAGGATCCTGGGTTTAATCAAAGGCTTCTCATTTCAAGCCTGTTTCTTGACTTTCTAATGGAATGACCTGGTATTTGACATTTTTACCTCGGGACCTCAGTTTATTATGGGCTTATCATGTTACTAGGATGATTAGAAGAGGGTTGAGGAGTGTGTGCATACATGAAAAGCATGTGATTTGTCAGTGATATAGATTATCACTAAATTTGAAAGACATGAAGTCCAAAACTCAGAGATGGACCAGGAGAATGCCCTTTGACCCTTTTGGAGAAGATATCATTCTGATACCACTGATAATGCTAAAGTAAATGGCAACCTCCTCTACCTCCCCACCTCCCATCTTCCTCTTTCCTTCTCCTCCTCTTCCTTCTTTCCTCTTCTTCTTTGCCTCTCCTTTTCCTTCTTCCTTCTCATCTTTCTTTCTTCCTCCTTCTTCTCCCCTCTCCTCCTTCCCCCTCTTCCTCTTCTTCCCCTTCTCCAACATTATTGAGGGTTTACTCTTTCCCAACCCTGTGCCAGATCTGTACACATATCATCTTCATCTTCAAAATAACTTACAAAAGGAGTGTGTACTCATTTTCCACATGAGAAAATTGAGGCTTGTAAAGCTGAGTGACTTGCCTGAGATCTTTAAACCAGTAGTGGAAGATCTGGATTCAGACCTTTGTATGACTATATCCACAATCTTACTTTCAACCTTGAAGTGAAGAAAGAGTGGAGAGCTATAGATCTTTAGAAATAAGGTTTCATTGTGGTGGTGCATACTTGTAATCCCAGTATGTGGGAGGCTGAGACAGGAGAATCACAGGTTGAGACCAGCCTCAGAAACTTAGCAAGATCCTGTTTCCAACTAAAAGATAAAATATGGCTGAGGCAGAAAGCTCCTGGGTTTAGTCCCCACCCCAGTACCACCAAAAGAAAAAAATAGGAAAGGAAAAAGGAAAAAAAGGGGTTAATTAATCATGTGATTCCACTGCCAAAATTCCTATGGACCCCTCTCCACCACACCAGGGTAGTGGGGAGTTTAGTATGGTTTCACAGGACAGTAGAGCTGATGTAATCAGAAGGCAGCCACAGATATGTCCCTGAAGGAAGATATGCAGGTCATTCCACAACCCAACAGTGCATGGGCTTCAGCTTTCAAAACACAAAAGGGGATAGTACTCCTAGACATCTTTTGATTTCCCTTCTCCATATGACAAACTAGTATGAAGAGCATGTTTTGCCATGGGAGGGGGGATATAGAGAGAGATATTTACAAACCAAAGATGGTGAGGGACAAGATTGCAGTATGTGAGGAGGGGAAAGAGGGTCATTTTAGGAGCAAAGACCCAACTTCATGGAGTGGACCTAGGTGAATCCCAGTTTACTCATTGTAAAGTGAAGGAGTCAATCTGTGCAATCTCTAGGCTTCTGGCCCCTTCCAATAGGCTCTAGTATAGAATAGAATATGGAAACTATAACAGGTTCTCCTCAGTTTCTGATTGTTTTGTCACCAGTTTTCTAGGACTGTAAGTTCTTGTGGGTTCCACTAAGGGCCATAGGGATTTTGTCTTATTCTTCTTAGGGGGGATAAGCAAGACAGGTTCCTTTTTTTCAGGAGGCCAAAATTGAAATAGGAAAGGGGAGAGAACAAACTAACCTTCTTTTGTCCTGCTATGTAATTGTCTATCTGACCACTAGGCTGGAGGTTGCTGCAGGTGTGAAGAATCTGTTCTACTGTTCTGAGGGCTTTTTGGTGCTGAGGATCAAGTCCAGGGACTTGTAAATGCCAGGCAAGTATTCTACCACTGAGTTACATCCCCAGCCACTGCTGTACTTATATTTAAATCTTTGGGGTCTGGAACAGTGCTTGTTAAATGCCTGGTAAATAAATTAATAAAAGGATAATTACCATCCATACTGTTTGTCAACTTTTACAAGCACTTGACATCCATTATCTCACTTGAGTCCATAGCACACCAGTAAGGTGGGAGCCATTTATTTCCCATATTCTACCATAGAAATAGACCCTGGGCAGCTTGGCCACTCACCCAGGACTTCACAGCGAGGGAGTGACATAGTTCAGATCCAAACTACTGCTATTGCCAGTTCTGTAACCTGTACTCTTAACTCACTGGGCTGTGTCTTTTTCAAGAGATGGCTAAGGACACATTTAAATGACTCCCAAAGGGAGTGCTCAATGAACCATCTCTTCCTTTGTAAGCAAAAAGGGAGTCAGAGATGACATGAAGTACCATTTGGTAGGCTCCATGGCATCCTGCCATTTGGGGGACATCTTTAATGGGAAACACTATCATATGGCTTGAGTTAAATTGCATTTTATTCTAGCCCAATAAATTCTTAGCCCTTATCTTTCTAGTTCACCAACTTGAAGCCTGTATTCCACCCTTACTAAACTAGTTACTCTTTCTCTAAGTGTGTCATGCTATCTCTTGACTCTGGGTTCTTCACACCCTGAACTGTAGTCACAAGTTTTCTTCTCTGATTCCTCAACTGAACTCTGTCTCCTGGAAGGCAGGGGGTGTCTCTTAATTTCTTTTACATAACCACAGCCTGGCCACCAGCTAGCATATGGTAATGGTTTAAATAATATTTGCTAAAGGAATGTGTTACAGATAATCCAAAATGTGATATTTTCATGCACAGAACCTATACAGAGACTTTGTGGAGCTAGCTTTTGCCACACATCTTATTTTACATAGACTTACTCCATGCCTCAGATCATAAATTTCTCTGACTGGTTTGAGAATATTTTCTGATTTTGATTCTCCAAGTAGCATGATATTCCAGGAGCAAGTGCCCATGAACCTATTACAACTTTGAAGTCCGTAGAAGGAAAATGACATCTCTAGGTCTCCTAGCTGGGCCTCTGCACTCTTACTATTTTGCAAAGTCTGAATCATCCTGGGCCAAGGTACCCCAACCTAAGAATCAGAGGGACAGACTTTATCAATACTGTTAGAATCAACCAACCATCCAAACCTCATAGCTTCTTTGTTGTTACCATCAGTAAGCAATCACATGTCCCTTCAGGAACTGAACTTCTGAGCCAGGGTTGGGAAGCTCACCTGGTCAAGTCACCCTGTACCAGGGCTATTCTTAAGTCTGGGAAAGCAGTGAGCTATAAGCTTAATTTCACACCCTCAGTTCTGCAATCAATCCTGAAACCAATGCCCGATTGTTAGTCATAGGGAATGGGTGTGGGCAGAGGACCTGTAGAGTCATACTCTTGGAGAATGAATTGTACAGACACCCCAGATTTATTTCAGTGGATTTTGGAGACTCTGTGCATGGCAGGGTAGCCGAGGCAGATGGTGTGCGCAGGAGAAAATGGTGGGAGGATGGGTCTGCTCATAAAAATTTTCCATTGGAAGTTTTGCTAGAATGTGAGGGGGTGCTTCCTGGACCTGAACAGCATAAAGATCATCCATATGAAATGAGAGGAAACATGGTAGGCAATCTGCAAGAGTGATGCATACACTTCTGTGACACAAAGCAGTATTTAATCTATAGACATTGACACATCATCAGTGTGTTAAGAGCAACATCTTCTGTATAATGATACTCGAGAGCCGTATGCTTTATGCTCTGGACTCCAAAATGATTACACTATCTCCAGGACTAGATGCAGGGACTTGCGCTGATTACCCTAGGCTTGTTTCCTGCATTTCCATTTTCCTCTCATTTGACAGGTACCAGGATCCATTTGTTCTCTTCCCTGTTTGAATTGTAAAAATAAGCCAAATCAGAGCAATCTTTCTTGAGTTATAAAACCAACCATGTGAAGATGCTCTGAATGCTGTTCTGCGTGTACATAACTAAGAATCAGCTCCTCATGGTAATTTTGCAGGTGATTAGTCTGTCGTATAGAAGCATCCCTTCGGGAACAACAGAAGAATATGAGGTTGTGTTTCCCTACAATAAGCAGATTACTTGAGAGAATTTCTTTCCCCTCACCCCCTCTCTCTTATGGAGATCCTAGGAGATTTAAGTCTTCAGGATGTTTTAGGAGAGGGATGAAATATAAGCCTGAAGGAGGTGCCAGGGACCCATAATCATCAACTCTTCCTTCTCACATGCAGTCAGAAAAGGGACTGAGGTGCTGCTGAGCCAGGCCTTGAGTTTTGAAGAGGACTTAGCCTCTCTGTTGGAAATATCCTTTTACTGTACATTCAACAAATCTTTCTACATCTTGCATGTTAAAGATTGAAGGCTGCCTCCTCTGTGAGACCTTCTTGATTCCTTTAAGAATGAACCAGGTCTTAGCTCCTGCTCTCACCTGTCCACCTGTGGGTTTGATACTAAGCTGTGTCTCTCCATTAGACCCAGATCTGCAAGAGCAGAGAGCCTGTGCCATTTCACCTTTGTCTTCCAAGTGTTGCTATGCAATAATAATAATAATAATAATAATAATAATAATAATAATAATAATAATAATACACATTGCTACTTAATATTATTACTGGAATAATATTATCACTGTAATAATAGTTGCCATTATTATTACAGTTGGTCCTCCATACAGATAGAAAATATGTTTTTTTTAAAAACATGTACAGACGTTTTACCTTGTTGCTATCCTGAAACAATACAGTATAACAACTATTTATATAGTATTCACATCACATTAGGTTTATAAGTAATCTAAGATGATTTTTATAGTCTATGAGAGGATGAGCATAGGTGGTATGCAAGGTATGCAAGGATTACCTTATTTTATATTGGGTAGTTGAGCACCCACAGATTTTGGTATCAGCAGGGGCTCCTGAATCATCCAATCCCCCCGAGATACCAAGGCTCATATGATTGTGTCATCACCAACTTCTTCATTATCACTACCACTGTGTTGCAGGCTTTGTACTAAATATTTCATCCAAATTGCTTTAAGGAAAATTCTTCATTAAGTAAAGGTAGAGGTGTTAGAAATGGGTAGAAAGTTCAAAGGAGGTAATAACTGACAAATGTTTAGGAAATTACTAAAAAATGCTGTATTATAAAGAATTCAGTTAATGATGATAGCCAGTATTTATTAGAACCTACTTTGGGCTAAGTGTGTTTGTGTTTTTTACATAATACCATATCAGCTTTACAACCACCCCTGGGAAAGATAAAGCCTAGTAGCTTTGGGTCAGACAGTTTTACTTTTTAGTTTATTGGTATTTATTTCTCTAAGTCTCAATTTTCATATCTCTATAAAGGATATAATAATAACCAACCTCAAAGTATTGTCCTGGGACTAAATGAAATAGTTAACCATGGCTGGCACCCAGTGGGTTCTCGATGAATATTTGTTGAATGTTGAAACTTTGCAGACTTCTTGGCACAAATTAACTTACTGACAAATAAAGTAATAGAAACAACAGCTAGTATTTTTTACTATGTGCCAAGTACTTTTCCCTAAGAGTCTTGCATGGATTCACATGTGAATTCATATAACCATTTCCATTTGGCAAATGAAAAAGCAGGTACTAAAATGGTGAAATAGGGCATAGGTTAATGGTGAAGTGCTTGCCTGGTATGCATGAAGCTCTGGGTTTGATCCCCAGAATTGCAAAAAATAAAATATATAAATAAATAATTTACCTAACGTCTTGGCATTAGTGAGTGGTGAAGTTTGAGTGCAAGTCCTTGTCCTTCTACATGGAGGCTTATTTTTTTCCCACTACATCTCTGCAAAATATCAAGCATAGTAAATCATATTCTATATGTGGTTTGGAGATCATATTTTATTCAATGAGTGATGCTGAATTGGGCCTCATTTGCATAATTTGGGAGGAAGTTGTTCTGACTAATGCACATGGGCAGCATTATTTGTATCCCCGGGTGCACTGGCCTATGCCCCCGGCAACTTACCTGGTTCCAATCCTAGACAGTTGTAAACATGTGGTGACCAAGCAGCTAAACCTGGGAGGAAAGGACCCAATCAACCTTCATTCTAACAAACATTCACAGCAAACCTGCCTGAGAGCCATAATGTTAATTTCATTCTGGGTAGGTAATTTTTACTCTGTAGTTTCATTAAATATGCTTTAGAACTGAAAGGTAGACTTGGGCAAATGCTCTTAGCTTCACAGTTCCAAATGGAATTTAGCTATATTTTAAAGGATTATACAGATTGCCCAGTTCAGAGTATTTTTTGTGTTTGTCTTATTTTTTTTTTTATTTTTTTTTATTTTTTGCGGTATTGGGGATTGAACCCAGGGGCGTATTTATTTTTGAAACAGAGTCTCACTAAGTTCCGGAGAGCTTCACTAAGTCGCTGAGTCTGGCTGAGAACCCAGATCCTCCAGTCTCAGCCTCCCAAGTACTGGGATTATAAGTGTGTGCCACCATGCCCGGCTTTTTTTTTTTTTTAAGCAGCGAGAAGCAGCACATATCTTTACTGTATAAAATAGAAAAATTGGGAGGAATTTCTTAGCTGGTGGCTCCTCTTCTCTATTGCCTCCTTCTATATCTTCCCAGGTCCTTGTTTTAGAGTTTGAAACAACCATATGGAACCACCCTAAAGCCACCCACAACTTCAACCCTTAAGCTTCAACCCTTAAGATTTGAATCTCAGCTGATAACAGGGGCAGTCTCATAAGGCTGGGTCTTGTGACATTGGTTCTGATGCCCTTTTCAGTTCATTACAATAAATTTACTTTAGAAGACAAACTAATTCAAGGTGGGGGATGCTTAAAAGTAACGATTTCGGTAAGTAGTGACTCTTCACTGTTCTCCTTTTGGGTTCATGAAAAAGGCTGTTAAACATATGTTCTTAACCCACCTCTAAGTTGCTGAGGCATGCTGTGCTGCATTTCCAAATTATGTACATTCTAGGGACTCCTTCCTCTCCCTAATGCAGTGCTAAAAATAAGAAAACTTGCAGAAAAGCATATGTTGTGGTTTACTTTTGATTTGGTCACAGATCATCCAAGTGTGAAAACAAAATTGGTCCCTTCATCCTCCTAATGCACAGATTTGCACATCTGCCCTGTACTTACCAGGGAATTATAACTTACATTTTATAGGGCTTGGCGGTTTTACAGACACTTTATACCCAATATCTCATGAGATGATTGTGGGAGACATATCAAGGTAGGTAGAGTGGGTGGCTTTATTTATACCCATTTTATGGGTGTGAAAGAATTCACTTTTGAGGCGCAAGTTTCATTGAATTTAAAACAATTCTGAAATATCTGTCATTTCTTTGTTGATTGCCTGCCTTTTTAGATAGAGGCAAAATACAGATACTCCTCAACTTCTTATGGGGTTATACCCCAATATATCACTGTAAGAAAACACACGAGGGCCACCCACAGTACAATCTGTAAATCTGTTAGAAGTTGAAAATATCATAAATCAAAAATGCATTTAAGCTCAGCATGGTGATGCATACATGTAATTCCAATACTTGAGAGGCTGAGACAGGAGGATTGCAGATTCATGACCAGCCTCAGCATCTTTGTGAGATGCTCAGCAACCTAGCAAGACCTTGTTTCAAATTTAAAAAAAAATGAAATAGAACTAGGGGTATAGCTCAGAGGTAGAATAACCCTGAGTTAAATCCCCGGCAACACACACACACACACACACACACACACACACACACACACACACACTTAATATACTTTAGCATGCTACAAACATGCTCAAAATATTAACATTAGCCTACAGTTGGGAAAATTCACAAATTCATCCAATACATAGTCTATTTTATAATGAAGTTTTGAATATCTTATGTGATTTGTCAAATACTATAATGAAAGTGAAAAACAGAATGATTATATGAGTATACTTTTGTACCATTGTAAAGCTAGAAGTTTATTTACAAACCATTATAAATTAAGGATGATTTGTACTAGCAGTTTTTATTGTCATTGATAAGCTGACTTTGGGACTGTGGGTGGTAATAACAATAATATTCCAGAGATTAATTAGTTGAAGACAGTGGCAGAATAGTCACACATAGAGAGTATCAATATGAATTATCTAGAGATTTGGAGATTTGTGCTGGACATCTTTCATGTATCCCTCTAGACCCAACCTTTGTCCTGGTCTATGCCCTGGGATATCAAGCTGCATTCTCCATTAGCTGTCTTGCCCTCTGGATTCTGGTTCATTTGGCCAGTGGGGAACCTTTGCAGGAGACCTATGGGAAAGTGTGAGTGAAGCTGGGGAGCCTACAGGCTGGCTACTTTTCTCCACCAGAGGTTGCAGTCCTGTAAGATGACCATGCACCCAGCCTCTGTCTTTAAATTCCAGTAAATACTCTTTCCATGGTCCTCTCAGGCCTTGCAGTGGTAACAACTTCCCATGGTTAAGGAGTTTTGCAGTACTTCCTTGTCCTCTGTAGCTCTTATTATATTCCACCTTCACAAATAGTCCTGTTATATATTTCTCCTAAGATTATCCATTTGGAAGATGCTATCTACATCTTGCTGGTTCTCTAACTATAGGAAGAAAGATACAGGTCCCCAACTATAGGAAGGAATATGTTGTAATATATAGGAAGCTATAATCCCTTTTGAGTCTGCTGGGTATTAAGAGTAAGGACTTCCTGGAGAAAGTCTTCTGTACTATTCAAGTGGTAATTTTCTTTCTGACTTTCATATCCACCCTTGGCTATAGTAACTGGAGTTGAAGCCCATACACATATGTCTATGATTCTTAATATTATGTGCATAAAAATCACATGGGGAGCTTGTCAAAATTGCCAATTTCTGCATTTCTCTCCCTAAAGATTTTTGGTTGTATAGACAAGGAGGGGGCTTCTTCATTTGTAACAGAGTCCTACATTAATTTGATGTAAGTATACCCTAGACCAACTGTGTGTGTGTGTGTGTGTGTGTGTGTGTGTGTGTGTGTGTGTGTGTGTGTTTCTGGGGATTGAAGCCAGGGGAATTCTACGTCCGAGCTACACCTCCAGTAATTTTTATTTTTTTATTTTGATACAGAGTCTCCCTATATTGCTGAGAGCCTCACTAAGTTGCTAAGGCTGGCTCTGAACCTGTGATCCTCCTGTCTCAGCCTCCCAGGTACTGGGATTGCAGGGGTGCACCAACATGCCTGGTCCTGTTGGGCATATTTGAGAAATACTTATTTATGCCAGTAGAATGTTTACCAATTTTCTGCCTTTTAACTCAGCAGACTCTGTACTCAAATTTCTGTCTTCCAATGGACAACATGATTCACTGAAGGTGTGTGTGTGTGTGTGTGTGTGTGTGTGTGTGTGTGTGTGTGTCTACCAAGGGAGAGACATGCATATGTATAACAAGGAAAATTTTGTTGAAAAGAACCACTAAGCAAATTAATGCTGTTTCTTCTCTTAATAAAACTAGTTGAAAATGTTAATTTCTCAGTAGGCCCTGTGTTTTGATGTCTCTGTATCTTCCAACAGTTTTCTATTACTTCATCCATCTGGCCATTCATCTACCCATTAACAAAACATTTATTAAATATCTGCTATATTCTTAGCACTTTGCTGGGGCACTGGAATTGGTAGAAAACCATTCCTGTTGTTAAGAAGCTCACAAGTAGGTAGAAGCAATCACATAAGCAAACAGGTGCTTGTGTATTAATTTGACAAATACTGAATACCCAATATTTGTCAGAGACTGTTAGGGGTTGAGGATGCAGCAGCAAATAAAGCAATCAAATGTCCCTGTAGTCAAAGTAGCTCAAATTGTCACATTGTTAATCTAGTATCAAATAGCTTGGTTAGAAACAAAGGATAGAAATTTTACTTACAAAGCATAGTGGAAATCATCCCACAGGGCAACCCCAGCTTCACTGTGGTAGTTCACAGGAGTGGGCAAGACTGGGTCTAGGCTGATTGGCCCAATCCTTACCCGTGGAGACCATCAAGATAAATACATACAGAAAGAGTAGAGAAACTAAGGGCTGGAATGAAAGGGTTTCACCATGGACTGCATATCTCAAAACTGCATTATTTTAGAGGCAGTCTGGCAGAGCAGTTGGTATGGGGAAAGATTTTAATTAAGAAAAGTACCAGATTGATTGGGTATATATGGAAGGCAAGATGTGGAGACATAGTGGAAATGAACTTGGAGCTTTTTTATTACTACCAAATCTCTTGCAGCTTGTCCCAGCCCTCTGTGCATGCCTCGGTGCTCATCACGAAATACTGCAGTTAGCTCTTTCCCTGTCTCTGCAGTTATACCATAAACTCCCTAAAGACAGGGACTATCCCTGAGAGCACATAGAAAGTAGTCTATATAATGTTTGTTAAATGAGGGAACGAATGCCCAGTTGAACAGCTCTTTATTAAATGCCTACTGTATGCTAGGTATTGTATTGCATTCTATAAAGATGGTAATGAGAAGACTTTTTCATATATTCAGGTAGATTCAACCTGTAGCTGAGGCAGACATGTACACACCAGACATGTACCTTGCTGTATGCTGAGTAATGACAGAGGGTCACAAAGCCACAATTCTTTACATTCCCAGTGCTGTGGTTGGGAAGAGAATAGGGGGATGAGTGGTTCAGAATTTGGGCTCAACTCAATTCGAATGTTGACTCTGACGTTTACTAGCTCTGTGGCCTTGGGGACAATACCTAGCGTTCTGTGTCCCAGCCTCCTTGTCTGGCTGACCTCACAAGGGTTTGGTAGGATTAAATGTGTTAATCTATATAAAATGCCAAGAGCAGCCCTGGGGACAGAGAAAACTCTGCATAGCTATTGGCTGCTGTGGTGGTTAATAATCAAAGGGTGGTCTGAAGATGACCACTGCCACCAGAGTTGGGTTCAAGTCCCACCTCTGCGACTTCCAGGCTCCATGTCCTGCTGCAGGTGACCTTACCCCAGTTTCCGACTGTCATAAGAGATCAGTGAGATTCTGTAGACAAAGTGCTTTGCATAATACCCAGGACTCCCTGTCCTGATGTACTGAGCTATGGTAGAGGAAATGAATTGGGGGAGAAGAGGGAGCCACTTGCTGCAGAGAGGGCACCTTCTAAGTTAAGCTCAAACTAAACAGGGAGATACCCTGAGTCCTCGTGAGTTGCAACTTGTGCCGTTCTAGGACACAGTTAGGGACAGGCAGAATGGTTGGAACTTATCAGGACTCTATAACAAGCACAACATGAAGGTACTTCTGGTAGGTTTATGTCTCCTGCTGGGCAGAAGCCTGTGTCCTGGGACAAGGGGACAGATCAGGGCAGGCCCAGCTATAGGAGATAGGATACTAGCTTGGCGTGGTGGTGCACTGTAATCCCAGTACTTGGGAGCTTGAGACTGGAGGATCACAGGCTTGAGGCCAGCCTCAGCAACTTATTATTATTATTATTATTATTATTATTATTATTATCATTATTATTATTATTATTATTATTATCATTAGTGAGTATATCTCAGGGGTAGAATGCCCTTGGGTTACACACACACACACACACACACACACACACACACACTCTCTCTCTCTCTCTCTCTCTCTCACTCACAAAGACAGGATGCTGAACCTCATGAGGATTTAGGTAGGGAGCACCAGCTTTCTTGCTCACAAGCGTGCGTTTCAACTACATTCCTGGACAAACTGAGCCCCCTAGCACTGTTTAAATCATCTTTAAAACATACTGATGCCTAGGCCACTTCCAGACCAGTTACATCATTGTATTTGTAAGTTCAACCAGGTATTTCATAGAAGATCCCTAAATGATTGTAACCTGCAACTAGGGGTTGAGAGCCACCCAGGCAAAACTAAATTGTCCCATTTGTGAATAAAGGCAAAGTAATGAAGGAGGGAGGGAGGGAGGGAGGGAGGGAGAGAGAGAGAGAGAGAGAGAGAGAGAGAGAGAGAGAGAGAGAGAGGGAGAGGGAGAGAGAGAGAGAGAGAGAGAGAGAGAGAGAGAGAGAGAGAGAGAGAGAGAGAGAGAGAGAGGGTGGGGACATTGGCTACAGCACTCATAGAGGTTAAGGCTCTTTGCAATTTAAATACCTAGTTTTTACTTCTAAATAATGCAACTCTGAATTTATTTAGCATAATTGAAAAGGTCGTTTAACCTGGGGTAAATTTTATTTTATGTCAAATTGCAATAATTTGAAAGATCATTTACTTCTGTTACTTTCCAGGCCAAAAAAAAAAAAAAAAAAAAACAAGTTTAAAAGAAATTAACAAAGGCTTACAGCTTCTTGATTTATGAGTGAATAAAGCATTGAAATTATGAAACTTTGTACTATTAGGTGATTTATCTTATAATGGTTCTGACAACAATGCTTATTTCTTCATCAGACTGTTCTTGTTTTGCTTTGTTTATTCTCTTCTTGTTTTCCTTACTGTCAAAACATTTAGGGTTATCATCCATCACAAAATAATACATTTGTTCATTTATTCAACACATTTTTACCATTAAATGTAAAGGTTCTTTTAGTTTATTTATTTGAATTTTTCACAGGTGCATTAGCATGCCTGTACCATCAAATTCAGATTCCAGCAAAGAACTATTTCCCTGGGTGTACCATTCTTGTAATCAAGAATTTTCCTGGTCTCAAAAAAAAAAAAAAAAAAAAAAGTGCACATTTCTTTATCCCCTTGAGGATGTGCTTCCTGGAGGGGTCTGAAATAAGGCTGAGAAAATTGTAACCAATTCTTTAATAATCCTTTAAGTGTCTTCTGATACGTGTTTCAGAATGGTGCCACAGATATATAATTTGCAATGGGAAGAATGAACTTGAATTTTATAAGAACCTAGCGATTATGTTCTTGAAATATGCTCATGCCTATGCCAGTGGTGGGAACCCACCCTCCCGGATTTATTCCACACGGACTAGAATTTGTGACTGCTGATTTCTTTTCATCCACTTCTGCTAATAGATTCAGGAAGTAATTTTAAGACATGGGAACAATAGATCATAGATAATAAAAGTAGAGCACAGGCAATTTGGGAGGCAGATAAACTTACATAGTTGAGATCTCCTTATACCACTCCTCTCGGTTCAATGCTTGTGGCTGTTGTACATTCTGTTCTTCCATTTCCCCTTAAACACAAATGCTCTCCAATCAAGTCTTGGAGGGGAGTGGTTAGAGGATTAAACCAGAACTGCTTCTGCTGAACACTTCCCCTCCACACACATATTCTTTACTCTCTTTCAGAAAACTTTATTTGCTCTAAACTGCTACTTGGCTCATAAGCCCAGTTACTTGATAAAATTTAATTACCATTGCACATCATTAAAAGTCAGGGAAGCTGGTTAGACATGGCATAGGAATGGAGCCAATAGACCAGCAGCAAAATATTTCAGTCAGTTGACCACTTGCTTTGTTTCTTTAAGCTAAGCATGGGGTGGGAGAAATACTGTTTTGCTTGTAAAGGGGATGCTCCAAGAAGTGTATTACATAATGTGTTAAAGATCACATATATAAGCAGAAAGACTTCTTTTTTTTATTTTTTATTTTTATTCATATATTGTAAGCATACATCTTTGTTAGGTACAAATTGATAACGATATATGTGCTCACAATTCTCATTTGACCCTTTCCCCAAGTTCCCACCCCGCTCCCTCACCCTCCCTCCCTCTCAAGTTAGAAAGACTTCTTGAGGACAATCTCATAGCATTACAAGATGATCTACTGTATATATTATGCAGGTAGGCACTCAAAGCAAAATGATATCTTTTCATAGTACCTTGGTCTTGGTAGGAAACAAACAAACAAACAAAAACAACCCCAAACAAACCAGGAGCTTAAATGTGTTTTCTTGAAGGCAGGGTCTGTGAAAATCCTTTTATGGAACTCCTGTGCCAGAGCATGCTGTGTAAAGTCAGCCGGAGGTCATTACCGTTTTTATTAGGTGATTATATTATAAATATGAGTCGGGCCTCAGTCATAAGCAGATCCTTTATGTGTGTTTCTGAACATTCTGGCTCTAAAGTGCTAAATTCCAAATTGGAATATTGATTGTGTGATGCCTGAGTTACAGCTTTCCTCAAATCTTGAATTAGGCCTCAGGGCCCATGTGTCTTTCTGGAGATAAGTTCTTCTTGTAACTGGTAGATGTAAAGTCTTAAATAGTGGGCCCCACAAGGTGGAGAACCAAAGGCAGACTCAGCCACTGTTCTCCCCCCATGAGCTGGGAGGTATTAAACACATCATTTTATGGCACACATAAAGAAATTGTCATAATTTGTAAATGTCCCAGAATTTTCTCTTGGGTAAGGCAAACATTAATGCATTCCTAAGAATGTTTATTTTCATGCAAATCAAGTTGAACAGCTCAGATTTTTTTTTTCCTTTTAAATTAAACCATAGACCTCTTTCAGAAATTTTCTAATTCTGTAAATATCCTTGAGTTTCTAAGTTTGGCTTTTTTTTTTTTTTTTTTTTGAATAGTCCAACTTACCTTAAACAGAATTTCTCATTCTCAGTATTGTTGATACTTTATGCCAGATAATTCTTTGCTGTACATTTTAGGATGCTTAACAGTATCCCTGGCTTCCACCTAGGGGGTGTCCCAACCCCATATGGCAATCAAAAATGTCTGCAAACATTGACCTTTCCCCCTAGGGCGGTAGTAAAATAGCCTCTGGTTGAAAATTATTGACTTAATGTGATGTTCAATCAAAGCCACTCATCATTCTAAATACAGAATGAAGGGAATCGAGAGTTTAAAATAAGATGTAGAGGTGAACCTCAGTATGGCAGACACTTGTCCATGTACTGACTTCTCTGGAATGTGAGTCCTGAGGGCAGGGTTGTGAGTTTTCTGTGTCCCCATGTAATAGAACCTCAGTAAATATTGGTTGGATGAATAAAACAAAGCACTTGCCAGTCACTTGATGTTTCTATAGATACATGTTTTGTATGTATGCATATATATATATATATGTGTGTGTGTGTGTATATATGTATATATATGTCTGTTGCATACATATTTATATATTTCCATTATAAACTTTCTTAGTCCGTATTATTCTTTACCATCAAAGCTTCTGAGCTGAACTAGGCACATAGCAGACATAGTAGATGTTGGCTGAATGGCTACCTAGCATATAAAAGGTATGTTTCTTATATGCAGAACCTAGGGATATAACAGGGACTTTAGGTAATGGAGGAGAAACCCCAGTGGAGTGAGGGAGGTGGCCTAGGGAGAGAAGAGAGGAGAATCAATGGAGGAATCACTTCCATTGACAATACGTACCTATGTGAGAATTCCAACGCCGATCTCAATATCATGTATGAGGAAGGGAGGGAGTGGGGACTGGTGCGTGGAGAGGGAGCAGAGGAAAGCTTACCAAGTGATGTGTGCACGTATGTCACTATCCGTATGAACTACATTATGATGTGAGGCTATAATGCAACAATGAATATATAAAAGATATGAAAAAATAGTTGAAATTCTTGAAAAAAATGTTTTAATGACGAATTGACAGAGCATCCATGGCTATGTGCCACCAGAGGTGTGGTTTTGTGGCGGTTGCAACTGTCTGTGTAGTTGGATGTAGAATTCTGCACGGTGGTCACCCTATGGGTCTGTTTATTTCCTTCTTTGAAAGCCATGCTGGATCCTTTGTTGTCCAGGTCCAAGGAGGCCTGTCTTGGCTTTTGTTGAGTCCACACTGGCAAAAGGGAGAATATTTTGCTCCAATAGGGTAAGATGGATTATTTTGTATTCCAGATATTCACAGCAGCATAGGTAGCTGCTGATGCCTCCCCCAAGGTCCCCTGGCTGCCCTGCTAGAGCTGTGACCAACCTTGGGATGATGGCTCTATTTTGAAGGCCTGAATTTAAAGTTATAAAAAAAAAGTCAGAGGACAGGAGCCATTCCCAAGATTTACGCTGAGACAGGATAAAAGTTTAGTGTTATTGGAAGGTATTTGAAATCACTTTTAAACTTTAGATTTAAATTCATTCTCTAGACATTGACCACAACAGTGGTGTGAATTTTAAAACGACCATAAAAAACATTTACAAGGTACAGTGGATTTCTAGGTCAGGATTCAAGGCATGAAGAAGAAAGTGAAATTAAAAGGTACTTCAGTTAAAAATGAGAGGGAATTGGAGAAATGCCCTTGTTCCACCTTTCCTCTTCATAGAGGAGGAAACTGTGAGTCACTGGGAGATGAAATGACTTGTACAAGGTCACAACTTTTTTTTTCCTTTTTGTCTTTTTGCTGTTTCTCTTTATCCCTCTCTTTCCCTCCCCCATCTCAAGAAAATTTGACATCAGGTTCACATGCACAGAGAGATAATAGTTTTTCTACCTTATGTAATTGTATTTACATAAGAAATACAATAGAATGATGAAATGACTGAACATCCATGGCCTTGTGCCACCAGAGGTGTGGTTTTGTGACAGTTGCAAACATCTGTGCATCCTCCTTGTTGTAATATTTTATTCATCTATTAGCAAGTATTTCCTAAGGAGCTGCTATGTATTGGGTAATGAGACACAGCAGTGTCAGGACGTGGGCCCTATCTTAGTTCACCTTTAAGTGAGGAGACTAAGAGACTGGCAGAAATTGACTGAAGAGCACAGTGTTAGAGGTAAGAAGATGGTGTCACAGGGCTAGGGGAGGGGTGCCAGTGAGGGTTTCTGTTGGAGGGGACCGAGGTCAGGTGATGATTGTTGCCGGCAGAATGTCATTTATCACAGGCCTGTGAAGAAATGGAGACAGAAAAAGGCTGTAAAGAGAGTTAGCATCATGGAGGCCATGGAAACACTGTTAGCCTCATGGAGTCCCTAGAAGAACAGGTAACCTCATGGAAATCATGGAAGGATGCTTAGCCTCATGGGTAGCACGGGAGGCCAGTAGCTCATGGGGACCATGTAAAGACAGTTGCCTCATGGGGGCCATGTAAGGGCAGTAGCCTCAAGGGGACCATATAAAGATAGTAGCCTCATGGGTAGCACAGAAGGCCAGTAGCCTCATGGGGGTCATGGAAGGACAGTAGCCTCAGGGAGCTGGACATAGGCCTTGACTGAAATTCAGGTACCATAATGTTTTAGCTGTGTTATTTTGGTTCAGTTCCTCAATACTTTTGTCCTAACACTCTGGTATACTTACTTTTATTATGCTCATGCATATGTTTTTTGAACACTAGGACTCTGGATCTCCATGCTCCAGAGAAGAAGAATTTCTAGTAGGTTCTGAGCATAGTCTTAGTGTAATCCCAATCCTAAATACACAGCCCAACTTTAGAAGCTGTACCACCTCTGGGCATATAAGACTTGAAGATTCGGTGTGTTGATATACTTACAGGGAAGTATACTATAGATGATTCTTGTTTTTCCTATACAATAAAATTTTGTCCAGGGCTACTTTGTAGACTTGTGCCTGGAACATATGTAGGCATCACTCGTATTACTTATTTACTATTTTTCTATTTGTGGTAAATGGGCAAAATATAAGGAAAAAAGAGTATCAAACACTTGGGCCTATAGAGGAAAAGATAGTTTTCTGATGCTTTAATTTCTTAGATAATTCCTTGGATTTATATACTTTAGATACTACCAGGGCATCAACTGCTAAGGAGGGCTTGGATCCCTGCCCTGTCCCTCCTCCATGGTTGGTTGGGATTTTGTTCTCATTGATGAAGCTCTGGCTGCATGCTAGCCATTGTGATGAATCCTGCTAGGGTCCACAGCAGGAATGAGGAGCCAAGGCCTGGCTTGCTGCTAGCAGGTGAAGGAAGAAGGGTACAGTCCTGGATGTGTCCAGCTCTGACATCCAGATTTTAACCAGCAAGTTGCATTGACTGTCACCTTAATTTACTTCTTTTTGGGCATTATCTAGCACAATGATAGTACAAATATAATGCTTTCTTACATAGAATCCTAAGCAACATCCTTTAAACCCCACCCAACCCTGTCCCACCTTGATTTGTAAACCTGTTTTCTTAAGTGTGTCCAGTACATGCCTTTTTCTAGTTCTGAGAGGAGAGAAGAGAAAAAGAAAATCTCCTTGATAACTTTACCTATATTCAATAGGAGCACAGATGCATGCTTTGATGGTCATGCTTGAACTTACTTGGTTTCCTTTGGTAACTGCTTCTTACTTTTTCACTGATTTGATTCTCATTGCAGTCTGCTGAGGTGTATGTCACTGTCTTCACATTTCAATGGAGGCTATGGAACATGCAGAGAGAAAGCTGGTACTGATCCTAAAATGTTTGAATAACTAAACCCCTGTCCAAGCAAGTCAGGTACCCAGCTCTGATTGGAAACTGTCTTCAGACTTGGAAGCTCTTGGGTTTTTTTTCCACAGTTCCATTTTATATCACTTTCATATAGTCATTTCACATTCCTGGGCTTCATTCGTTCTGTCTCTAAGAGATGTTTAGAACAGTGTGGGAGTAAAGAACACAGAGGACACAGCTGACGACCTGGGTTCCAGCTGTCACTCACCAGCTGTGTGAGGTGGGGCAAGTTTCTTAATTATTTTGAGTCTCAGTTTACTTATCTTTATGGTGAGAATAATAATAATGCTGTCCTTTGGAGGTTATTATAAAGATATGTGAGTTGATTTATGTAGATGTAATGCTTGTATGAGCTTCCTCTGTAGGTATTGACTACTATCATCATGAGGTGTTATTACTTACTTTTCAAACATTCACTGTGCCACTGTCATGTGCTGAACAGCATGCTAGATAATGGGGTGCATTCCTGTGTCCCTTTCTGCTCTGATGTTCTGTGATGGATGTTAACCAACTCTCCATCTCTAGGGGGTGGAGGGGGAAGAACTGTATGGTTAGCTCCAGGGAACTTATAAATCGTTATGTGAGAAATGAGAAATGCATTCAGCTATTGCTTTCTTTTACTCATCTTGTTCACATAGGTAGGTTGCATTCTACTACCTAATTAAGACTAAGGGGGTGGAGGGAATGGAAGGAAGCACATTTGTGGCTTATGTGTAGGTTGAAATTTTCCGAGATGGGAAACAAATTCATAAACAGGAGAAACAATAGCATTATCTAAATTGGAAAATCCATGGACATCAGAATGTGGAGCAATGCCATTGTGCTAGTTTGGTCTGGGAGGAGGAAGGCACAAACACATTTGCAAAAACTGGTCCTGCAAAGAGCAGAATGCATTTAGATATGGAAATTATATTCAGACCTCCAATTTGCCTGGTCCTAACTTCCTGTTCACCTTTCCACTGCTGACATATTACGAGATAAAATCCCCAGCCTCATACAAACGGGAAAGGCATAGTATATTTCCTGTCTTTTGGAACTGGCATGTAAAATACCAGTTTCTCCCTGCCTGCAGTTTATAATATTTAGCAAATACTCCTGGAAGGAGCCAGGACTTTAGAGGCAGGTTGTCTACTTCTGCTTTTATAAATTCCAGGACAACCTTGAGAAAGACATTTCATCTTTCTAAGACTCTGTCTTTCTCAGTAGTGTGGGGAGAGTAATTTTTTTTTGATGCATTGTAATCATACATCTCATAAAGTTTGGGGAGAAAGAGGCATATATGTACACAATACTTTTTGATCCCTCCCCCAGTTCCCACCCCACTCCTTCTCCCTCTCCACCTTCACATGCTCAGCACATTGATTAGCTTTGATAAGTTTGTATATGTACATCATGCCCATTGAGGTGTTTCTATTTTCAAGTCTTCCTCCCCCTCCCATCTCCCTCAGTTGGATCCCCTCCTTTACTCCATTAAGGTTTCTCTTTCTTTGTCTGGAGTCCCTCTTATGTCCCAGCATGTGAGGGAGAACATTTGACCTTTCACTTTTTGTGACTGACTAATCTCACTTAGCACAATATTCTCTAGTTCCACCCATTTCCCTGCAAATGACATAATTTTATTATTCTTTATGGCTGAGTAGAATTACATTGTGTATATATGGGGGGAGTAATTACACTTGCTCTGTTTACCAAAAACCAAGAGTAGTAGCTAGCACATGGACTTTGCAGTCAGAGATATCTCATCTGAATTGTGGCCTCTTCACCTGACGGAACCATCACCACTACATTTTCCTCATGTTCAAAATGAAAACACACTGTCGCCAAGCTTTTGTGGCGTTCATGGTGTATTATGTATTTGTTTGGAGAATAGTATTTATTTATTTATTTTATTTTTTTGTGGTACTGGGGATTGAACCCAGGGGCATTCTACCTCCGAGCTACACCCCCAGCCCTATTTTTTATTCTTTATTTTGAAACAGGGTCTCACTAAGTTGTGGAGTGCCTCACTAAGTAGCTGAGGCTGGCCGCGAACCAGGATCCTCCGGTCTCAGCCTCCCAAATGCTGGGATTATAAGCATGCACTACCATGCCCGGCCTAATAGTATTTATTTTTAAACTACTACCTATTATTACAATTTTTTCTAGTAAGGGTCATTCATAGATATCCACAGGAGACTGATTCCAAGACCTCATTCAAATAAAAATGTGACTTCTGATGTTCCTTATAGAATATGATGCAGTATTTACATATAACTTATGCACATTTTCATCTCTAGATTACTCATAATAGCTAATATAATGTCAATACTATGTAAATAATTGTCATACTGTGCTCCTTAGAGAATGATGAAAAGGAAATGTTTGTACATGTTAGTACAGAAACAACTTTTTCTTGAAGGTTATCCAGCTACAGTTGGTTGAATCTACAGATGCAGAACCTGCAGACACAGAGTCTACAGTGTAACCTGTTTCTAATTTGAAATACAGAATGTTTACACAAAAGTCTTTGACAATGTACATGGACAACATAATGAGCAATAATAAAATAAAAATCCTGGTGCATACTCTTCAGGACTAGAAACAGGATGTCATGACTCCCCAGAAGTGATCTAAGGGCCTTCCCTTGATAGTGTCCCATTCCCATCTCCTCCACTAACTCCTTGCCTTAATTTTGTGGTAGTAGTTTCTTTGATATTGTTCCTTATACATTTCTAAACAATTTTTCATTTCATTTCATTTTTTTTCTGTTTTTGGACTTTGTATCAATATAATCATATTGTAAAATACCCCTTTGGCTTTGATTCTCATTCTGCTTTTAAGGTTTCTTGATATTGATAAGATGTAGAGATGCTGTTCATTAAATTTCACTGCTATATAGTATTCTGTCTTAGGAGAATCCATTTATTTATTTTCTGATCTAGTAATGGAAGACATTTGGCTATTTTCCCCATAATTTTGGTATTATGAAATATGTTGCTATACTATTCCTCTATCCCTCAGTATTTCAAATTGAAATAGTATTTATAAATCATTTACTCTCATATCATGCATTTGCCTGGTTGTTTCACATACAGACAGCTGTGGCTGGAGACAGCTGGGTAGTTCTCCAGGTTTCACAGATGATAAATGGCAGTGTGGGGTCCGTAACCCAGGTCTTATCCCCTTTTGGCTTATGTCAGTGTTGGGCTCTCCTGTCTGATAGTTTGTCATTTAATTTTAAACAATTTCACATGCCACAGATCTTTTAATTCTGGAGTTTTCATTTGGATTAACTATCCAAATGCTCCCCTATAAATAGGCTTGGCATTTGCTGCTGATACGATTTTCTCCCCATCCCAAAGTTGAGGCTGTGCTGGTTTTTCATGGGCCTTCTTCCATTGGAGGTAGCCTAGGTGCACCTCTTGGAGATAGACCTGCCATAGCTCCTGCCCCCGGCAGTGAGCCTCTGGGATGTGATTCAATCAGTGAAGAAATCCAAACAGACCCCACATGGCTAAGGGGAAAATTGCTGAGGAAAGAGGATCTGAATCCTTACAAGGCACTTTCTTAGGAAATGTCCCTTTTCTATAAATAGGAATGGTTATTCAATTTTAGGCCCTTAAAAAGAAAAAAAAAACTCTCTGGGACTGAAATTAGATCTGAGGCTGATGGAATGAATATAGGATGGGGTGATTCTGTGCCGTGCTAGGACACGTCTGAAAGTTCTGAGCAGCTGGTGTGGTGGAACAGCTGAGCCACAAACAAATATCAGCTGATTTTAGCACTTCTTATTTCTAGACATCCTGGTTTGTTAACTCCAGCATTTGGCTCACTTGTAAGCTTTCCTCATGAAGAACCTCAGTACTTCATCAGGCTCTACCACTGATCTGGACAAGTGACTTGCCTCTCCAGGTCTCAGTGCCCTGCATCCTAATATAGGAGTCGCAGCTAATATTTATTAAGACCTTGTGATGTGCCTGGCAGTGTGCCAAGCACTTTCCATGTATCGTTTCATTTAGTTTCCATGACAGCACTGTGAGGTCAAGATTTATGTTCATTTTACAGCGAGGGAATTGAGGCACCGTGGACCTCAGAGGATTTGGAATCTTGCTCTGGGTAAGAGCTCTCCAGGCCCCTGTGTCACCTACTATGTCATTGAGACTTTTCTGTGTTTCTGTGTTATGGCTTATTCCCCCATAAGCTTCTTCCACTGCACGGGCCTGGCCATTGCATCATTTCTCAACTGAGGGAGTGAGGAGGAGAAGGTTACTGAGATTTTGAATCCTTGGTGTACATTTGTCTATAGGGTGTGCCCTATCTCTGTCTCCATGGAAAGGGTCTGTAACCCCCAAACATTTAAGAGTCACTGACATAGATGTTAAAGTCACAGAAACACACCAATGTGGCCAACTATTTGAAGGGAAAGAATTTTTGTTTATGGATAAATGAGCTTCAAAGGTTTGGAGTTCTTCTCAATGATCTGGGCACATATTTTAGAGCTGTGAAATGACAACGAAGACTCATTGTAAAAAAGTAGGAATCTAACTTGTGAGTTATATTAGCCTTTAGTCCAGATATTTCATTACTTTATTTTATCATTGAAAGATTTCAAAGGAATGATAAACAATGTTGGTTATTATTTATTCAAAGATGGTGATAGAAGTTTAACAAGGAGAAAGGATTCTGTATGTATAATGTGTGCATGTGCACACATATATTTTGGGTGAGTCTTAGTCCATCTTGGCTGCTATAACAAAATACCTTAAATGGGGTAGCTAATAATCAACAAACATTTATTTCTCACAGTTCTGGAGGCCAGGAAGTCCAAGAAGAAGGAGCTGACTGACTTGGTGTCTATTGAAGACCCACTACCTGGGTCATAGGTGGTGCCTTTGAGTTGTGTCCTCACCTGGTGGAAGGGGCAAAACAGCTCTCTGGGGTATCTTTCATAAAGGTACTAACCCCATTTTCTAGGATTTAGCCCTCATAATCTAACTAACTCCCCAAAATTCTACCTCCTAATACCATCAGATTGCTGATTGGCTTTCAATATATGAATTGGGGAAGGGGTTGTCACAAACATTCAGACCAGTGGGTCAGTCAATAAACATTTAAAAATGACATTTTATAGTTTGTGTCATTGAAAAGGTATAGTAATAGTCCTCTTGGGTAAACTGTGGCAAGTTAATAGTTATTGAATAATAATAATTATCACTACCAGTGACTTTAATTTATTGAACATATGCTATATGTTAGGCTCTTTTTAAAAGATTCCACATGGATTTACTAATATAATTATCAGAACTGTGGTTCAAAATAGGTAGTGGTACTTTGTCCATTTAGAGATGAGAAAATTGGGGTACAAAGAGGTTAAGAACTTGCCCAATGTAATTAGGAAACCAGGCTGGACTATGTCTAATTAAATCTAATGACAGGTATCTAACAGACACCAAATTAATATATTTATGTTTTGATATGATTTTGTTTGAATTGCTTAACTCTTGAGACTTTTTCCTCTTCCTGGAAGGTCCAAGGTGAAGAATCAAACCTTGATTAAATGCGTAATACTACCCTATATGTATGTTTATGATGACACTTTCTGACTGTTACATTATTACTTCTTTGCCCCTTAGTCTCTGAGCTACTCATTTATCTATGTAGTAGTGATCTTTTGCTGTTGTAGTAACAAGTCACCCCAGCATTTCAGTAGTTCTGAAGTTTGGCTATAATTCCATTCAGCTCTCTTCCAAGAATCTTTTTATTCTAGGGATCCAGTCTCTGGGAACAGCTCCATCTAGGCCATGTGGTTCTCATGGTGGCAGAGTAGAAATGTAAAAGTCTGCACTGGATGACACAAGTGTGTTCACAGTTTCTGCCCACTCCTGGTGTGCATTGCATTCACTCTTACTCCATTGGCCAAAGTGGGTGACATGGTCAATGCCCAAGCCTGAACAATGGTTCAGGGGATAGTCTTCATCTTCTGTGAGGTACTGACAGTCATATGAAATAGGGTATGGCTGCATGCTCCTCTTGTTGGGAAGGACACAGATATTGGAAACCATAATATAGTACTCTACCATCTGGGTGTTCCTAGAAGTCCATTTTTATTCAAGAGGAAACTGAAGCCCGGAGATGTTATATACATATAATTATGTGATTTGAACTAGTTATCTGATTCCATGTCCATGCTCTTTTCCCATCTGGTATCCAGCTTTTTCTCTTTCTGCTCTAAAACATGTACTCTTTTCCTGGGACATACTGAGTTTTATGTAATTTACCAAAGCAATATGGGCATTCATGTATCTGTGACTTAGTATATGATGTTACATCTGTAATTGCATTTTTTCTTTCAATGCTGCTAAATGCTCATTTTTTTTTCCCACTGAAAACTCAGGGTACCTGAAAGCATTATTTTTTTATCTTAGGCTTGGATGGGGTCTCTCCCTCTGTGCTCTGTGGGATCCTTCGTACCCTCACAGTGTGTGTGTGCGCGGGCATGTGCGTGCGTATATGCATATGCCCCTCTAACTAGACTCACTTAGAGTTTCTGCAAGGTAGGGAGATGGGAAAGCATTTTACTTTTGAGACTCTATATAGAAAGTGATGTATACAAAGTACCATAAATGTGAATTGAAATAATGAATAGCCAAACTTTTTCTACATAGGAATGAGACTTGTCACTGTTGGGTCAGTACTTATGTATTTTGTATACATGTCAAGTCAGTTGGATATAAATCATTTCTGAACAAAGGACCTGGGAAATCAGTCCACTAACATGACTAACATGTGTTCTGTCCACAGATTGTTCTTTCTTTTAAAACTCAGCAATTTTTTGTACAATGTGTTTCCAGAGTGATTTTTATCCCTCTATTTTCTGGTATAAAATAGGCTCCAATTATTCTCTTTAATTAAGTGGTTTTATTTTATTAATTGTTTCTAACTTACAGAATTCCCTAGAGACCTTTTACATGTTTCCAAATGAAGGCAGGAGAAAAAGCACATTAATTATACACACAAACTCCTTTTGGAGAATTAAGCATGATGCACAGTGAACATGAAATGACTTGCCCTCCTGAGCTATCAATCTTGTCATTAGTGATGGCTTGTATTAGTGGTATTGACATGGGCTTATCCAAATTGGATTCTGCAAAGAGTCATTTTAATTTTGCACAAATGTAAGAAGACAGAGTAGTTTGATGTGCAGTTATTTTTTAACCCTCTCCTTTTCCAAGTGACTGGGGATTTTCTGTTTGTTATACCACCTAGTATTTTATAGTGCTATAGGGTTTGTAAAGCACAGAGCAGACATGACCTTATCAAGCCATAGGGTAAGCCTGGAATACATGAGTTTTGCAGGTGATGAACCTGAGATACAGTAGTTAAAGGTTATGCCTCAAATCATATAAACAGGAAGGAGTAGAGCCTACTGAGTTATAAGTTTGTTTGTTTATTTATTTATTTTTGACACTGAGGTTTAAACCCAGGGGCATTCTACCTCCAAGCTGTAGCCCCAGCCCTTTAATTTTTTTTATTAATTTGAAATAGGATCTTGCTAAGTTGCTGAGGGTCTTACTAAGTTGCTAAAGCTGGCCTTGAACCTGTGATACTCATGTTCCAGCCTCCGAAGTGTTTAATTTAAAAAAAAATTATTTGAGTAGGATCAGAGGTTGAGTCAGATCTAAGACCCTTTCCTATGATTTTTAATGGTCAATTAAAAGGAAAGTTGGATGTATTTGTGTAAATTGTCAATTCAGTAACCATTGGTTGGGCATCTGCTATGTGATAGTATGTACAGATGATAAAATGCAGCATTTTTTTTTAAACATGTGCTGTATGCTAACACTTCATGAGATTAACTCATTAACCCGCTTGATGACCCTGTAAGGTAGGGTCATTATTGTTCCCAATGTACAATTGAGACACAAAGAGACTAAGTAAATCTCATAAGATCAGTTAGCTAGACAATAGCATAGTTGAGATTCAAATCCAGGATTTGAGCATTCCATCCCAAGCTCTTAACAGCTACACGATACTGTTTCTCTGGTGGTGATTCCCTACTGTTAAGATGCCTCTGGTCTATAGTGGAAGGCAGTCACAGATTCCAAACTATATTATAAATTGCTTTGGTAGCTATATTCGTGGATGATGTCAGGGCAGGGGGCCATCATCCCTCCCAGGAAGCATGGTCACATGGCCTAAGGAAACACACTTGGCCACAGCTGAGCTTTCCTCCTATCAACTGCGTGGTATGTAAAGCACATTGCACTTATAGGCATTTTTTTCTCTCTGGATAGAGTTTATTCCACCACTTGAAATACCCTAGGAGAATCACTCACCTTCTGAACTAATGAGAGAATTCATTGGACTAATGGTTGAGCTTCCATGAGTCAAAAGCCACTCATTGCACTACACAAATATGCTGGATGGCTAAATCACAGTTCTTGTCCTCAGGAGCTACCCAGGGAATGAAAATAAATTTGGAATCAACAAAAGCACAAACCAATAGTTGAAGTGTATTGAGGAATAACTATATGTCAGTTGGCTATTTAATTTCTTTATATAACTTTTCATTGTAACTACTTCTAAAGTAGGCATTTTCTCTGTGTTCCACAGGCCAAAGGAATAGACTGAGCATGTTTAAGTGATGCATTTGCTTAAAAGACAAGAGCTTTTCTCCAAATAAAATGTTGAGGTAATTGAGCTTCACTGTATTTGAAAAGACTGTGTTCATTCTAACAACATCCATTGAATAGCTGCTCTGTGCTGAACACTGTTCTAGGTGCAAGGAATAATGTGAACAAAGTTAAAATCCCTGCCTTTGTGGAGTTTACCTGTCAATGACAGCTGATAGACAATAAGTAATAAATAGGTCTGGTATTAGGTGTGCTAAGTACAGTGGGGCAAAATGAAGTGTGTGTGTGTGGGTAGAGGGGGGAGTAACTGGTAAATTAGGTTACAATTTTAAATAGGCTCAGAGAGGACTTGTGTGTTTATTGAAGTTTAATTAAAAATCAACTCACCACTGCCACTTCTGCTTAAAGCCTATTATTTCTCTCTGTTGCCCTCATAAAATCCTAATGTGTAAAGCATCTTATAACAGGAGCTTGTGCACCTTTCCAGATTCATTTCCTATCACTTCCCTCAGTGATGCTTCAGTTACACCAAGCCTCCTATATTTCCATGAAAATATCATGTCCTTTCATCTTTGTACTATTTCCTCGGTGGCAACACACCCCAACCTTGTCAGGAAGCTTTTCTAAACATGTTTACCCCTTCCCCCTCATCACCCTCACAACTGCACTGGATTCTCGTAGGAGCAGTATTTTATTTCACACTGTATTGGTGCTGTATGTGTGTGAGTGTCCCTCTCTCAGTAGACTGTGACTTTCTCAAGCAGGGAATATTTTTTCCCATAAATACTTAATAAATGTGGAAAGAAGGAAGGTAGGTGGGTAAGAAAGAAAGATGAAAAGGAAGGAAGTTAATCCAGGAAGGAAAGATATTTAAGAAGCAAGAAAGGCAGAAAGAAAGGAAAACAGAAGAGAGAGAAAAGGGACAAAGAGAAGAAGGAAAACAAGAGGGTAAGAAGAATTCAGGGGTTGCTGATCAGGGATGACAAGATCAGTATTGCATTTCAGAGATGTTAATTGGGCATTGCTCTGAAGAATGTGTAGTTGTTTAATCTTGGCATGATCCTGCTTCACTTTAGCAGATCTCCTAAAGGTTTGTTTTTTTTCATACTGAGGATTTGGGGATTGAACCCAGGGACATTATACCTCTGAGCTGCACTCCAAGCCCTATTTTATTTTTTATTTGGAAATAAGGTCTCTCTAAGTTGGTGAGAGTCATGCAAAATTGTTGAATCTGGCCTCAAACCTGTGATCTTCCTGTTTCGGCCTCCTAAGTGCTAGGATTACAGACATGTGCCACTATATCTGGCTAAAGTTTTGTTCTTTAGGGCAATAGTTTTCCATGGTCCCTAGGACTTAACTCTACTAATAATGGAGAAGACAGAGCTGATGGAGGAATTTGCCTGTACAAATTTCTCTCACTGCACCCCCCTCCCTCCATAGCATGATGAATCATGAAAGCCCTGATTGAAAATTCTAATCACAGCTTTGCCGTCCTTCAGATCCCACCCGTTGACAGCTGATTCACTCCTTTTCATGGCTGCTGCCTCTCTCTAGTTATGGTAGCTCTTATGCATGAGTCTATCATTAGCAGACAGAGTATGATGGATTGGCTAGGATTCCCTTCATCCTTAGAACCTGGGAAATCCTTCTTTTTTTAGACTTTCAGAGCCCATGTGGGACACCATCATGAGTGAAAGAAGAACATAACACAATATTGGAGTTGTCTGTTTACTGCCACTGTTTGGAAAGAGAATGATGCATCGTGGGGACTGTCAATGTGTAGCAAGCATCCCAGCTCCCCCGCCCACAACCCACCAGCAACCGATGCGGAACCTCATCGATCACAGTCAATGCCCCAACAGGGTCTGCTGATTTCATGAGGAAGGTAAAATTCAAATCAGAAGAGTGAATGGTTTTCAAAACTAAATCTCAGGAAGAGATATCAACCCACATACAAAAAAGTCTTTGGATTTTTGAAATGTTCCAAGGTCCCAAAAGATTAGGATTGATTAATTTTTAATCTTGGAAGTGGGTTCAAGGCAGTTTTCAAATCTGTGGTCTCTCTGGATATGATTCTATGAATGTCAGCGAGATACTACTTTATTTTTATTTTTTTTTAATTTGATTCTAGGACCCCGAGTCTGTATTTAATGTTTCAGTGAGCAAAAACAGTTATGTTTGGCTCCAATGAAAGATTGATAGAAGCGATTTTCAGATGTGAAATCAAAACAGAGTGAAAAAATGTCACGTTTAAATAAAATGCAGTACTCGGAGGCATCATGTGGTCGCGTAATAAATGAATTTGTGGCACAAAGTTGACAGGTTCTGCAGGAGAATTTCTTTTAAAAATTTGAGGTGATTCATTTTTATGATTAACTGTGGTAAAAACAATTACTAGAGAATTTTTAAGTGAAAGGAAAAGAAGCTTTGAGGTGTTTATAGATAACATCCAGCTGCCTTCATTTTTATACTTCGTCTCTTGTAAGCTATGAAGTCTTATGTTTGTAAGGTTTGGTGAAGGCCCTGGAGCTCTGGGCTGCTTCTCTATCCCAGGCCTCATCTCTTATGCTCAGTTCAATTCGAGAGGAGCAAGGATGCTGCAAAAGCAGGGGTAAGTAGTGCCTGCTTTGGCCTCAGGCAGGCCTGTGTGGGAATTATTCCTTTTGACCTCTAGGCAGCATACCTAACCTCCTGTAAGATCTTTTACTGTGCATTAGAATTGGTGCAACATGAATGCTGACCATATCGCACAGCACGGGACCCTGAACATAATAAGGGTTGGGGAAAAAAAAGCAATGCCAAGCAGAAACAGCATGTGTCTTATCAATGGCAGTGGCATTTACTGTATTGCCTGTGGTAAGCTTTGTACTTGGTGGGGTACAACTGATGTCGTGCAAATAGCACTTGGCATCATTCCAAGGGTCTTGTAATAGCCGGGTATGGTGACGCACGCTTGTAATCCCAGCATTTGGGAGCCTGAGACTAGAAGATCCAGGTTCTCGGCCATCCTCAGCTACCTAGTGAGGTATTCCGCAACTTAGTGAGACCCTGTTTCAAAATAAAGAATAAAAAATAGGGCTGGGGGTATAGCTTGGATGTAGAATGCCCCTGAGTTCAATCCCCAGGACCACAAAAACAAACAAACAAAAAAAACCCAAGGGTCTTGCAATCTAGAGAGGTACTGGAAGGACTAACAAGGAATGGAAAACTATGATTCAATGAGAACACAGCAGCCATGTGCCTCTTGAGGACAGAGTGTCATCTCAGCCTTATAAATCAGGTCTATCATGGATCCTGGTCCATGTGGTTGTACACCCAATAAATTTCTGCTGGAGAAATTGAGTTGATAAGGTGAGGAAGGTAAAATTGAAAAACTCCATGTGTTATTTAGGGTTATTCAGAGAAAGGGAACCAATGGGATGTGGATTGATAGAAAGATATTTATTATAAGGAATTATCTCCCACACCATCATGGAGGTGAGCAAGCCCAATGTCCACAGGTTGGAGACACAGGAGAGCTGGTGGTACATTTGAATTCTGAAGGTTGTCCCTAGGAGGATTCTCTTGTGGTTGAGGAGGCTGGTCTTTGGGTTCTGTTCTGATTTAGGGTGGCCTACCCACATTATGAGGATAATCTATTCCAAGTCCACTGAATGAAATGTTAGTCTGATCCAAAAACACCCTCTAAGTTGACACATGTAATCAACTATCATACCCCAGAAATGATTACTTCTAAACAGATATATCAAGAAAGGCTTTATTTAAATTGCTAGAATGCCTGAGTTATGAGAATTTAAAAATTTCTGTGCCTCAATTTCTTTGCAAACCAGAAGTGATAATAGTGCTTGCTCCACAGAGGTGTTATGGAGTTTGAGACAATATAAGGTTTATTGAGTGGTCTCATGGTAAACTAGAGCTGCTATTATTGGTATTATTGCAAATAGTAGAAATCCATGAGCTTTTAAGCTTAGGTACATTCTAAGTCTAAACTCTTCCTACATTTAACATATTAGGGGCAAAATGTAATTTTAGCTCATATTAATAAACTTTTCAAGGTGTCATGATAAGTATTTGTTACCTACATGTTTAAATACTTTATTTGCTTTTTCTGATTAAATCCTCACACAAATGTGGCATTGGATATGCTATTGTGCCCATTTCCAGATGATAAACTGATATACTCCAGGTTATGTAGGGACTCAGTGGCAGAATGTGGTCTCAGTTGGAATTCTCTTGATGCATTTGGTTGATTGCAATTCTCTTGATACATTTGGTTTTGTTGGGTGGATTGAAGTTAGCCGGATCTAAGTTTTCTGCCTCCTTGGATTTGTAAATACATTTTTTATTCAGTTTTAATAGTTTCCTTTTCATGTAAAAGGATTATAGATACTCACATCTTACATTTAATTTTCTTTTTTGTGTGTGTGGTACTGGGGATTGAACTCAGGGGCATTCTACCTCCGAGCTACACTCCCAGCCCTATTTTTATTCTTTATTTTGAAACTGGGTCTCACTAAGTTGCGGAGTGCCCCACTAGGTAGCTGAGGCTGGCCGCGAACCTGGATCCTCCGGTCTCAGCCTCCCGAATGCTGGGATTACAAGCATGCGCCACCACGCCCAGCTCCACATCTTACATTTAATTTTAATTCTTTTTCTACTTTGCTAATTTCCATTTTGACTGCAGCCAGAAAATGGCAGCTGCACGACACGCCATGTTTTACATGCCAGGCAGTTGGGTGGTTATGTCTAAGCAGGGAAAAGTGACGAGTAAACATATGGGGGGTGTTTTATATAAGCTCAGTGTCAGTAGCCTGGGCTGTTTGCAGTTGAATAACCCCATGAAAGTCAATGATGGCTTAGCTGAATTCTGCTTGTTTTTAATCACACCAGGGGGTCCAGTAAAACTCAAGTTAGTCCCTGCTTCGAGAAAATTACATGAATTTTACATACATACTCATATGTGTGTATGCTCCCTGTGTGTAATGTTCATGCACACCTGTGTATATGACCCTTTAGCCTGTCCCCTTCCTACATCTGCAGCCAACTTATTAGCTATATCTCTATTACCAGGAATGAATTAACATTCATATATGGTTGGTGGTTACACAGCCTTGAACTCCACAGATGGCCACGTCATGCTGGTGCTGCTAGTGGCAAGAAAGGAAGAAGTAGTCCGTGATGGAATCCAACAGGTCTGTCTACAGATCCTGCTGAAGTATTGCAGAGCTGGTGTGCACCTCAGGCTGGTCCCTTAAGTTCCATAAGAACTTAAGTGTCCACATTTAAAAAAAAATGAGGAAAAAGATAGTGCCAGCATCACAAATCATATGAAGATTAAAATGACTTGGGCCATGTTTAACTTATCAAAGTGTTCAGCAGGTGGTAAATTCTGAGTTAAGGACAGTTGATCAGGACAGTTGGGCATGGGAACACCAGCATGGGCTAGTGGAAAGAGCATTGGACACTTGATATGATAAGTCGGACTTATATATAAACATCTGTGCCAAGTGCAGTGGAATTTGCAACACTGGACATGAAATATCCTGTAATTCTCATTTCTTGCGCATGAAGAAAGGTGTCTCTCAGGATAGCCACATGGTGGTGAGATTCCACAGACTTTGATGTTGTGATAAGGAGGCTAACAATACATCTTAGCCTGTAATTTCAGTAAGTGGGCATCTGAGGCAGGAAGAGCTCAGGTTCTAGGCCAGTGCTTGGCAACAGTGAGATCCTGTTTAAAAGATATATATAATAAAATAAAACAAAACAGGGTTGTTGGAGGTATAGCTCAGTGGTAGAATATTCCTGGGGAGGGGTTCCCCAGTACCCCTTCACACACAAATGTCTTAATATTGTGACCCTTGGACAAAGTACAGATGAGTATAAATAGGTTTTTGGCCATACCTTAATATTGTTTCTTCTCCCATAGGGGAGGAAATTCTCACCACCCCTTGGCTGTGCCTGATGCAAAATTCCACCACAGACAGTGCCATGGTGCATATGGCTTTTTCCTTAAAGGGCCTGAGTGGTACAAGTATATGGTATTCATCAGTTCTGAAAGATGTCATGGAACATCAGGGAAAATATGTTAGTCTGAGCATTAATGGAAAAGAGATTATTTTCAAACATTTCAAAACCCTGAGGACTCTCTTCAGGAAACTTCTTTTTTTTTTTCCTTTACCCATTTATGGAAAAGGTGTCACAACTTTTAGAAATATAGCTTTATGTGTAGAAAGCTTAACACAGAAAATGAAAGCCTAAATGTAGGATAATCTGTCAGCGTGGGTGTTGCTCATCCTAGCCACACGCAAAAAAATACCTGTCCTACCACAATGTGGTGGGTATTTTACAATAGCAAGGAAGTACTTAGAAATCACTATCAAAGCATGATGGTTTGGGCTGGGAAATGCCTCAAGTTGAACCTGAAGGAAAAATAAAAAGGAATCGGACTGCAAGAAGGATCCAGAGCATTACATCAGGACAGAGAAGGTTCCACTTGTTTTAGAATGATGGAAGATGTCAGGATTACTTGCCCAGAACCTATTTTCATTGAGTGAAATGAATGTTCAGTGGCCTTGAGAGTGAGAGTAGAAGGTCTCTGTTCCATCTCCAGGGAACAGGAAATGGTCTTGAATTTTCTGTTGGCTCTTACTGCCACCCCTGCAGGTGGCCACACCCATCTCTTCTGCTGGAAGAGCAGTTTGGCACTGGAAAGGCATCAGGCCCAGCGGGTGTGGCCACTTCCTGGGAACTTGGAAGTCTCATTGGGGAGAGAAAGAGAGTCCAAACCTGTGTAGAAGTCTAAGCAAGAGAGACAGCTCCCGTGGAGCCAAGGTACTTACAGGACTTTGTGTAGTTGGTTGGAATCAGGAGAGAACTGGATGCAGGTTGGATAGTAAGGAGGTATCATGGTGGTACTTTCAGAGGGAAAGAAAAGGAGGTGCAGTTGATTTCCTTAAGGGTAGACTGGTTTTCATTCCTGACTCTGGCAAGGGGGGTGAAGTGGAGAGAGTTACCATTCATTTCTCTACCTCAGTGACATCACCTGTACAATGGGAACAAGGAAACTTACTGGGTTGGGCCCTGTAGAGATGAAATGAGGCCCTTACAAGACATACAGTGCTGGTTCGGTGACAACTATTAGTTCCTGTTCTTTCTCTACCCTATGGATATTTTGAAACCATTTATTTATATAGCTCAGAGTTCGCCTTGCACATGAAGACTTGCTTTTTTTGCCTTCTAAACTTAGATAAAAACATCCCTTCTCCTTTGACCCTTCTTCTGTCCTAGTCACAGCTCTATCGTAGTCCCTGTGAGGACTTAGCTGTCTTCCTAATATAACAGTGATCTGTCTGCTCCAGTAAGTAGTGAGCTCCTGGGGGTGCAAGGGCCGGTCCTATCTCTTCCCTGTATTCCCGTCTCTCAGGAACTTGCCTGGTGCATAGGAAATGTTCAGAAAGTTCCCCAGGCATAATTTTGTCTCCTTCAGACTCATGCACATCGAGATCATGTATTCCTTATCCAAGTACTTGGGATCAAAAGTGTCTCCGATATTAGGCTCAGATTTTGGAATATTTGCATAGACTTTATGAGTTAAACATCCCTAACCTGGAAAATCAAAAACTCTGCAAAATCTGAAACTTTTTGAGTACCATTGCTTGGAGTTCAGAGCATTTTGCATTAGAAAAGTTGACCTCTATGTCATCTGAGGTGAGTTTATATTCCTGGGCTCCTCAAATGGCCTCATGAATTTTTCTAGGTCATGGTGACCAGAGGGCTCAATCTTTCATCTAAAAGGGAACCTGAGAAGTTTTCATGTTTAGTTGGTTTTCTTCAGATTAGAATTAAAACAAAGCAGGTGTCTTCCAGTCTCAGTGGGTGATGAAGCCTGAAGATCATTTGTGTTCAGTGGTGTAGTAAGTCCCCTCACCTCACCTGGCATCTCTTCCTACCTGGCACTTGCTCTTTTTCTGCAGTAACTTAGCCACAATAGGATTGGGAAGGCAAATCTGCTGCTTTAAAAAAATTCCTGAAATACAGCCTAAAACCAAATTAGAACAGGCCTTTGGTTTAGCTATGCCATTTTAGTCTTTCATTAGTGCTGATAATTAGCAGAATTTAGGATGGGCATTTAAATTATGGCTTAGACAACAAAACATCTCTTGGAATGAAATTACCATTCCAGCTACATTTTCAGTGAGATTTTGAAATCACTTAAATAAAAATGAAGCTGAGAGTGCTTTGATGCTGGGGGCTCTGAACTCCAGAACCGATGTGGGTCGTCGGAATGATGATAGAAGTCTCAGTTGTGTTGCCCATTAGCTCAGACACTGGTGCAGCAAATTAGAGTTTATAAGTCCTTTTATAGCAATAAAATCTTAGCAAATTAGGACAGGAAAGAATCACAGAAACCATGTAATACAAATGCCTTCATCTTGGGGGTGAGAAAAATGGGATGTTCATCTGATGGTCAAAGTGAGTCTGTTTTGTTAGGTAGGAAGGGCAAGGAGTATAATACTCACCATGTGAAGTGAGGAAGGAGAGAGCGAGGGATGAGAAATGCCTGGGTCAGGACAGCCCCATTGGCCTCAGTCCTCACCTGGTTTGTATTACTTGTATTTGTGCAGCTTTGCCTCCTCAGAGGGGCCTCCCCTGATCTTAAATTAAATTGGCCCCTCCCCTCCCTGTCTTTCCGAGGTCACTCTCTGTCCTTACTCTGATTGTTGTCAAACTTGTATCGATACCTAAGTCATAGAAAGTTTATAGATTTTATATTTGTTGGTTGGCCCAACCAGAATGTAAGCTTTGTCTTGTTCATAGCTGGAATCCAAGTACGTGAAGAGGTGCAGGGATCCACGGGCATTCCAATAAATGCTTGTTAAGTGATTGAATGAACATACAGAAAGGGTGGATGGCAAATTCAGATAGTCTGGAGTAAAAAGAGTTAGAAACTCAGTGCATCTTGGGAACTTGACATGTGGGTCAGAAAATTAGTCTTACACTATCCTTTTGTACTGCCCTAACCTCCACTTTTAATTCACTCATTCCTAGAACAAATATTTCAGAGGGCTTCCTATAATTTTAGACACTATTCCAGGTACCTAGGGAACAGCAGTGGCAAAATAGATCAGAAATCTCCATGAAAGGAGAGAGAGCTTCCATTTTTGTTATATTGAGATGTTAATAAATGAGTAAAAGGAGTATATAAACAAGTTTTTAAATTTACATCTGTAGGTGTATTGTGTGTGTGTGTGTGTGTGTGTGTGTGTGTGTGTGTGTGTGTATGGTTCTGGGGATTGAACCCAGGTGTATCCTACCTCTGAGCCATACCCTCAGCTCTATTTTATGTTTTATTTTGAAATGGAGTCTCATTAAGTTGCTGAGGGTCTTACTAAGTTGCTGAGGCTGGCTGTGAACCTGTGATTCTCCTGTCTTAGCCTCCCAAGTACTGGGATCACAGGCATGCACCATCATGCTCAGCTTTAAATGTGTATTTTTATATTTCTTTATAAAATGTAAATATAATATGCATGTGTATTTCATATTTTAATAAGGCAAAACATAAGAGCAAAGCAGAGATAAAAAAGTACCAGGGTTCAATTTAAAATGGAGTGGCCAGGCATTCTCCCTGATGAATAGATGAGCTTTTAATCATTAAGTGTTTGTTGGAGTGATGAACTTTAAAAATACTGTCTTCACATCAAAATCCCTGAGTAGCATTCTCCAAATATAAAATGGAGAAGGCCTTTAAACTCTGTCCTAGGAAATATAGTTGAAGCTATACTATTAATTGGTAGAGAGATTCCTCCTTCTTCTCCCTCCTCCACCCACTTCTCTGAAATTAGTGAGAGCTACCAGTGGGCTGATGACACTGGAGTCATGGTTTAAGTATCACTCAGCCTTGTAAACCATTTTGTGGCTTAAGTGAGATTGCAGCCTCCCAAGCCAAGTAGCGTTAGGTTCCAGTCTTACTCACCTTTTCCATTTTTAAGATCTGTGATCTGTGACCGGGGGCCACTCACTTCTCTAAGTTTCATGTTGTTCTTTTCTTTTCTTTTTTTATTAAATGATGATGATCATATTGACATTAGCCGTGGTTCTAAAAAAACAGTTCCTGACAAGCAATAGTAACTCAACCACTGCGGATGCCTTCTTCCCTCTTGTAACTGTTGTTTACTAATGTTGCCCTTGGTATAGAGAGATTAGAGTATCATGCAAGTGTGAAAAAGAAGTGATCCTGGGTTCCCGCCATGCACAGCTTCCAGCAGTAATTGCAGGGCCATGAAATATGATAAGCATCTCAGCTTATAAACGGTACATTCTAATCAGATATTAAATGCTATGAAGGCTCCAAGTAATTACAGTTGTTTTTGCCTTAAAATTAAACTGCCATTGTTAAAATTGTTTTATTAAATTTTCTCCTCTTTGGTAGTTATGAAAGATTGTTTCCTAGTCAGGTGATTGGGCACTAGATGTCATGCAGATATAAGCTCTTGTAATTTCGCTGCTGGGATGGGCCCAAACAGGTGTCACTGCTGAGACCTGGGCTGGCTGGGAATGCTAGAGGCTGGAGAGGAGTTGATGGCTTTTCTGTCCTCCTGACTGACTCTCACATCTCCTCCACCTTACCCTGATGTAGTACTTCATTTCCTCCTTACAGAGTGTTCTGCACATTTTCTTTCTCTAGGACGGTTGTTATTATTTTCATTTTTTTGAATAAAAAAACCCCCAGAGACTCAAATATGTTATTTGTCCAAAACCAGTTACCAGTGATGAGCTCCTTGCTAAGCACTGGACAAGGAGAGCAAATGGCCAGTTCAGGCCCATCTGGCCCATAGGAAAGGGCAGACCCAGGATAGGACAAGGTCCCAGGCCTAGCATCCCTTCTATTACTGTCTGCCAAATCCCTGGGCAAGACTGGTGACCTGTCTCCATTTGAAGTGTGCTGTTGTTATTAGTAATAACAATGATAATAATCATCATGAAGATTGGGCTCTGAGGTGATACCATGTACCAGAAATTTCAAGACAGAAGAATGCCCTGGTCTGTCCTCTCAGAGTACACATTGTATGGAATGTGACAGGAATATAATAGTCATAGCAAACATTGACTGACTTTTGACATGTGGAGACTCCAAGCCAAAGTTTCCTATGCACACTGTATCCTCATGGAACTTTCTGATGACTGTAGTGTCAGCCCTGTTTTACAGGTGACAAACTGAAGGCTTCGGTGGCTTAGGTAACTCAGGGCCAGGTAGCTTGCAGCTGGGAGCCTGTAGCATGCCTGTCCCAAAGTCGGTGATCTCAACAAAGCACACTTGTTCTGGAAGGGAACTCCATCTTAATGGAGTTATTATCTAGTACCAGTATATCGGTGCACAATTCCATCATGAACTACTTCTGCATCTCTGTACTTCTTTTTGCTGGAACTTTCTCGGTAACCTTCCCCCTTGGTTCACTGGGGCGTCCACGGGAGCCTTCTTGTCTGAGAAGCTGCTGGGTATGCCTAAGCGAACACTGTTTGAGCTAATTGTGTACAATTTAGCATTCCCCAAGCTCTGACAGTCCTCATTCAAACCAAGTGTGAAAGTTTTTAAATTAGCTTTCACAGTTGGATTCACAAGCAGCAAATGCAAAACGGCACAGGATTAATTTTTCCAACCATCACCACGATGGCATAGCTGAAGGCTATCTTAGCTCATTTCCTTTAACAGTTAGAAAAGGAACTGGGCAGTGTTCTTAGGAGAATGATGTTCTAGAAGAGATCTCAGTGCTCTGGCTGCAAAGAAGAGTCCGATGTACCGATGGTGCAGTGGTGGCATGGAACAGAGTGTGTAAAGAGAAAAGACTGGAACTTTTCATGGTCTTAGGTTTGTGCGCTGCTTCTGCTTTTTAATGGTCAGATGAATGTGGCAGGTTAACTGTCCTTCCCGAGCTGCAGTTTGCCTCCTTGTGAAATGGGTATAGTATTTCCAAGTGTGGGAAAGGCTTCTGGTGAAGATAAATGATTTGCTCCATGAATGTGATATGCCTGCACCCCCATTGGCACACTGACGGAATCTCAGTTGATCAAAGCTTTTATCATTGTCATCCTTGAACTATGTTTTCTTGCAAACAACAGTTGCTCTCTTAGAGTAGAGAGCTTTTTTATCTTTGCATTTATTGAGCACCCACTATGTGCCAAGGTCTATGCCCAGTACCAGAGATAAAGAGATAACAAAACATGGCCCCTTCCATAAAGGAACTCTCATTTCAATGAAGTATCCCTTCCATACAGTTGATCTACTGGAGGAGGGGCTGGTGATCTACTTCAGAGGGAATGGTACTCAAAGACCTTGGGAGAAGAGACTCAAAGGAGATATAAGAATCAGCCAGGTGAGGAGGGTTGGAAGGGAGTTTCCAGCAGAGTAAATAACCTATGACAAAGGAGGAGGCAGGAGGAAAAACAGGGTCTATTCTAGGAGTTTCAGAGTTTTTCCAGAAAGGTAGAGCAAACTATGCACGAACAAGAAAGTTAACACTATTTCCTAACCTGTAAAATGGGTATATTAATAGTACCTGCCTCACAGAGTCATTGTCAGTGTAAAATGAGGTTAATCAAGGAATAACACCTGGAGTTAGTAGTAGAAGTAGTAGTATTGGAATAATGCCTGGCAGAAAGTATTGAGAATGTTGTCAGTAAACAGTGGCTGGTGTGGAGCCATGTTTGGCAGTGCCAATTTCTAGGGTTTTCACCAGGCAGGGCACAATCTACATCATCAAAGGTGTTTTCTACATGTAGCACTCCCTAAACCTCTCTCACAATTGGATGGGTGGAGACTTTTTTTTTTTTTTTTTTTTTTTTGTGGTACTAAGGATTGAACCCAGGGGTACTCTACCTCCAAGCTATACCCTCAGTCCTACTTTTATTCTTTTATTTTGAAACAGGGTCTCACTAAGTTGTGGAGAGCCTCACTAAGTAGCTGAGGCTAGCTGTGAACCCAGATCCTCTGGTCTCAGCCTCCCAAGTACTGGAATTACAAGTGTGTGCTACCATGCTTGGCTTTGAGACTATTTCTTTTTAGTGAATTCGTGTTAATATTCTTTTTTCAGGACCTTTTTACTCTTAGGTCTTGGGAATGCTGTTAGAAAAAAGATAAGTTATTTTCTTATTTTAAAACATCTTAACTTAGTTGAGACTTTAATAGCAGAAAGAGAGAATAATTTTCTCTCTCATTTTTGTTTAGGGACAAACAAACATTTTATTATATATTTATACTAATTCTTGGCGTTTGAATAAAAAGTCACATTCGGCAGTGTAGAGCCTGGAGGATGGGAAGGAATTTCCCTTTGTTTATTTCATTTCTAATATTTATTCATGTTAAGTCAGTTGTTTGACTGTACAGGCGTTTATGGGCATAAGGTGGACAAATGAAAAATTCACAGTGCACAAACAGAAGCCCTGTGGTTTGTTTTCTTAGCACAAAAGTCAAGGTTTAGTGCCAGATGATCTCCCAGTGTCTTCTTACTGTGTGAGGGAGAATGGACAGGCAAATTGGGTCAGATCTGAATGTGGGAAGGAATTGGGGTGGAGGAAAAGGTAGTAGATCTAGACAGAGGGAACTCTAGTATAGAGAGGGTCTGTGGGGATTAAGAACACACCTCTGAGATCAGACTGTCCACGTTGAAATCTCTGCTCTGCCTCTGACCAGCTCTGCAACCCTGGATAAGTGTCAATTTTTGTGGGACCCAGTATCATCTTTTGTGAGATGTAGGCAGTGTCCTGGTTGCCACCAACAGTGGCATATTGAGGGTTGTGGAAATCCTAGCTGGCATTTGACACCCAGATCTCATACTTCCTGGGAAAATTTACCAGCTTCCCAGAAATTCTGTTTTGTGGTTGCCTGGGTAGACTGGCCCACAGTCCACAAGTATTGGGACAATTAAAAAAGGTGAGCTGAAGCTGGGCATGGTGGTGCATGCCTGTAGTCTCAGTACCTAGGAAGCTGAGACAGGAGGATCATAGGTTCAAGGCCAACTTTCAGCAACTTAGAAAGACCCTCAACAATTTAATGAGACCCTGTTTCAAATTAAAAACAAAGAAGGCTAGGGTGTAGCTCAGAAGAACAATTGCTCTTGGTTCAATGCCCAGCACCCCCCACCCCCTGCAAAAAAAAAAAAATAGAAAAGAGATAAAGAGGTAGAGTGAGTTGTGGGTCTCAGCACAGGACTTAGGCAGGAGGGCCCTCCTTCTGATGTAGAACTTAGGTGCAGGTGCCAGATGGTCTTGTTTACTAACTTTGAAACCTTCCTCATCTATTCAGACTGGATGTCTGCTTCCTCATGGTGCACATACCTGCAGTGGTTGCTTGTGAGGAATAAGAGATGCAGAGCCGGGCGTGGTGGCGCACGTTTGTAATACCAGCATTCGGGAGGCTGAGACCGGAGGATCTGGGTTCGCGGCCAGTCTCAGCTACCTAGTGAGGCACTCCGCAACTTAATGAGACTCGGTTTCAAAATAAAGAATAAAAAAAAAAAAATAGGGCTAGGGGTATAGCTCGGAGGTAGAATGCCCCTGAGTTCAATCCCCAGTACCGCAAAAAAAAAAAAAAAAAGGAATAAGAGATGCAGTGTGTTAATATAGCACAAGACCAGGCATAGGACAATGCTCAATAAATGTTACCTATTGTTCAGTACTGAGCCTGACTGGCCAGATACACCTCTCATCTCACAGCCTCCAAAGGAACCGAAGCAGATGTAGATGGTGTCTTCACACGAACGGTTACAGTGACTGAGCTTCCACGGTGGCTGCTCCAATCACTACAGATAGCTGCTCGATCAATTCAAGTACAGTGTATCTGATGGACAGACTTTACGGCCCACAACACACTGATGCAGAGGTTTGCCTGAGCCATGCAACAGGATGGATTTTCCCTGCTTTCATTAGATCCTGGGTGTTTATTTCCCAATACAGAACTCATGCAAGTTGACAGCAGGCATAAGCTTTTTACATGCAATCAAAAGAATGAACTGGTGCACAAGCATTAATTTGCCTTAGTTCATTGTCAGGATTTCCAGAATTCAGCAATATGTGTTTCTGTTAGATGTTCCCTCTTAAAATAGAACATTACCAGATAGGCATGGTGGTGCATGTCTGTAATCCCAGTACTTGGGAAGTTGAAACAGAAGGATCACAGGTTACAGGACAGCCTCCACAAGTAGCAAGACTCTCAGCAACCTAGTAAGATCTTTTATCAGAAAAAAAAATGCGGGGGGGGCGGGAGGAAGGGTTGGGGTTGTAGCTCAGAAGTAGAATACCCCTGGATTGAATCCTCAGTAACCCTCCCCCTCCCTCTATACACAAAAGTGTTATGTCTTCTTCCAGTTTTCAAATGAATGGAATGAAGGTAAGCTTGCTTATAAATTCCCAGATATTTGCCTGTGTTCCCTAAAATCTTCCAAACTGGCCTGAGTGACCAGTGTCAGAAATTTCTATCACAAGACAAATCCTTTGAATGAATCCAAACCATCTTAAACTATGCCAGGTCTCTCTCATCTCCACAAAGCTCCAAAGTACCACCTGGCTTTGACTTGAAAATTAATTACATACTGCTTCAGAATAACGTATCTATTGCTCAAACATTCAAACCTTTTGTTGATGCTTAACTTTTCAGTGCTAAGTGTCATTCTGTCATAACTAGATTGTACGGGCTATGGTAAGGGGCCATATCTTAATTTTTTAATTCAACCCATATTTCTAATTATAATCCTTGGCAGCTGTCAGGGCACACGGTAGTACGCACGTAGTGTGTGCTCAGCAAATACTGGTTGGATTCTGATTAAAAGGTGACTTTTTAAGAAAGAGACTGTTAGTACTTTAAACATACCAGCTCCATTAAAGCGCCAGCCTGAAGTCATCTCCCTGTCATCCCATCTCCTCATTCCCACTGTAAGCATACTCACAGAAAGAGCAATTTAGTAATAAAAACGTAACCGCCTATTTCGTCAAATGCTTTGGAAACAGTTTATTAAACCTTTAAAGAGAGAAGTCATATTTTCCTTAAGCCAATGAGGAGGAGGTGGTCAGAAACATCATGGTCAAGGATGCATCCTGAGTAGGGACAGTGTGTTGGGCTTCTGTGTGTGCCTCTCTCCTTTGATCTTCACCTAGCAGTTATCTATCTGTTATCTTCTGTTATCCCTATTCATAGATGAGGGGCTTGGAGAAGGTAAGTAAATCTCTCTACTGAATTAAATCAATATTGAAGGGACATCTGTCCTCCCATGTTTATTGCAGCACTACTCACAATAGCCAAGATATGGAATTAACTTAAGTGTCCATTAAGGCATAAGTAGATAAAAAGTTACACACACACACACACACACACACACACACACACACACAAAATGGAATATTACTGAGCCACAAAAAGGACGAAGACTCATTTTTAGCTAGCTACATGGATGAGCCTAGAAGACATAACATTAAATAAAATAAGCCAGACACAGAAAGACAAACACCACATAATTTCACTCATTATCTAAAAAATTAATCTCACAAAAGTAGAAAATATAATGGTGGTTATTAGAGACTAGGAAAAGTAGGAGAGAGGGGGGATGAGGAGAGACTGAACACTGAGTACAAGTTGCAGAGAGTAGGAATAAGTTCACTGAGGTCACAGTAGGATGACTCTAGCTGAAAGTAATATAGTGCATATTCCAAATGGCTAGAAGAGAGGATTCTGACTGTTCTCACCACAATATAATTATAAATGCTTGAGGTGATAGATATGCTAATTACTCAAATCTATACTGAAACACCACTCTCTACCCCATAAATATATAAAATTACTGTGTGTCAATAAGCAATACATTTTAAAAAGGTAAGTAACTTCACCAGGATAACATAGTATCTAAACATTAAGAATGTATAAAGTTTTTGTACATATATTGTCTCATTTGTTCCTTTCAGTAGACATAGGAAGTAGGAATTCTTAATGTCTTTATAGTTTAAATGACTTATCCAAGGCCCCGAACCTGTTAGGAATAGGGCTATGACTGATACACAGACTGTGGCCCTCATGGACTGCATTTTTCCCATAATCACACCTTAAACAATAATTATATGAAGAGTTAAAGGCTTCTCTGGGGCCACAGTCTGTGCCCAGTGCTAAGCAAAAATAGGTACCAATATGTGTTTAACCAGGACTGTTGCTTTTGTAAGGTTATATGTATTTTAGATTTTAGCTTATTTCAAAATTTTGAACAGAAGCTTTAAATGAAAGCTAAGTCTTGTATCCAGATGCTTACATTTAGGTGACCAGAGAGATACTGAGAATGGTCAGTGCAAGATTTAAATGGGAAAGGTCAGATATAGATGTATGTGCATGTGTGTTCGTACGTAGCTACCAACTGAAATGAGCAAGGGCTCTGTGTGTCCTGATTATGCTATAGGACTGGGTTTTTCCAGGTAAAACCCTGTCTTTCTGGATGGGACACACACAAGAAATGCAAGTAGAGAAAGGGAATGGAGAGGGAGGGAAAAGAGAAGGAAGCATGAAAAGAAAACTCTGGGCAGGCGGTGCTGGCCCATTACAGATAGTTGGGGAAGCCCTAGCGGTATGACGGTGTGCTTCATTCATTTTTGGTTCACTTGCTGCACAGATACTCACAAGCACCTGCTCATGTGCCAGCCACTGTCCTGGGTGCTGAAGACACAACAGCAAACCAGGCAGCGTCTGCCACGGTGGATTTTACATTGTGTTTGGGGGAGCTGCAGTATAAATACAACAATCGTGGAAATGGCAGGGTGTGCTAGTAGAAAGTTTTGTGGAGAAAACCACTGCAGGGCAGGTAGATTCGGGGTGCAGGAGGTGGGGTTTGCCACTTTAAATAGGGATATTGGGGAAGGCTTCCCCAGGAGAATGACATTTGAGCAAAGACTTGAAGGGGGTGGCTGGAAACTGCGATTGTGTCACCCAAAGCAGAGAGACCAGAAAATGCAAAAGCGGGAGCCTGCAGTGTGCATCTAAAGAAGGGTGAGGGGCCAGTGTGCCTGAAACAGAGTAAGGGGGAGGGGAGGGGAAGGAGGAGGAAAAGGAGGAAGAGGAGGAGGAGGAGGAGAAGGAGGAGGAGGAGGAGGAGACAAAGGAGGCAAAGGAGACAAAGGATGTCGGAGAAATTGAGGGAATGATATGGGACATTCATAGGGAACTTTATACTATAGAGAACACTGGATGCTGTTTCAAAAATAAACTATGGGAAGTTGGAGCGGAAGCAGAGAATGCAGAGAGGAGACACTGGCAGTAGATCATGAGAGGTGATGGTGGCTTGCAGGAGGGCATAGCTGGGGAAGATTTTCATTCTAGTTAGAGACATCTAGGTGCTTATTAAGTTGATGCTTAGGTGTCAAGTCCTGAGACCCAAGACATTGAATAGTTAGAGAATAAGATTCATTCAAAAGGTTATGAATGGCACTCTGGATTTGCCAATCTTACCAAACAGAGGGACTGAAGAGGAGAGGAAGGCAATGCCTCAGAGGAGGGGATCACCCAGCTCCAGTCCCACCTAGTGTGTGCTTGAGTAGCAATCATTCAACCTAAAGTCTGTTTCCTTACCTGTAAAATGGGAAAGTGAAATCTAATTGCATACTTACTGCACATATAAATAACAAATATAGCTAACTGGGTGTGGTGCCACAGGGCTGTAATCCTAGGACTTGGGAGGCTGAGACAGGAAGATTGCAGGTTCCAGGCCAACCTCAGCAACTTAGAGAGGCCCTCAGCAATTTAGGCCCTTAGCAATTTATTGAGACCCTGTTTCACAATAATAAATAAATAAATAAATAAATAAATAAATAAATAAATAAATAAATAAATAAAATAAAGCTAGGGGTCTAGCACAGAGGTAGAATGACCCTGGCTTCAATTCATTCATTCTCATTCTCATTCTCTCTCCTCCCCTCCCCTCCCCACCCCTCCCCTCTTCTCTCTCTTTCTCTCTCTCTCTCTCTCTCTCACACACACACACACACACACACGCACACACACTAAAAAAAAAAAAAAAAGATAAATAACAAATATACCCTCCATGGGGCAAATACTATTACCACCAGGGTAGATAGTACATCCTCTATTCCTTATAACGCTGTAATGTGGGTAAATTATTCAACCCCTGCATGCCTAATTTGTTGAAAGAAACAGTGATAGGACCTAACTGCTAAGGCTGTTTATGAATTATCAAAGTTAGTATGTAAACATGTAGAACAATGTCTCACCCCACAGTGACTAAAACTACTCCCTAGCCTTGAGCACTCCAAGGAAGGTGTTGAGAAGATCCTGAGACTACTAGCATATTTGAGCTTCATTATCCTTATTTCCAGTACGTTTTTAATTTCAGCGTTTTCTGAATCCAAAATTTTTATTGACTCATCCCACGCAGTCAGAATGTCTCTTTAATTTCTTCTTGGATTAGTCATGTTTACCAACAGCTCTAAAAATGCATTCAGGCTCTCAGAAAGAAAAGGACAATAGCTATAACAAGGTATTAGGGTTTGTGTAAACTTGTCTTACTTGAAGTTAATGTGGAAAATGTGGAGGAAAAAAATAACAAGGGGGAAATTTGGAAAATTGGGCAATGATGTTTAACCAAAATGACATGTGCGCGTCTGAATGTAAATGTACCACTGTGAATGCCTCCCTGCCGCCTGCCATCCTGAGGTTTTATCACATCATAATGCAGTGATGAGGTATTTCTTTGCTTTTTTAGTTTTTCCACTTGCAGATGCCAACAATGATTATTTGTAATTTCAGAAATAAAGATGCTCAAAAGCAACATCTGTGGTTCCATATTTTTCTGTGGGATGCAGAATGCATGTCTTATTCCGATTTGTAACCAGGGAATATTTGCAGTCAAACATAATTCCTGCATACTTGATTTAGCTCTGGGCCAGATTGACTAAAAGGTTTTAAAATGGTGCCCATGCTTTCGGTATCTACACTACGTGTATTCTCGACCTTTTAATCCCCATTTTCTTTAATACAAATAAAAGACAGTTTATCAGTTGATTCAGATGAGTGGGAGTGTGCCATGTACATTTCAAGGAATTATGCACTAAATGACAGTGCCCATTTGGGGGCTTAAATATTATTCTCCACTACACAAAACTGGCATGGATTTTATTTTAACTGAAATGGTGCACGGTGGCAGGCAATTATTTTTTGTTATTGTATTTCCTATCCTGGCCTCCAGAACCTATGGACGATGGAAGAGGATGTTCATTTATAATTTGACCTCCTGAATTGTTCTTGAAATGCAATTTAATCCTCATATCAAGCAATGTCTAATGCTGTATTTGCCAGTAAAATAGTCATTTGCATTTTTTATTGACAATACAAATTGTGTTTAATCAGGCAGTAGGCATGTTAGCATTTCTAAATGATTGAAGACCCATTTCTGTTCAAACTACATCCCATTTTGGGTTAAACGTATTTTGTTCTTTTTAATTATCAGGACACATAAAGTTGCTTTTTAACATCGTGCTTAAAAAAATTGCCTAAGTCCTACATAGCTAAATTGGCTTATCTCCAGAAGAAAACCAAGGAGATTTTGAATTCTTCAGTTTACACATTTACAAAATTCAGCCCTTCTTAAAGAAATAGTTACAACACATTTCTACTAACTTATTTGATTGTTGAAAAGACTGTAGTGGATGGACATAGTTCTGGACCACAAGTCAGAAAGGCTATGAGGTTGATTATCATTCCCAAGAAGAAATGGATAGTTTTCAGTATACTTTACTTCTTGGAACCTCAATTTCCTTATTTAAACAGGAAGAATGATAATGCGACTCAACTTTGTTGAAGATTTTCAGAAGGCTTTATCCTTTGTGGGTGACATTGAAGCCAAGCTCTGCTATTACTAATCAGATGGATTCACCAGTCCCTGCCTTCATTTCCTCATCCTCATCTATGTGGTAGGGACAGCAATAGTGCTTACTTCACAGGATTGATGTGAATGATGTGAATAAGATTTACTCTATGTAAAGCTGAAGACAGTGCCTTCTATGGGAAGTGGAATCTATGTTTGCAATTATGTTATCATCATCATTCTTGTTATTAATAGGACCTTCCTCCCAGAGTTGGTGTGTGAACTAAATCAATTCATATTTGTAAAGTACTTACAACAAACCCTAGCATGTAGTAAGCCCCACAGGCATTTACTATTATGATTACTACAAGTGATCTGCTATGTGGTGAGTACTCACTGTATGTAAGGCATCTTGCCAGGAGTCTGTTCAGCAGCTAGGGGAGGGAAGAGTGACTAGCTTCACTTGCACACGAGAGGCAAAAGCCTCTGGGTAGTGAAGCTACTCTCCACTGGGACATGCCCAGTGAGTGGCAGTGTCAAGACTTGGTTGCTTATGTTTCCTGAGTCCTGAGCTCAGATCTCAGAGTCCTGAGGCTGCTTTAGATGCCACAGCATCCCAGCTCTTCCCTCATTCTCCAAGTGGTCCAACCTTGTATTCACGAAAGTGACCTTGGCTCAACCATTCCTCCCACTCATACCTGTCAAGGCAGGTCCCTGTAGCCTGGCTTCCTTACTAAAGAAAAGGAATGCCCAAGGACTACCTTCTGTTTCCCCTCCTACCTCTATACACCTGCCTCAACTCCTCCATTTCCTTCCAGTCCTGACTCTGCCCTGTTATCCCCAGCACAATGTGTGTAGCGAGCAGAAGGCATTAGGACACTCATTGATGGCAGCGATGTATTTGAGTTTGTTTTGGAGTCAACATTTACTGGTAGTGGAAAATATTGAATTTGTTTAGATCGATATGCATAGATGCAGATTACAATAATGACAAACATTTATTGAGAGTTGCATGTGTGCCAGAATGGTTCTAAGTAGTTAATACATATTAATTCGGTTAATCCTCCCAGCCACACTGTGTAGTACGTTCCAATGCTGCCTGCAATCTACAGATAAATCGACACACCATGGTCTGCAGAGAGCCGAGGTGGCTTTGTGAGGGGCAGAACCAACTCATCCCTGATAGTTTAATTCCCCTCATTTCTTCATATCTGTGTTAATTGGTTAGTTGCACACAGTCTGTGGAGCACTGTGCTATTGCACATTACAAGGGAAGTGTAGGATTGAGGAGGGGGCTGCACAGGCATTTATGGAGCTCTTATGTGTGGGGCTCCAGGTAACCCTCTTTACACATGTTATCACCTGCCATATTGGCAACAACCCTGAAAGGTGAGCATGCCATTCTCCCATCAGAGACAGGACAGTGGGGAACCTGATCCAGAAAGTGAGTTGCTTTACTTTATGTTTCTACATGACAGAGCTGGTATCGGGTGCCCCAGGCTGAACCCTCAGCCGTGAGGCCCCAATAAAAGACGCCGGCTAAATGCTACTGGTTCGAACCTCTTTTATTATATCTCTCTCTTTCTGGGATCAAGGCATTGCACAAACGATAACAAACACAGTGCAGAGGTCGTCTTTCCAAATAGTGCTTTTCCTACAAACTTTCAATAACCCCTGTCTCTAACAACCCGTCTTCCACTAGCAACCCACAATCTTTCTTCCCAGGACTTCCCCAGCAACCCGGCCAACCTCTTCCCAACCGCTTCTTCTTCCCAACCAATTCCTCCCAGAACTTCTCCCAGCAACTTCCCAGCCCAGCAACTTCCCAACCAGCCTTTCCCCAGCAGCTCTTTCAGCCGTGCTCTTTCTATGCGAG